>JAEOAD010000005.1:57487500-57905000 GCA_036365145.1 Orientallactaga sibirica
TACCAGCCTGGGTATAGTGGCACATGCCTGGCATCCCAGTACTCAGAAGGCTGAGGCAGGAGAATCATTATTTCAAGACCATAAATAATGAGGCCTGTCTCAAAAAAGAAAAGAAAGGGGCTAAAGAGATGGTTCAGCAATTAAGTCACTTGCCTTCAGAGCCTAATGACCTGAATTTGATTCTGTAATATCCACATAAAGCCAGATGCACAAAATGACACATGTATCTGGAGTTTGTTTCCTATGGCTGGAGGTCCCGGCATGCCCATTCTGTCTGTCTCCTGCTGGCAAATAAATAAATAATTAAATAAACAAATAAAAGGGATTTGGGGCAAAACAAAACAAATGAGGTTTTAATTTTTAAAAAAGAAAAGAAAAGGACACCTATCTCATTTGAGATGCCCAAGTAAGCCTTTGGTAAAGTTGACACTGAGACCTGTTTGGCAGCAGAAAAATGTTTCAGAAGTTGGGGGGACACGAGGCTGGATAGTTTGATATGGAAGGACATAAGCTAAGAAATGTGAGTTTTCTCTTTTGTAAGATGAAAAATTACATGACAAGAAACCAAACAAGTCATTGCCCTCATGGACTAGGGCAGATAAGACTTTAAATGCTCACACAAATATAGACTATGATTTCAGGTGAGAGTACGTGCTTTGAAGAAAGAAAGCAGGGAACAGGGAGAGAAGATAATCAGTGATTGGGGACAGCTACTATAGTCACTGACAGCAAAGGCCCTTGTTGGAGCGATACACATGCAGAGACCTGAGAGCAATGTGAGGAAGTGAGCCATATGGTATCAGAAGGAAGGGTGACCCAGGAAGAGAGAAGAGTAAGGGCCAACTCACAAGTGGGGACACATTTCATGGTATTTGAGAAGCATGAAGCAGAGCCAGGTGATGCCAGCCCAAAGGAAGGGTGAGCACTAGGTGATGAAACCAAGAAGGGACTAGCTAGTGCCAGATCAGCTAAGCCAGGAGCCAACAGACATTCTGTGAAGGGTCAGACATCAAGTCATTTAGACTTTGTGGGCCATGTGGTAAGCTTCACAACCACTCACCTCTGTCACTGTGGCCCAAAAGCAGCTACAGACAAGAGTATATGTGAAAAATATGGCTAACCCAATAAAACTTCATTTATAGACACTGAAATCTCAATTATTCCTTATCACTTTCACTCTTAAAATTCTATTCCTTTAGTGTTTTTTCCAAACATTTAGAAATAAAAAAATACATTCTTTTTTATTTTCATTTGTTTATTTATTTATTTTGGTTTTCTCAAGGTAGGATCTTATTCTAGCCTAGGCTGACCTGGAATTCACTATGTAGTCTTAGGGTAGCCTCGAACTCACGGTGATTCTCATACCTCTGCTCCTGAGTGCTGGAATTAAAGGCAAGTGCCACCACTCCCAGCTCTAAAAAACATTTTTAGCTGAAAGCAGATAAGTCTGTTTGGGTCAACAGGCCATAGTTAGCCAATTCCTTATCTGAAGACTTCAGGCCACTGGAGAAACTGGATTTGGTTTAGCATAGTAGAAAGTCACTGGGCAGATTTTTTTTTCTTTTTAATGTCAGTTGCATTTTTTTCCAGAGAAAGAGAGAAAGAATGAGAATGGGCACACTGGGGCATCCAGCCACTGCAAATGAACTCCAGATACATGTGCCACTTTGTGCATCTTTACACGGGAACTGGGGAGTCGAACCGAGGTCGCTAGGCTTTGTAGGCCTTAACCCCTGAGCCATCTCTCCAGCCCATCAGTTGCATTTTAAAAATATTTTGGAGCCGGGTGTGGTGGCGCACGCCTTTAATCCCAGCACTCGGGAGGCAGAGGTAGGAGGATCGTCTTGAGTTCAAGGCCACCCTGAAACTACACAGTGAATTCCAGGTCAGCCTGGGCCAGAGTGAGACCCTACCTCGAAAAACAAATTGGGGGGGCTGTTGGCCCAAGTTCAATTCCCTGGTACCCATGTACAGCCAGATTCACAAAGTAGTACATGCTTCTAGAGTTCTTTGAAACAGCAAGTGGCCCTCACACATATACCATTCACACTCACATGCTCTTTCTCTTTCTTGCTTGCTCACTGTCTCTCTCACAAGTAAATAAAAATTTATTTATTTGCCAGGCGTGGTGGCACATGCCTTTAATCCCAGCACTTGGAAGGCAGAGGTAGGAGGATCACCGTGAGTTCGAGGCCACCCTGAGGTTACATAGCTAATTCCATGTCAGCCTGGACCAGAGGGAAACCCTACCTCAAAAAAACAAAAAATATATATAATGTATTTATTTGACAGAGAGAAAGAAAAAAAAATGGCCATGCCAGGGCCTCTAGCCACTGCAAACAAACTCAAGATGCATGTGCATCTGCCTTATGTGGATTCTGGGGAATTGAACCTGGGTCCTTAGGCTTTGCAGGCAAGCACCTTAACCACTAAGCCATCCCTCCAGCCCAAAACTTATTTTTAATTTAATTTAGTTGTTTTCAAGAAAGAGAATGTGTGTGTATTGTCGTGCCACAGCCTCTTGCCACTGCAAAAAAAAAAAAAAAAAAAAAAAAAAACTCCACATGCATGCACCACATTATGCATTGGCTTTATGTGGTACTAGCAAAAAGAACACAGGTCAGTAGGTTTTACAAGCAAGTGCCTGTAAGTTGCATTTTTAAAAATATTTTTATTTATTTATTTGAGAGAGAGAAAGAGGTAGATAGAGAGAATGGGCACCAGGGCCTCTGGACATTGCAAACAAACTCCAGACATGCGTGACATCTTGTGCATCTGGCTAACGTGGGTACTGAGGAATCAAACCTGATCCTTAGGCTTCACAGGCAAGTGCCTCTTAACTGCTAAGCCATCTCTCGAGTCCAAGCTGTTTTCTTGTTTGTTTGTTTTGTTTTGTTTTTTAGTATTTGAAGGTAGGGTCTCAATCCAGCTGAGGCTGACCTGAAATTCACTATGTAGTCTCGGGGTGGCCTTGAACTCCCAGTGATCCTCCTACCTTTGCTTCCTAAGTGCTGGGATTAAAGACTTGCACCACCACACCCAGCTCAAGTTGTATTTTTTTTTAATATTTTGTTTTTATTTATTTATTTGTGAGAGGGAAAGAGGCAGAGAGAGAGAGAGAAAATGGTCATGCCAGGGCCTCTAGCCACTGCAAACAAACTCCAGATGCATGTGCCCTTTGTGCATCTGGCTTACGTGGTTCCTGGGGAATCGAACCGAGGTCCTTTGGCTTCACAGGCAAGTGCCTTAACCACTAAGCCATCTCTCCAGCCCCCCAAGTTGTATTTTTAAAGAGACATCCTGGTCAGGCATGGTGGCACATGCCTGTAATCCCAGTACTTAGGAAGCTGTGGTAGGAAGATCACCACAAGTTCAATGCCAACCTGGGCTACATAGTGAGACCCTGTCACAAAACAACAATAAAAGGCTATCTTGGCTACTGAGTTGAGAATGGATAAGGAGACAAGAGAACAGCACAGAGATTGGGTAGAACTAGAATCCCAGGCTCTCTGACTTGGCCAGGGAAGATATAAATATAATCAGATACAAGGAAATATTTTTATCTTGAAGTCAGATTGGAACCCTTAATTAGCTGATTTTTTTTCTTGTCTCTTTGTGCTTCAGGAATGGGAAATGAAGAAGACCTAGGAAGAGAATGAGAATTCCATGCCAGAGTATCAGCTTGTCCATCTAAGGCAGAAATGCTTTCTTCACAAAGAAACACCAGGAAAAGACTGGAAGCAGCTCCTACTCTCTGGGATGAGGGACACCCAAAAGACCAGTTTTTGTTGTCTGCATGATTTAGGGAGATTGTAGGGTGGGAAGGCGTAGAAAGGAAGGTGGAAGTGGAAGGCATCATTCTGACTTTCCAAAGAGTTGATATGGGAGGGGATGGAGACAGATGTGTGCACAGTTGTAAAGGTTTTCTTAAATACCTTTGCCTTCCCTTCTGAAGAAGAAATGAAAGCACATGTGAATTGAATACGTCACTCCATCCCACCTCAGCATCCCACTTCCAGTACTAAGAAGACAGTGCTGAAGCATCAGTGGTCCATGAAGAGAGAAAAGACTCACTTACCAGTCACACTTGTGCAGCTGCATTCCCATTAGTCATTATAGACAAATTCTGGGCAAAGCTGATAGGCTACAAAGTCAGTATCATCCCTCCATGCACACAAATGCACAAATGTCATTGAGAACATGCAGATTTTTACAGTCATTCCTCATCATTTCAGAGCTAGAGCTGTGCAGAGAACATGTTCTGGAGTCTTCCAGATTTGAGCATTTAAAAATCAGATACATGAGGACCAGAGGGCAAAGATCCACTGACACATTTTAAACTCACAGTGACAGAGCATAGAGTTCTAATGTCCACAGTATGTTGCTGGTATTAGAGGGTGGAGTCGTTTGCTGTCAAGTCCTCACCTGCTTTAAAAGCCTTACCATTAGGCTTTTCAGATTGTGGTTGGAAAACTATGTCTTTAGCCTAATGAAATCTTCATCTTGCTCTGGAAGGCACAAGAGCTTGACTTCCTGGTCTGCCATTAAGTAAGACCATCAATGAAAATCAACAGGTTGGTAGTTCATTCCTGCCGCAAAGGTGCTAAAAACCTTTTATAGATATTTGATACTTTGATAGGTGAAGCTAGAACCCCAAGTCCTGAGCAGCCTTCTTTCTATGCCACTCACTACTGTCTCAGTACTGTAGGCACTTTATGGGTCTGTCTTTTAACATATTTCTCCCCAATAAAGATGAAACTGTTTAACTCTGTGAGCTCAGAGGTGAGCTGGGAGGTAGGGAGGATCCCAGAATAATCTGAAACTTGGAAAGAATCTTGATATATGTTGTTTACTTAAGACTTCATATACTTCAGCATCACTGGAACATCACATCTTAGGAAGTGAATGGAGACAAGCAGGAACATATGGTTACTGGCAGAGTATACACCTAAGGGGTTATCATCCTGGGTCCAGACAGAGCTGGCTGTGAGTCCTGCCTCTGTAGCCTATCAGGGGGTAACCTCAGGAGAGTCACTTGACCTCTCTGGTCCTCACCTGTGAAAACAGTTAACGACTGAACTCCCCTTCTAAGAATTCTTAGATTTGATATAATACATGGGAAGTATCTTCTATAGTGTCACAAACAGGAAATGCCTAAGTCTGTGGTGAATGCTATTATCAAGTAAGAAATGTCTGGCTCAAAGCCTGTGACTTTCAGCTAAAGAAGAATGGCTTACATGGCACTAAGAACCATCAATAGCCAGATATGGTAGCGTGCACGCCTTTAATCCCAGCACTCCAGAGGCAGAGGTAGGAGGATCACCATGAGTTCTAGGCCACCCTGAGAATACATGGTGAATTCCAGGTCAGCCTGGACTAGAGTGAAACCCTACCTCAAAAAAACTAAATTAAAAAAAAAGCAAAGACATAGTTTAACTCCAAACACTACCTCAGCATCTTCAGTGACAAAAGAGCTCCTATCTTTGGGTTGCCATTTTTTGTGTGCTTGAGTATGTGGTGTGTGGGTGTGTATGTGAGGGTGCACATGTGTGCATGTATGTGGAGGCCAGAGGTCAAAAACGGGTGTCATCCTCAATTGCTCTCCCACCTTCTTGTTTAAAAGTCTCTCGTTTAACCCAGAGCTCACTGATTCGACCAGTCTAGGTAGCCCTTGGGTCTCCCTCCTGTCTCTGCCTCCAAGCCGCTGGGCTTGTAAGCATATCACCATGCTAGAGATCCAAGCTCTGACCCTCATACTTGTGTGACAGCAGCTTTACCACCTCCCCAGTCTTAATCAGTGCTCTTTTTAAAAATGTCTATTATGGCTGGGTGTGGTGGTACAGGCCTTTAATCCGAGCACTTGGGAGGCAGAGCTAAGAGGATTGTATGTAGCCTGAGACTACATAGTGAATTCTATGTCAGCCTGGGCTGGACTGAGACACTACCTTGGAAAACCAAAAAAAAAAAAAAAAAAAAAGATGTCTATTCTAAAAGAGCACCCACTACTGTCTTCAGAATCTGTCACATGCTTTCTTTTGCAGTTATTTTAGGGCTAAATGTCTTTTTTTTCCACCAACAGATCTTGGACTTAGAGGAAGGGCCTCAGGTCTTAACTATTGAGCATTTGTAGGCACTGACAGCTGAGTCAGGTCCGGTCCCATGTTCAAAAAAGCCCTGTGCTCGTTTTGATATTCTATTTCCTTTAAAATTTTTCTTGGGCTGAAGAAATGGCTTAGCAGTTAAGGCGCTTGCCTGCAAAGCCTAAGGACCCAGGTTCAATTCCCCAGTACCCACAAAAAGCCAGGTGCACAAGGTGACACATGCATCTGGAGTTAGTTCATTTGCAGTGGCTAGAGGCTGTGATGCACCCATTCCCTCTTTGTCTCTTTCTGTCTCTCACTCTCTCTGTCTCTCAAATGAATAATTAAAATATTTATTAGGAAAGGAAGCAAAAGTTGGTGCAGTGGTACCCACCTTTAATTCCAGCACTCAGGAGGCAGAGGCAAGAGGATCACCATGAGTTTGAAGCCAGCCTGAGACTACATAGTGAATTCCAGATCAGCCTGGGCTAGAGCAAGACCCTACCTTGACAAAAAAGAAAAAAGGGATGCACAGCAAAACAAAATAGGTATTGGACAAAGCCATTGTGATGGGGGCTACAAAATATTTCTCACTTTTTTTGGTCTGTATGCTGCACATGTTGTGTACATCTAGTGTACATGTGTGTGCGCCCTATGTGCACAGTTACATAGGCCAGCAAGCATCAAGTAGGGTCTCACTAGCCCAGGATGACTTGGAACTCACTCTGTGGTCCCAAACTGGCCTGGAACTCACGATGATCCTCCTACCTCTGCCTTCTGAGTGCTGGGGCTAAAAGAGTATGCCACCACTCCCAGCCATACCCAGCTTTTTATGTGGACAATAGGGATCAAACTCAGGCCCTCATTCTTACTCAGCAAGGGGTCTTACCCTGAGCCATCTCCCCAGCACCTGTAACTGCTTTATTTTTAAACTTTTTATTGACAACTTCCATAAACAGACAATATACCATGATCATAATCCCTTCCCACCACCCTCTCTTTTCCCCTTCCCAAACCCCCTCCACTGAGTCCCTTCTTTTCCAACTAGTCATTCTTTCATTTTGATGTCATCATTTTTTCCCTTCTATTATGCAGGTATTGTGTAGGCCATGAATATCAAGGCTTCTTTGTATCTGGAAGACAGTATTGTGAGCAATCCTACCTTTCCTTTAGCTCCTACATTCTTTCTGACACTTCTGAAATGATCCTTGAGCCTTGAAGGGTGTGACAGAAATGCTTCATTTAGTACTGGACACTCCACTGTCACTTCTCAGCACTTTGGTGAGTTTTGAATCACCCCACTGGTCACCACCATCTGAAAAGAGAAGCTTCAAGCCAGGCATGCTAGCGCACACCTTTAATCCCAGCCAGCACTCAGGAGGCAGAGGCAGGAGGATTGCTGTGAGGTGGAGGCCACCCTGAGATTACATAGTGAATTCCAGTTTAGCCTTGGCTAGAGTGAGACCCTACCTCGAGAAAAAGAGAAGCTTCTCTAACTTAAAAGTGAGACTTAGGGCTGGAGAGATGGCTTAACCGTTAAGGTGTTTGCCTGCAAAGCCAAAGGATTCCAGTTCAATTCTCTAGGACCCATGTAAGCCAGATGCACAAGGGGGCGCATGCATCTGGAGTTTGTTTGCGGTGGCTGGAGGCCCTGGTGTGCCCATTCTCATTCTCTCTCTCTCTCTCTCTCTCAAATAAAAAATATTTTTTAAAATTGAGACTAGCATTAATATATGACCATAAATATAGGTATTTAAAGGGCAGGTTTGGTGTGCATAATGTATGCATTTAGCCAGACAACAATAGTTTACCCTAGAGCTTATGACCTCCCCAGCCATAGGCTTTTGACCAGATTTTCAGTGCCAGGTATGAATTCCCTTCAATGGAGAGCTCAAGTCCAATCAGAGAGCATTTGGTTCCCCCACACACACACCACCAGAACAAACATGCCACCGTTGGACCAGTTGGTACATTTGGTCTGGCCTGCCAGCCATAAAGCTTTGTAGGGACTGTGATAATTAAGTTCTGTTGTCAACTTGATCTGATTAGGAATCCATGGCATTCCTCTTGTTTGGGTCTCTGAGGTTGCTTCCAGGAAGGACTGACTAAAGGACAGAGTCTTTCCTACAGAGTGAGCCCTTCTCCCAGAGAGGGTGACCCTCTTGGTGGTAGGCTTTATGTAAGGAAGCTTTGAGAGGGAGCTCCCTTCCTCCCACCTGGCTGCCAGTGCTGCTTGCTGGTGAGTGCTTCACTTACATGTGCGTCTGTCCTGTTACGTTTGGGGGGTGTTGGGCCTCCTCGTTGGAAGGACTTATTGGAAGGTATCCCACCGCAGCACTGAAATTTTTCTAATAATCTATGGTTCTATGGTTTCTGGGCACAAAATTACCTCCACAGGGTCCTTTTGCCCAAACTCACTCACCTCACTCCTCTCTCTTGGTTTTTTGAGGTAGGATCTCACTCTAGCCCAGGCTGACCTGGAATTCACTATGAAGTCTCAAACTCACAGCAATCCCCCTACCTCTGCCTCCCAAGTGCTAGGTCTTTTAACACATATATTATTAGCTAATAAAGAAGTAGGTTTCTAGATGGCTTATTCGTAACATCTTTAATTTTTTTGACTTTTTTTTTCCAAGGTGGGCCCAGGCTGACCTGGAATTCACTCTGTATTCTCAGATTGGCCTCAAACTCATGGTGGTCCTCCTACCTCTGCTTCCCAAGTGCTGGGAGTAAAGATGTGTATCACCATGCCCGGCACATCTTTCATTTTGATTAAACCTTTTCCTACCAACTCCTCTCCTCCATCCCCTTCCTGGTCCCAGTTAGACAGTGTCACCACTAGTATTCTGCCCCTTTACTTACATAGCTACTATATCTTTTCCTTAATCCTTCCCCTCTCCTCCCTTCCTCATGGTGCCTTTCTAGCTTCCTGGTCTCTCCTACTGACTTTTACTCCAACTCACATAAAAATCTAAACATTTGAAGTTAGAATCTATATACAAGACAGAACATGTGATGTTTGACTTTCTTCTTTTTTTATTGACAATTTCCGTAATTATACACAATAAACCATGGTAATTCCCCACACACACACTTTCCTCTTTGGAGTTCCACTCTCTATCAATCCCCTGCCCCTCTCAATCAGTCTTTTTTTGTTTGTTTGTTTTTTGTTTTTCTTTCTTTTTTATTTTTCTTTTTTTTTTTTTTTTGTTTTAGTTTTTCAAGGTAGGGTCTCACTGTCAAAGCTCAGGCTGACCAGTTTTATTTAATTTTTTGATATATAACAGGTTATCTTATTTATTTATTCTCAGGGTGGCATCTCAAACTCAGATGCATGTACCATCATGTACATCTGGCTAATGTGGGACCGATCCTCCTACTTCTGCCTCCTGAGTGCTGAGGTCATGGATATCCAGGCCATTAAAGTGTCTGTTGAACCAGCCCCAGTTTTATTTAATTTTTAAAATTTATTTTATATATATTATAACAGGTTATACTTATTTATTTGAGGCAGAGGGATGGAGGAATTGTATTAAAAGGGAGATTAGCTTAAAGAGACAGAAAGAGAATGGGTGCAGCACTGAAGGCCTGGAGGCGTCCTGGAGAGACACTGCTCTTCGGTCCACGCTGGGCACTGGAAAGCAGTAAGCAGCACGAGCAGCCAGGTGGGAGGAGGATCCTTTCCTCTCCCAGAACTTTCTTAGATAAAGCCATCTGCAAACAAACTCCAGATGCATGTACCATCATGTACATCTGGCATTAATGTGGGACCTGGAGAATCGAACCTGGGTCCTTAGGCTTCACAGGCAAGCTCCTTAACCATTAAGCCATCTCTTCAGCCCACAATCAGTCTTTTTTATAATGTCATCTTTTCCTCCTATTATGATGGTCCTGTGTAGGTAGTGTCAGGCACTGTGAGGTCATGGATATCCAGGCCATTTTGTGTCTGAAAAAGAGCACATTGTAATGGAGTTCTACCCTTAGATTTTTGGCTCTTTACAGTCTTTCCCCACCACCTTTTCTGCAATGAACCCTGAGCCTTGGAAGGTGTGTTAGAGATGTTTCAGTGCTGAGCACTCCTCTAATTTATCATTTCAGATGATATGATTCTCAGCATCATGGTGCCTCAAAAATAAACTTTTAGCAAAAACCAAAAAAGCTTTTATGTATACTAACCAAAAACATGCAGAGGATGAAATCAGGGAATCTCTCCCATTCACAATTGCCTCAAAAAATAATAAAGTACCTTGGAATAAACTTAACCAAGGAAGTGAAGGATTTCTACAATGAGAACTTTAAAACACTCAAGCAAGAAATTGCAGAAGACACAAGGAAATGGAAAGGCATCCCATGTTCTTGGATTGGATTGGATTGGATTGTGAAAATCTCAATCTTACCAAAAGCAATCTATACATTGAATGTGATCCCCATTAAAATTCCAATGGCATTCTTCACAGAAATAGAAAAAAACAATCCTAAAATTCATCTGAAAGCACAAAAAACCTCGAATGACCAAACAATCTTGAGCAACAAAAATCAGACTGGTAGTATCACCATAGCTGATTTTAAGTTATATTACAAAGCCATAGTAACAAAAACAGCAAAGTACTGGCAAAAAGACAAACATGTAGATCAATGGAACAGAACAGAAGACCCAAATATTAATCTAGGCAGCTAGAGAAATCTGATGTTTGACAAAAATGCCAAAAATATTCATTGAAGAAAAGATAGCCTCTTCAACAAGTGGTACTGGGAAAACTGGATATCTATATGTAGAAGGATGAAAATAGACCCTTGTATCTCTCCACATGCACAAGAATCAACTCCAAGTGGATCAGGGACCTTAATATCAGACCTGAAACTCTGAAACTGCTAGAGGAAAAGGTAGGGGAAACCCTTCACCATATTGGCATAGGCAATGACTTTTTGAATATAACCCCAATTGCTCAGGAAATAAAACCACTAATCAACCATTGGGATCTCATGAAATTACAAAGCTTTTGTACAGCAAAGGACACTGTGAATAGAGCAAAAAGACAACCTACACAATGGGAGAAAATCTTTGCCAGCTATACATGTGACAGAGGATTAATATCCAGAATATACAAAGAACTCAAAAAATATAACAATAAGAAACCAAACAACCCAGTTAAAAAATGGGCTATGGAACTAAATAAAGTTCTCAGAAGAAGAAATACAGATGGCATATAAACATCTAAAAAGTGTTCTACATCCTTAGCCATCAGGGAAATGCAAATTAAAACTACTTTGAGATTCCATCTCACTCCTGTCAGAATGGCTACCATCAAGAAAACAAATGACAATAAGTGTTGGCAAGGATGGGGAAAAAGAGGAAACCTTCTACACTGTTGGTGGGAATGTAATCTGGTCCAGCCATTGTGGAAATCAGTGTGGAGGTTCTTGAGACAGCTAAAAATAGATTTATCATATGATCCAGATATAGCACTCCTAGGAATATATAAAAATGACTCTTCTCACTACCTTAGAGATATTTGCACAACCATTTTTTTTAATGGTTTTTTCGAGGTAGGGTTTCACTCTAGTCCAGGCTGACCTGGAATTAACTATGTAGTCTCAGGGTGGCCTCGAACTCTTGGCGATCCTACTACCTCTGCCTCCCGAGTGCTGGGATTAAAGGCGTGCGCCACCACGCCCGGCTCTGCACAACCATTTTTATTGCTGCTCTATTCACAATAGCTAGGAAATGGAGCCAACCTAGATGTTCCTCCACAGATGAATGGATAATAAAGGTGTGGTACATTTACACAATGGAGTTACATTCAGTGGTAAAGAAAAATGAAATTGTGAAATTTTCTGGGAAATGGAGGTATCTGGAAAGGATTATACTATGTGAGGTAACCCAGGCTCAGAAACACAAACATCACATTTTTCTCTCATATGTGGATCCTAGTTCCAAATGTATAGACTTGTGTGTGAACTGGAACCAAAAACTGGTAGCAGAGGCCAGTAAGCTAGAAAAAGTTCATAAGGGAGGGAGTAGAGGGAAGTAGTTAGGGGATGGTATTGTATATATGAAATAAAAGAAGAGATTATAGGCAGGGGAAGAGAATGCATAAAAGAAGAGCAGGGGGAGGGTCAATCAAAATTCAAGATATTGTGAATAAGACTTATGTAAAATTACTTTTTTGAATAATGGCACATCTAGAAGCTGTAGACTGTTACTAGAAAATTTTCAGCACCTGGGATGGGATACCTTCCAGTGAGTTGTTGGCCAAGGAGGTCCCGGTAGCCTCCAAAACATTAAAGGCTTTTACCAAAGCCCTTGGTTTCCCTTGAGAAACAGATAGTAAGACCCTATTGCTGAAGACATCTCTTGCCTGAGAGGCAAGGTCACTGAGAAAGCAAGCTGGTGTGGAGCAGAAAACCTTCTCCCTGAAGACCAGCCAACTGAAAGCTGGAAAAAGCTGCACTGCATGCAGCATATGGGAGACAGAAGTCATCAGCAGTGAAAACAGTGGACGCTGAATATTCAAGTTTGGCCACACAGGCCCAATGACTGAATGGGCGCAATAGTGGCATGTCTACTCTTGGGGTAACCAACTGCTACATAATTGGACTGAAGGCCCTTTCTACGGGAGGAAATACATACCTGGTACTGAAAAACCTAAGCAAAAGTCTATGATCGGTGAGGTCATGAGCCTTAGGGGTATAAAGCCTACTCTTGTCTGACTAAATGTATATATTATTCCCACCAAGCTGCCCTGAAAGTACTACACTTAATGTTCATATTCACATATTAATGCTACTCTCACTTCTGGCTAGAGAAGCTTCTCTTTTCAGATGGCGATGACCACTGGGATCACAAAAAGGCAACATAGTACTGAGAAGAAGGGATGGAGGAGTGCCCGGCACTGAAACACCTCTGTCACACCCTCCAAGGCTCAGGGACCATTGCGGAAGAGGGGGCAGATAGAATGGAAGAGCCAAAGGAAGGCTATGACTTCTTACAATGCAACTGCCCAGACAGAAATTGGTCTCAATATCCATGACCTTGCAGTGCCTAGCAATACCTCCGCAAGACCCTCAAAATAGAAGAAAAAGATGATGACATCAAATTAAAAGAGAGACTAATGGAGAGAGGGAGGGGATATGATGGAGACTGGAGTTCTAAAGTGGAATGGGGAGGGGGGAGGGAAATATCAGGTGGGGTTTTTTTGTATATAAGTATAGAAGTTGTCAATAAAAAAAATAATTAAAAAAAGACTTATGTAAACCTACTTTTTTGAATAATGGCACATCCATAAGCTAAAGATTGTTACTAGAAAATTTTCAGTGCCAGGGATGGGATACCTTCCAGTGAGTTGTTGGCCAGGGAGGTCCCTATTGCCTCCAAAACATTACAGGATATTGCCAAGGCCCTTGGTTTCCCTTGAGAAACAGATGGTAAGACCCTATTGCTGAAGACCTCACTTGCATGAGCAGCAAGGTCACTGAGAAATCAAGTTGGTCCTGAGCAGAAAACCTTCTCCCTGTAGGCCAGCCAACTGAAAGCTGGAAAAAGCTGCACTGCATGCAGCCATATGGGAGGCAGAAATCATCAGTAGTGAAAACAGTGGACACTGGAAACCTCAAGTTTGGCCAGACAGGCCATATAATCAAGTGGGTGCAATAGTGGCATGTCCTCTCTGGGGAAGGGAATACATGCCTGGTACTGAAAAACCTAATCAAAAGTCTATGGCAGGGGAGGTCATGAGCCTTAGTGGTATAAAGCCTGCTCTTGTCTGGCTAAATGTATATATTATTCCCACCAAATGGCCCTGAAAGTGCTACACTTAATGTTTATATTCATATGTTAATGTTACTCTCACTTCTGGTTAGATAAGCTTCTCTTTTCAGATGGTGATGACCACTGGGATGACCCAAAAGGCAACACAGTGCTGAGAAGGGATAGAGGAGTGTCCAGCACTGAAACATCTCTGTCATACCCTCCAAGGCTCAGGGTCCATTGCAGAAGAGGTGGCAGAAAGAATGTAAGAGCCAAAGGAAGAGTACGGCTCCCTTACCATCTAACTGTTCGGACAGAAATTGGCCTCGATATCTATGACCTCACAGTGCCTAGCAATACCTTCACAAGACCCTCTAATAGAAGAAAAGATGATGACATCAAATTAAAAGAGAGACTAATGGAGAGAGGGAGGGGATATGATGAAGAGTGGAGTTCTGAAGGGGAATGGGGGGAGGGAAGGGAAATATCATGGTTCATTGCCTGTAAATATAGAAGTTGTCAATAAAAATAAATAAATTTAAAAAAAGAATGGGGGCATCCGTCCTCCCTAGAAAATTCTGCTAAAAAGTCTATTCTGAGCAAATAACTTTGATGCCTTATCTGCTTCCCTTCCCTTGGACCTGTAGCTGATTTAGTCTTTTTGCCTTAGGATCCTCCTTATAAGTTTGAATCCCAGCCTGACTCAGTGCTTCAGCCTTCATCCTGAGGGAAGGCTGCTGCCCATCGCTGTGTCTCTCAATAAACTGTCTGTAGAGATCAAGTCCAGTGTTCTTCTCTTACACTTTTTACAGTTTTTCTCTTACACTTTCCTTCAAATAACATCCCCCCTCCCTTATATATCCTTTCTAGACTGGCCTTTGCTACTGAGTTTTATTCCATGATGTTTGACTTTCTGAGCCTGGGTTATCTTAGTATAATCTTTTCCAGATGCACCATTTCCCTATAAATTTCATTTTTTTTCCAGCCAAGTCAAAATTCATTGTATAAATAGGCAACATCTTCATTATCTATTCATCAGTCTATTGTGAGCAGAGTAGCAATAAATATGGATGAGTAAGAGTCCTTAGGGTAGCTACTCTTATCTAAAGTGATACCCTGTGAAGTGGCCTACACCTATAATCCCAGGAGTGAAGAGGCAGAAGTTCCTGTCCAGCCTACATAGTGAACCAAAATAAAAACATCCCTCCATGGTCTGGGGAGATGGCACAAGCAGTTGAAAGTACTTTCTTGGAAAGCCTGCTGGCCAGAGTTTGATTACCCAGTACACACATAAAACCAGATACTCAAAGTGGAATATGTGTATGGAGCTTATTTATGCCAGCAAGAGGCTTCTCTCTTTCTCTTTGCAAATATAAATTAAAAAATTAAAAACAAAATATTCTTCCTTTGCTGACCTATTTCAATAGCTTCTTTTCCGTACCTGTTTTCATAAACCCTGCAATTTCCTTCATACAACCAAATGACTTTGAGGATTGAGCTAATGGGTCTGGCACATGCTGGGAAAGCACTCCACCACTGAGCTATATCCTTTTTATATTTTTTGAGTCAGGATCTCACTAAAGTTACCCATACTGGATTTGAACTCCCTATATAGCCCAGGCAGGCCTTGAATTGTGATCCCTCTATCTCAGACTCCTGAATATCTGGTATTACATGGCTGTGTCACCAGACCCGTCACATGTCATTGTGGTCAGGATTAGACTAAGGTTCATCCAGGAAAAAGATGATCACCTGTTTTAGAGGAAGTTTCACTGAAAATAACAAGACATATCTCTGCCCTGAGACAGCACTGATAAACAGTTAAAGGGCTGAGGGGGAAGGCAGTGAAAGAAAAGGCACGTTAAGAGTGGTGGGAAGAACGTTCTGACTGCAACTTTCCAAAAGTTGCTCACCTGATCTGTTTTTGCCTATCCACTAGTCTAACATGCTCCTTCCCTGTGTCTCTGTCTGTGTTTCTAATTTCTTTATGGTTTTTCAAGGTAGGGTCTCGCTCTAGCTCAGGCTGACCTGGAATTCACTATGTAGTCTCAAGGGTGGCCTCGAAGTCACCGATCCTCCTACCTCTGCCTCCTGAGCGCTGGGATTAATGGCGTGCGCATCACGCCCGACCTTCCCTGTGTTTCATTCTCTCTCTTTTCATTGGCTCTATTTGTCCTTTCCCAAACCGCGTACTTCCTCTTTCCACCTACCAGTTCTTCAGCTCTCCCATCAATTATCCCATGCCTTTAGGGAAACTTTCCACCTGGGACGTATTTGTATTCTTGGCCTTCGCAGACATATATGCCCTTTACGTTTAATCATAGGTTCTAGTTTGACTTATTGACATTGGTTCTAGTTTGACGTACTTCTGCTTATTGTTTATAACCGTGTAAGGGCACGAGGACACCGAGGTGACCCGGTTCCCTCTCCGGGGAACTTAGCGCCCACTTCGGAGCTTCGGGTAACACAAACATTCACGCTACAAATTCAACACAAAGAAGCGGAAGTGCGGCGCGCCGGGACCAACGCTGGGGCGCACAGGAAGCCGGAAGTGCAGCGTTCCCCTTCGGAAGCGCTCGCGAAGGCACGCGGGGAGGCGTGGTTTTCCAGAGCGCGTCCCTTCACTTCTAGCACATGCGCGTGCGCGGCGCCCGTCCTCTTCGGGCTGGGACATGGCCGCGCGGTCGCTGTGTGCGGCCGGGAGGCGGATGCAGCGTCTCCTGGCCTGGCCCGCGGTGGATGGCAGGTGAGCTTGCGGCCGGGTGGCGGAGACGTGCGGCGGTGAGGAGGAGGCCGGTGGCGGAACACTGGGTCGGAAGGCGAGGGTTCGCTCCCCGCCGCCGAGAGGACCCGCCAAGCCTCTTGGCCCGCGTTCACGACCCGGGATCTGTGTAAGGGCGAAACTGAGGCCCGGAGGCTCACTCGTCCGAGCCAGGGGAAGAAGGGCCGAGGTCATCTCGTGGCGGGCAGCAAGGCTCGTGGCCCCAGGCTCGAGTCCCAGGCCCTGCTCGTAGGTCCGCGCGGAGTCTTCGGCCAGGCTCCGGCCGCGCCTCGGGCGTTCGCAGCGGCCCTGAACTGCCAGCTGCCGCCCGGAGCCATCCGCGGTGTGCAACGATGGGTGCTGCTTTTTAGCACCTCACGTCTAATGATTGCGGAGACTGAAGAAGTTTACACAGATTTGGTAATTTAGCCAAGCTTGAATATTTGGGATGTGGTGTCATCTTGTCTGGAAACTTCTTGGGGTGTCTAGACCGATGGGCCTTAGTGAACGGTTTTACTTTTCCTCCGGGGATATTCCTGAGAAAGAATTAAAGGCTGTCTATGACGTTAGAGATCTGAATTGCATATTTAGCCGCAGGGAAATCCAGGAAATTTGTATAGGTTACCCTTTTAAAAATATATTTATTTCCATGTATGTGCATGCTTGTGTGTATATGGATGGGCCAGGGTTTCTTGCCACACTGCAAACGAATGGCGGATGCTTAAGCCACTTCTTGTATCTGGTTTGTGGTTACCCAGGCTGCAGGTTTTGCTAGCAGGTGCCTTTAACAAGTGAACCTTCTCCCCGGCCCCTCCTTTTTGTTTTGTTTTGGCTTGGTTTATCTTAATGCACCTGGCCTAACACCTCACCCCAGTGGGAGAATGTGGAGTTGAATTTAAGGCTTGTGGCCAAGGTGGTTTTATTTTCAAGATTTTGGAAGTTTATGAATGAAGAAAGGAAGTGATCAAAAGAAAAAAAAATGTTTCTTCTGAAGGATTTGGAATTAGAATCAAGCCCTTTGGGGCTCTTTTGTTTGTTTTTCTTTTTTCCCTATAATCTGATCTCTGACCATTTCTTTTCAAACTGGCCTTGGGAATACTTTGAACTGTTTTCCTTTGAATAAATGTGGTTTTTCTATGGGAAAGAGGGATTTCACCACATGTAATTTGCCCCAGATCTATATTTTCTGAACTGAATATTTGGAACCATGTATAAGTGGATACCAGATCATAGTTGAATTCAAAATCACCCTGAAAAGAGATAAAAACCTTTTTCCTACATCTTTAGTGATGATTTAAAGAGCTTTTGTTTTGGTTTATTTTGGTTTGTTTTGGTTTGTTTGTTTGTTTGTTTGTTTGTTTTTTCAGGTAAGGTCTCACTCTAGCCCAGGTAGTCTCAGGGTGGCCTTGAACTCAGTGAACCTCCTACCTCTGCCTCCTTGGTGTAGGGATTAAAGGCATGAGCCCAGCTTTAATGAGCTTTTGTATACACAGATTGATTTCCCTGATGATTTTATTTGAAATCAAATTATCAGGATCCAGGACATGAAATGGAAACTTCCTTATAGAGATCAGAACTGCCCTAGTCAAAGCCAGCGAGGTGGTGCACTCCTAGACTGGAGAGGTTGAGGCAGGAGGATCACAGTGAGTTCAAGGCCAGCCTGAGTCACAGAGTGAGTTCAGGTCAGCTTGGGCCAGAGTGAGACTCTACTTAAAGGGGGAGGGGGGCTACAGAGATGGCTTAGAGGTTAAGGGGCTTGCTGGCAAAGCCAAAGGACCCAAGTTTGATTCCCCAGTACCCACGTAAAGCTAGATGCACAAAGTGGAACATGCATCTGCGTCTAGAGTCTGTTTGCAGGGGCTAGAGGCCCTGGCATGCCCATTCTCTCTCTCTCTCTCTCTCTCCTCCTCCCTCCCTCTCTCTCCTCTTTCTCTCTATTTCTCTCAAATAACTAAACAAATATTTAAAAATAAAATTAACAAAAATAAAAACTTTTTTAAAAAAATTTAAATAATTGGGGTGGTAAGATGGTTCAGCAGTTAAGGCACTTGCTCTGAAACCTAAGGACCCAGGTTCTATTTCCCAGAACCCACATAAGCCAGATGCACATGGTGTCACATGCATCTGGAGGTTTTTTTTTTTTTTTTTTTTTTTCCCCAGCATGATTTTTTATTGCAAGGTTGACTAACAAGGAAGTCAAAAGCCCAGCTCTGTCCCCAGGCAATTGATGGGGGAATGAATGTTTATGGAGGGAGAGAAGCTGCTTGTGGGTTAGATGGCTAGAATGGGGGAACTCTAAGGTTCTCTCTCTCTCTTTATTTTATTTATTTATTTTTAATTTTTGAGGTAGGGTATTGCTCTAGCCCAGGCTGACCTAGAATTCAATATGTACTCTCAGGGTGGCCTTGAAGTCGGTGATGTGTGATGTTCCTACCTCTGCCTCCTGAGTGCTAGGATTAAACCACCATGCGTTCTTTTGTTCTGTCATGTGCACAGGGTTTTGAACTTGTGTCAAAATGTCATGGACTAAGGAAGCTGACTTCTAGGAGTGCCCATTCTTTTTATTTTTTTATTTTTATTTTTATTTTTTTTGGTGGCCTCGAACTCTCGGCAATCCTCCTACCTCTGCCTCCCGAGTGCTGGGATTAAAGGCGTGCGCCACCACGCCCGGCTCCCATTCTTTTTATTTTTAAATATTTTATTTTTATTTATTTATTTGAGAGAGAGAGACAGAAATAGGCAAGGAGAGAGAGAATGTGCACGCCAGGGCCTCCAGCCACTGCAAATGAACTCCAGATGCATGCGCCCCCTTGTGCATCTGGCTTACGTAGATATTATGGAATCAAGCCTCAAACTGGGGTCCTTAGGCTTCACAGGCAAGTCCTTAACCACTAAGTCATCTCTCCAGCCCGGAATGCCCATTCTTTTATTTTATTTTTATTTATTTATTTATTTATTTATTGGCTTTTGCAAGGTAGGGTCTCACTCTGGTCCAGGCTGACCTGGAATTAACTATGTAGTCTCAGGGTGGCCTGGAACTCTTGGCGATCCTCCTACCTCTGCCTCCCGAGTGCTGGGATGAAAGGCATGCGCCACCACGCCCAGCTTCGGAATGTCCATTCTTAAAAGGCCATTTTCAAACTCCTTGAATGGACTATATTAGGTGTTTCCTGAAAGACAATTTCAAGCACTTTGTTAATTTGAGAAATTCATATCCTGCTGCATCCAGTCTGTAACCACGTTTAAATTATATAACTGGTTGGACAAAAACTGGTTAAAACAAATATCTGTTTTGGCCCTATTTAGTCCAGAAGCTGTAACATGGTGTTTTTTAATTTAATTAATTAGTTTTTATTTATTGGAAAGGGGGAGAGAGGAGGAGAATGGGCACACCAGGGCCTCCAGCCATTGCAAGCAGACTCCAGATACATTCACCACCTTGTGCATCTGGCTTTATGTGGCTACTGGGGAATTGAACCTGGGTCCTTTGCAGGCAAGTGCCTAAACTGGCGAGCCATCTCTCCAGCCCCTATTTATTTATTTTGAGAACAAAAGAGAATAGGTGCCAGGGCCTCTAGCCACTGCAAACTAACTCCAGACGCATGTACCACCTTGTGCATCTGGCTTTACATAGGCACTGGTGAATCAAACCCAAGTCCTTGGGCTTTGCAGGCCAGCACCTTAGTTTTACATGGAATTGAGTTTTCATCTTAGCACAAGTTAAAAGCCTTCTGTCTTCTGATCAAAAAAGACTTAAAAATTCTAAGCCTCATCTAGCCTCTTTACTAAATTCCCTTTCTGTAAGGTAAAGAGTTGAACAAGAACTGTAGGACTTTGTGCTACTTCCTGGTACCCTAGTTATATGAGTTGGGGTTTTTGTTTTGTTTTGGATCTGATTCTCACTATGGTTACCACAGTGACCAAGATCCTTCCAAACTGTGGCCTGCTGAGTATCTAAGACTATAGGCACATGTCACCTTGCAGCTTAAGATTATAGTCTTGAGCAAGTCATTAAACCTTAAGCCTTTCAGCCTCAGTTTTCTCATTAGTAAAGTAGGGATTATGATGCCATTTATTTCATATTAATAGCATTATTCATCACAACATATAGCAAAAACAACCCATGTCCTCATTTGACAAATAGATGAACAAATATGGTAGTCTACACACTGAAATATTACTTAGCAACAAAAAGTAATGAATTGAAATGGAAAGATGTCTTAGTGGTTAAGGAAGGCACTTGCCTGTGAAGCCTAAGGACTCAGGTTCAATTCCCCAGTGCCGACATAAGCCAGATTCATCAGGTGGCACATGCATCTGGAGTTTGTTTGCAGTGGCTAGAGGCCCTGGCATGCCAATTCTCTGCTTCTCTCTCTTTCTCTATCTGCCTCTTTTTCTCTCTCTCAAATAAATAAATAAAAATATTTTTAAAAAGTAATGAATCACTAGTAAATGCAATTATGTGAATGAACTGGAAACATATGTGAAAGAAGCCACTCCTAAATGACCATCTGTTATATGATTCTGTTTATATTAAACATCCAGAAAAGGCAAATCTGTAGAGACAAATATGTCAGGCTATCCCAGGGTAGAAGATTTAAGAGGGAAAGATAAATGACTGAATGGAAACATGCTTTCTTTTGTGATGATAAAGATGTTCCAAAGTCATGGTTGACTATGACATACCTGACTATGGTTATACTAAAAATTTTGAATCGTACACTTTAAATGTTACGTTGTATGGTATGATAACTAAATGTCAATAAAACTATTCTTTTTTAAATTGATGTAAAAATAGAATCTCACATGTTGTGAGGTGAAAAGATCCAAGTAAAATATGTTAACTGCTTGGTCAGGGCTCTGTAGTGTTTATTTGTTACTGTGACTGAAAACACCTTTTCTCTGTAGTTTCAATGTTGATAAGTTTCTGGGCTGTATACATGACTTTGTCTTTTTATGATGGCATTTCTCCATTATGTGCCACCCCCACTCCCACCCCCATCTTAGAGGATGGCTGCGCCCATTCAGCACTGCAACCCAGAGAACTGCTGGGGAAGACTGCAGTTCTGATGACCCTCCTGATGAGCTTGGGCCCTCTCTTGCCGAACGAGCCTTAAGGCTAAAAGCTGTTAAACTGGAGAAGGAAGTCCAGGATTTAACAGTGAGTAGTTTTTTCTTTTGTTTTGTTTTTTTGTTGTTGTTTTTTTTGTTTTTTGTTTTTTGTTTTTGAGGCAAGGTCTCACTTCTAACCCAGGCTGACCTGGAACTTACTCTAGCACAGGCTAGCATCAAACTCATAGTGATTCTTCAACTTTAGCCTCCCTAGTATTGGGATTAAAGGCATGAGCCACCATGCCTGGCAATAGTGAGTATGCTTTATATGATCTGTTCTTTATATTCTTTCTTATTTTAAATATTCAAGCAAATTTTTTTATGTTAATTTTTAAAATGAACTTTGCTCTAGTTGGTTCTTTACTCTTTGCCCCCCCCCACTGCTCTTTTACTAAGCATACTAGGCAGAAAACTATAGTTTTTAATGTTTTTATTTATTTGAGAGAAAGAATGAGCATGGAATGTCAAGGCCTCCTGCCACTGCAAATGAACTCCAGACACATGCCGCTTTATTTGGTTACTGGAGAATCAAACGCAGGTTGTCAGGCTTTGTAAGCAAGTGCCTTTAGCCACTGAACTATCTCTTCAGCCTATCTGTAGTAGTTTTTAAAATGTCATTCACTAAGGATAGTCACCTGTTTTTTTAGTGTCCTCTTATATCATAGTACTTAGATATCTGATATTTTGTCAACTTAAAGGCAGACTTACAGGGCTAGACTATAGCACAGTTGAGTGTGTTTACCTGGCATGCAGAAGACCCCAAGTTTGATCCCCAGCACCATATACAGCAGGCATGGTTGAGTATACCTGTCATCCAAGCACTTGGCAAGGGGGTGAGGGTGGAGGCAGGAGGATCAGTAGTCTAAAACCATCCTTGTCTATATACCAAGTTGAGGCCAGCCTGGGCTATATGAGACCCTGTCTTTAAAAAAAGGTACAGTACAGTGCCTGACAGATAGTAGACAATAATGTTTGTGAGGTTATTGCACCCTTCTGGAAAGACCACTTCTGGACTACTGGTGTCCTGATTGATACATTTTGAGTGGAGGAGATTGGTAAACCAGAGTAATTCCAAAGAAAGCAAAACCACTCAGTGGTAGGGAGCTGAAAAGTATGTATCATGAAAACAGTTGAAGGAACCAGGAATTACAAGAATGAAAGAGAAAAGCACTGATGGGACTAAAATAACTGCCTTCAGCCCTTTTAAAACTTCCTCTCAGTTGTCCTAGAGTTCCAGCCAAAGAAAGAAAGTTAAAGGTTAGGAGTGTGGATGAATGCGAAACAGAAAGCTTTTTCTTTAGATACTGAACTTGGAAACCATTGTGTTCAAACCAACAGGCTAAAGACTACTTGTCCAGACTGCAGAAGAGTAGGTTACTTCTTTGTCGGCCTGCTGTATATGGTGCTAGGGATTAAACTTGGGGTCTTCTGCATGCCAGGCAAACACACTTAACTGTGCTTTGTTCTAGCCAGCTTAATAATATTTTTTTATAATTCCTAGTGTGTTTTAGCCATGATGAGGAATTTACCTAGGGACTAGCACCTATTGGGTAAACACTCTACCACTGAGCTGGGTTATACCCAGTCCTGTTTATGCTTTTTATTTCAAAACAAGATCTCTAAAAGTGTGATCCTTTTGCCTTCCGAATAGGTGTCATTACATACCTGTGCCACCAGGGGTAGCCCTAGTTTATTGATTGATTTTTTCCCCCCCCTGGTGGCTCTGGAGATTGAACCTAGGGCCTTACACATGCTAGGCAAGCACTCTGCCACTGAACTATATCCCCAGCTCCCTAGTCTATAAAGCCTATCTCAAGGGTGAGGTTTGTAAAGTGAAAATAGTCCTTCTCACTTGTCACATTTGTTCCTTCTGATGTGTAGCTGAGATGCCAGAGAGCTGTAGCTGATTGTGAGAATATACGGAGACGGACCCAGAGGTGTGTGGAAGACGCCAAGAGATTTGGTGAGAGATTTATTCACAATAAAATCTACCTAGTTGAAGGGCATCTACTTAGCAGATCTGCAAACTGAACTTTACAGAAGTACACCGGCGTCCTTTATTGATGCTCCTCTACCTCCCACTAGCCCATAAGCTTTCTGGGATGCACACAGAAAGTGGCATCAAAATAACTGTGTGCTAAAATAAAGTTAGCCTTGGTTTTTACAAAACCTTTGCTTATTTTATTTTCTAAGCATGTAATGTTAGTATAGTTCCAACATTCTAGTGCTTATTTATACAAGCAGCTGTCTTTAATGAATTTAATGAACAAGTAATTCATTAAAATATTCAGAGGAAAGCCAGGCATGGTGGCGCACGCCTTTAATCCCAGCACTAAGGAGGCAGAGGTAGGAGGATTGCCGTTGAGTTCAAGGCCACCCTGAGACTACATAGTTAATTCCAGGTCAGCCTGGACCAGAGTGAGACCCCCACCTCGGAGAAAAAAAAAATTTCAGAGGACTAGTCAAAGAGCCGACACCTGGCAGTCAGGAATGCTGAAATCTGCTTAGTGGATGCAAACGTGGTCTCTATCCGTAGGGCGGTAATCAATTATATCTCTCCACCTGAAAATCCTCATGACTATAGACAGGAATCCTTTGCATTGCTATTGGTTCTCTGCCAGTTGGTGAGTTATGAAACTTAAAAACTCAGGTCACAGAATCAAATTACAGGCTAGCTGTATTCCATGTCTTTTGTGAGAGAAACTGAGT
This sequence comes from Orientallactaga sibirica, assembly GCA_036365145.1. Lineage (NCBI taxonomy): Eukaryota > Metazoa > Chordata > Mammalia > Rodentia > Dipodidae > Orientallactaga > Orientallactaga sibirica. The sequence continues at coordinate 57,511,910 of JAEOAD010000005.1, forward strand.
AGTCTGTCATCCACTTCTGGTTCCAGAGGTATTTGTTGAATCACCAGGATTTGAGGGCCAACGACAAGACTCTGCCTACTGTCCAGAGCATTGTACTTTGTGTCACTGCACACGTCATGAAAGCAGAACAGCCCATGGTGTTGCCTCTTGCACTCCTTCCTGCTATTTGTATCTTACCAGCTTTGTGCATAGAGCGGACTACATTCCTCCTGTCCTTTGCCAATTCCAGTGCCATTAGTGCTGTGTATCATAAAGCTTCAAGTGTCAATGAAATAGGAATTCCAAATTTGTATCCCAGGTATTTCATCCATGATTAGCCTCTTCAAGCTCATTACAGGACTCAGCAAGCCACAGCCTGCCACCAGTTAGTCTGTAAATACAGTTTTGAATTTTATGATTCAGAGGAATCCATGGAAACTTGTTTTTTCCCTTGCCATGTTGTCACCTCTATAACATAAAGTCCTTGAAAGTTGCTCACTCTGAGCTATGGAAATCTCCATAGCAAATAGGACAGTTACAATGTATTAGTCAGTGCCAATGAAGGATAGTCACCCAGGACAGATACAAGTGAAGCACTCACCAGCAAGCAGCACTAGCAGCCAGGTGGGAAGAAGAGGCTCTTTCCGGTCAGGGCTTCCTTACATACAGCCCAACACCAGGAGGGCTGCCCACTCTAGGGAATGGGTTCACTATGGAGGGACTTCCTCTTCAGTCATTCCTTCCTGGAAGCAACCTCAGAGACCCACCCCAGAGGAATGTCTGTGGATTCCTAACCAGATCAAGTTGACAATAGAACTTTACCATCATGTATGATAATGGGGAAACTTCTGCTATACCACCTACTTGAGGAGCAAGATGGATAGCCTTCAGTTAGAACTACCTTTCTTTAATTTATTTATTTGCAAGGAGAGAGAGAATGGGCACACCAGGGCCTCCAGCCACTGCAAACAAACTCCAGATGGTTGTACCATTTTGTGCATCTGGCTTTACGTGGGTACTGGGGAATCAGATCCAGGTCATTAGGCTTTGCAGGCAAGCATCTTAACTACTGAGCTATCTCTCCAGCCCCAGTTTTAAAGTATCTAACAAAATGTGTTTATTGGGGCTAGAGAGAGAGCTTAGCAGTTAAAGGTGCTTGTTTGCAAAGCTTGACTTCCTGGGTTTGATTCCCCAATACCTATATAAAGCCAGATGTACAAAGTAGCATATGCATCTGAAATTTGCTTGCAGTAGCAAAAGGCCCTAATGTCCCCATTCTCATTCATTCATTCATTCTCCCTCTCTTTCTCTCTCCTTGCAAATAAATACTGTTAAAAAAAGATATATTTAGGGCTGGAGAGATGGCTTAGTGGTTAAGGCACTTGCATGCAAAGCCTAAGAATGCATGTTCAAATCTCCAGGTCCCATGTAGCCAGATGCAAAGTGACACAAGCATGCAATGTTGCACATGTGCACAAGGGGGTACACGTGCCTGGAGATTGTTCACGGCAGCTAAAAGGCCCTGGTGTGCCCATTCTGTCTTCTCTCTCTCAAAAATAAAATTTTATATGTATATATAGAATTGTTTACATGTATGTATGGGTGTGCCAAGATCTCCTCCACTGCACACATGCCCATCTGGCTTTTTTTTTTTTATTTTTTAATTATTTTTTTGGAGAGAGACAGAGAGGGAGAGGAAGACAGAGATGGGTGTGCCAGCAGTGTCTCAGCTGCTGCAAACGAAATCCAGATGTGTGTGCCCCCTTGTGGTCAAGTGTGGCATTGTGCCCTTGTGTCACTTTGCATCTGGCTAAACGTGGGACCTGGAGATTGGAACCGCTGGAGATTGGAACCAGTGTTCTTAGCTTAGGAGGCAGGTGCCTTAACCCCTAAGCCATCTCTCCAGCCCCCATCTGGCTTTTATGTGGGCGGCTGTGGAATTGTAAGTAAACACCTTTAACTGCTGAGCCATCTCCTCGGCCCCAATAAGCTGTAGCTTTCAAAATGTACATATACCAAAAGAGAATAGCAAAAAGAAAAAAAATGTTGTTTTAGGAGGAGGGAATTTTGTTTGTTTGGTTTTCAAGGTAGAGTTTCACTGTAGCTCAGGCTGACCTGGAATTTACTATGTAGTCCCAGGGTGCCCTCGAACTCATGGTGATCCTCCTACCTTTGCCTCCCAAGTGCTGGGATGAAAGGCGTGCACCACCACGCCTGGCTAAGAGGACAGATTTTTAAGCCTGTTGTATCTAGACCTAGCCTGAATGCTGATCCTCTTTCCCATTTCCCAATAAGGTTCCTGGTTCGTTCATGTACACTGATACCTTAAGGTTGAGCTGGGGTGGTAAAGTTGATCCTTAAGTCCTGTGTGGCAACACCTTGTACTTAGCTGAAAAGTGTGTTTGCCAAGCATGGCCTGGAGAAGATGGCACCCATTGGTGATAAATACGACCCTCATGAGCATGAACTCATCTGTCACGTGCCAGCTGGTGTTGAGGTGCAGCCTGGCACTGTGGCAATTGTAAGGCAAGATGGCTACAAACTTCATGGCCGCACCATTAGACTTGCCCAAGTGGAAGTGGCAGTGGAGTCTCAGAGAAGGCTGTGAACAGGCCATCAGGAACTGAATGTTCTCCCAGAGTACAGTCACCTGTGTTCCTTTATTTATTAAACTAGGTTTATATTGTACATGAAGTACTTCATGTGATCTGTTGTTGGGTTTAGTCATATTGGCTTTATTTCTAAGCTATTCTGTGGATTTTATGTGACCTGTTTGGTCTCATTAGAAGTCTTGCCATTGGGCATTTTTTAACAATGTGACAATTGTTTCTATGGCCTTTAGAAAATGTGTTCATGAAAATTATTTTTAAATTGGTACTCTGATGACCTTGAATCCAAAATCCTCTTAACTGTATTTTCAACTAATTATTGGAATTCATATGTCTCTTGTATTATATCTTGTATTTTATTGTATTACAGTAGGTATTTGTCTGACAGTTGAGGTACTTAATGATAAGCTTTATATTTATATAAATTTAAATCTTTTGAGTTAAAATTGTTATGTACATACTGATTTTCTTTTTGTTTTGTTATTTTCCATTTAGCCATCTTTTGTCCTTGGAGTCAGTCCCTACTAGGACTCACACTGTTGTCCCATGTCCTCCCTCCTCCTTGCCAATCCATTTGAAACGTCTAAGAGCAGGCAAGACTTGAAGGCAGAGAGCATTCAGGCAAACTGAGGCAAGGACTTACATACACCTGCTTGTTCTAGCAGATTTCACTCCTGCCTTCTGTCAAGGTTGCCTTGGGAGTGGAAGTAGTAGGGACAAAATTGCTAGTTTCATGCCAGGCATGGTGGTTCATGACTTTAGTCCCAGCACTCAGCATGCATAGGAGGATCATCATGAGTTGAAGGCTGTGCTATAGAGTGAATTCCAGGTTAGTCCAGGCTACAGTGAGACCCTGCCTCAAAAAAAGAAAAGGCTAGTTTCCCACAGTTTCTCAGTAATGCTGAGATTTATTCCTTCAGTTGGTATGAACAAATTACTACCTCTTTTATATTGACAGTTATTTTTGTAGTGTTGGAAAGTGAACCCAGGGGTCTTAGCACTCTACCACCGAGCTACACCTTCAATGCTGACAATGTTTATTTACTTTTTTTTTTTTTTTTTTTTTTGCTTTTCGAGGCAGGGTCTTGCTGAAGCTTAGGCTGACCTGGAATTCACTATGTAGTCTCAGGTTGGCCTCAACTCAGGGTGATCCTCCTACTGCCTCCCAAGTGCTGGAATTAAAAGCGTGCACCACACCTAGCTGTTTACTTTTTTTTTTTTTTTTTTTTTGAGAGAGAATGGGTGCACCAGGGCCTTTCAGCTGCTGTGAACAAACTCCAGACTCATGGACACCTTTGTGGGCATGAGCGACATTGCACATTTGCATTGCTGCTGTGTCTGGCTATGTGGGATCTGGAGGATTCAGACAGGAATCCTTGGGCTTCAAGGTAGGGTCTGACTCTAGCCCAGGCTGACTGGCTAGCCTCAAACTCATGGCAATCCACCTACCTCTGCCTCCTGAGTGCTGGGATTAAAAGCATGCATCACCACACCCAGCTTAAGTCACATTTTTATTCTAGCTCCCCTTTTATATGTTAATCTCAAAGTTTATGAAACCATGTATGGTTTCTTTTTCAATTTTAATAGCTGGTATATTTGATAGCTGGTGTTGGTTTGTCCAATAAATGGCATAATGAATGAATACAGAAGATAGACTTCATAAAGTAATTAATTATAGACAGTTCAATGTTTGAAGAAGTCTTAGTCTCACCCTTTATGTTGCTTCTGAAACTTGAGATTCTAGTCTTTTTAGGACTGGACCCAAATAGGTAAATACTTTTGAAACAAGTGGTTAAATTTCAGTAAGAAGTTGACCAAAGAACAAATTTATGTGTGTAGCAAAAAATTAGTTGTTGCATAGGTGTAAGTTAGCTACCTATAAAATCCCCTTCCATTGGAACTCTGAATCTGTAGCAGTGTGAAAAAGTTCCCTCCACCCTCTTATGGTCTTTGATTGGACTTCATTAAATTGACTCTAGGTAGATTACCAGGAAATAAAAAACATATTTCATTGTATATGTAAACACGAGAGTCTTCAAAATATGAAATTCAGGTGTCATAAGTGACACTTATCCCCAATTCTAGATCAGAGGTTTTTGGGATTGAAAGAGTGGAGAATCTATGCTGATGATTTATCTTATTATACAGACAAGAAAGTCAAGTCAGAGAAGCTATCTGCTACAGCCCTTTCTCCAATGTAAATACGTTTACTAAATTAGATTTCCTTTCTGCTTGTGTATTTGTTTACAAAAGGACATGCTCTCAGACCTATTCTTATGTGTGCTAATCTCATACTGATAACCATAGTATATGCCTATATTCTGGTCTCCAACCTACAGTCATTTTGGAGTGATAAGTTATATCTTTAGAAGTACAGATAATTTGGGCTGGAGAGATATTCAGTTGGACTACCTGCTAAGCTTAAGAACCCGGTTCCAATCTCCAGGTCCCACGTTTAGCCAGATGCAAAGTAAAACAAGTGTGCAATGCTGCAGTTGCCCAGAAGTACATGCATCTGGATTTCGTTCACAGCAGCTGAGAGACTGCTGGCGCGCCCATTCTCTATCTGTCTCCCTTTCCCTCTCTGGCAAAAATAAATAAAGAAATAAAAAAAAGTACAGATAATTCAAGGCACTAAGGCATGTATCAATAAAGCTATTTTCCTGTGGCCCCTACCATCTCTATCAGATTTAAACACTAAAAATGAAGATCATGGGTGTGATTTAAAAAAAGTACAGGGGAGGTAAAGTAGGTACTTATTCTGACAAGTAAATAGCACTTTTTTTTTTTTTTTTTTTTTGAGGTAGGGTCTCACTCTAGCCCAGGACGACCTGGAATTCACATGTAGTCTCAGAGTGGTCTTGAACTCATGGTGATCCACCTACCTCTGCCTCCCGAGTGTTGGGATTAAAGGCGTGTACCACCACGCCTGGCTAAATAGCACTTTTTAAATGTAATCAAAAGATTCTTTTGGGGCTGGAGAGATGGCTTTGTGGTTAAGGTGCTTGTTTATAAAGTATGATGGCCTGAGTTCAATTCTCCAGTACCCACTTAAATCCAGATTCACAAAGTGCTGAATGCATCTGGAGTTCATTTGCAGTGGCAAGAGACCCTGACACCCATATTCATTCTTTCCTTCCCTCCCTCCCTGACCCTTAACAAAAAGAGAGAGAGGGGGAAAAAACTCTCTTGGCCAGGTGTTATGGTACACACCTATAATCCCACAACTGGAGAAGCCAGCCAGGGCTACATAGTAAGAAGACCTTGTCTCAAAAAAAGAAACATTCCACTAAGTGCATTCTGTAAATTTAATGAACAAATTATGCAATAGGATTTGCCCTTTTTGCCTTCATTTCTGTGACATTGATGGCAACACTAAGAAAATGTGTTTTGGGATTGCTAGCTGCCATTACTAGTGAACTGGAATTAGTTATTTCAGGTATGGAATAGTCTGGTTATTTGAAATTTTCTAATATTCTTTACACCTGCTTTGCAAGTAGTTTGAGAATAATCTTTTATTATTCAGTAGCTGTGTAAATTTAGGATTAGAAGATGAAGCTGTAATAGAAGACTCAAGTGGAAGGGTTAAGGGAGCCAGAATAACATAGTAGAGCTTAGGTTTTGTAGGCATAGACGTGAACATAAATCCCAGCTCTGTCACCTATGTGATTGGGCACCAGTTGTTTTACTCTTCTGAGCTTGTTTATAAAATGTTATAATTCTCATACTAAGAGGATTAAATGAAATGTGTAAATTGCCTACTAGAGTAGGCATTTTTTATTGTTTAAATTATCAAATTGTTTTTCCTGCATTTTATAGTTGCTTAAAGTATAGGGAAAAGGGAAGACTGACCCTCTAATACATTACCTGTATAAACTGAAGGAACAAGAAAATTGCATCCATTCCCTTTAAATTTCATCTTGATGATAATGAAAAGACCTTGGCTTTCAGGTGACATGTAAGGAAGTTTTGACTCACTTGTGGTGGCATTTGATGTTTCAGAATTTGGATGCTACACATCTTTTATGAATTTTCCTTACTGCCTTGGGGGCAATCACTTTGACATTAATATAAGTTGCTGAATGCTTTAACAAAATGAAGGATGAAGTATAAAATTAATAACGTTTGACAAGAAGCCCTGCTGTGTCCTGGAGGTGGCAGACATTCTGGAGAAGACAACTGCGTGTTTTTCTGAAGGATCAGAGCCTGAGGACCAGAAGCTCACTCTGGAGAAAGTCTGCCATGGGCTGTCACTTTTGGAAGCAAAGCTGAAAAGTGTGTTTGCCAAGCATGGCCTGGAGAAGATGGCACCCATTGGTGATAAATACGACCCTCATGAGCATGAACTCATCTGTCACGTGCCAGCTGGTGTTGAGGTGCAGCCTGGCACTGTGGCAATTGTAAGGCAAGATGGCTACAAACTTCATGGCCGCACCATTAGACTTGCCCAAGTGGAAGTGGCAGTGGAGTCTCAGAGAAGGCTGTGAACAGGCCATCAGGAACTGAATGTTCTCCCAGAGTACAGTCACCTGTGTTCCTTTATTTATTAAACTAGGTTTATATTGTACATGAAGTACTTCATGTGATCTGTTATTGGATTTAGTCATATTGGCTTTATTTCTAAGCTATTCTGTTGATTTTATGTGACCTGTTTGGTCTCAATAGAAGTCTTGCCATTGGGCATTTTTTAACAATGTGACAATTGCTCCTATGGCCTTTAGAAAATGTGTTCATGAAAATTATTTTTAAATTGGTACTCTGATGACCTTGAATCCAAAATCCCCTTAACTGTATTTTCAACTAATTTTTGGAATTCATAAGTCTCTTGTATTATATCTTGTATTTTATTGTATTACAGTAGGTATTGGTCTGACAGTTGAGGTACTTAATGATAAGCTTTACATTTATATAAATTTAAATCTTTTGAGTTAAAATTGTTATGTACATACTGATTTTCTTTTTGTTTTGTTATTTTCCATTTAGCTATCTTTTGTCCTTGGAGTCAGTCCCTACTAGGACTCACACTGTTGTCCCATGTCCTCCCTCCTCCTTGCCAATCCATTTGAAACGTCTAAGAGCAGGCAAGACTTGAAGGCAGAGAGCATTCAGGCAAACTGAGGCAAGGACTTACATACACCTGCTTGTTCTAGCAGATTTCACTCCTGCCTTCTGTCAAGCTTGCCTTGGGAGTGGAAGTAGTAGGGACAAAATTGCTAGTTTCATGTCAGGCAAGGTGGTTCATGACTTTAGTCCCAGGAGCATCATGAGTTGAAAGCTGAGCTATAGAGTGAATTCCAGGTTAGTCCAGGCTACAGTGAGACCCTGCCTCAAAAAAAGAAAAAGCTAGTTTCCCACAGTTTCTCAGTAATGCTGAGATTTATTCCTTCAGTTGGTATGAACAAATTACTACCTCTTTTATATTGACAGTTATTTTTGTAGTGTTGGAAAGTGAACCCAGGGTCTTATGCATGCTAGACAAGCACACCTTCACTGCTGACACCTTCAATGCTGACAATGTTTATTTTTTTTTTTTTTTGGCTTTTCGAGGCAGGGTCTTGCTGAAGCTTAGGCTGACCTAGAATTCACTATGTAGTCTCAGGTTGGCCTCAACTCAGGGTGATCCTCCTACTGCCTCCCAAGTGCTGGAATTAAAAGCGTGCACCACACCTAGCTGTTTACTTTTTTCTTTTCTTTTCTTTTCTTTTTTTTTTTTTTTTTTTGAGAGAGTGAGAATGGGTGCACTTAGGGCCTTTCAGCTGCTGTGAACGAACTCCAGACACATGGACACCTTTGTGGGCATGAGCGACATTTGCACATTGCTGCTGTGTCTGGCTATGTGGGATCTGGAGGATTCAGACAGGAATCCTTAGGCTTCAAGGTAGGGTCTGACTGTAGCCCAGGCTGATAGGCTAGCCTCGAACTCATGGCAATCCACCTACCTCTGCCTCCTGAGTGCTGGATTTGAAGGCATGCACCACCACACCCAGCTTAAGTCACATTTTTATTCTAGCTCCCCTTTTATATATTATTCTCAAAGTTTATGAAACCACGTAGGGTTTTTTTTTCAATTTTAATAGCTGTTATATTTGATAGCTGGTGTTGGTTTGTCCAATAAATGGCATAATGAATGAATACAGAAAATAGACGTCATAAAGTAGTTAATTATAGACAGTTTGTTTGAAGAAGTCTTAATCTCACACTTTCTGTTGCTTCTGAAGCTTGAGATTCTAGTCTTTTTAGGACTGGACCCAAAGAGGTAAATAATTTTGAAACTAGTGGTTAAATTTCAGTAAGAAGTTGACCAAGGAACAAATTTATGTGTGTAGCAAAAAATTAGTTGTTGCATAGGTGTAAGTTAGCTACCTACAAAATCCCCTTCCAGTGGAACTCTGAATCTGTAGCAGTGTGAAAAAGTTCCCTCCACCCTTCTAGGGTCTTTGATTGGACTTCATTAAAGCTAGATTACCTGGAAATAAAAAACATATTTCATCGTATATGTAAACATGAGAGTCCTTCAAAATATGAAATTCAAGTGTCATAAGTGACACTTATCCCCAATTCTAAATCAGAGGTTTTTGGGATTGAAAGAGTGGAGAATCTATGCTGATAATTTATCTTGTTATACAGATAAGAAAGTCAAGTCAGAGAAGCTATCTGCTACAGCCCTTTCTGCAATGTAAATACCTTTACTAAATTAGATTTCCTTTCTGCTTGTGTATTTATTTACAAAAGGACATCCTCTCAGACCTACTCCTATGTGTGCTAATCTCGTACTGATCATCATAGTATATGCCAAGAAGTTGCATATTCTGGTCTCCAACCTACAGTCATTTTGGAGTGATAAGTTATATCCTTAGAAGTACAGATAATTCTAAGGTACTACGTAGGCATGTATCAAATGTACATGGGGAAGGAGGAGATAGGTACTTACTCTAACAAGTAAATAGCACTTTTTTTTTTTTTTTTGAGGTAGGGTCTCACTCTAGCCCAGGCTGACCTGGAATTCACATGTAGTCTCAGGGTGGTCTTGAACTCATGGCGATCCACCTACCTCTGCCTCCTGAGTGCTGGGATTAAAGGTGTGTACCACCACGCCCGGCTAAATAGCACTTTTTAAATGTAATCAAAAGATTCTTTTGGGGCTGGAGAGATGGCTTTGTGATTAAGGTGCTTGTTTATAAAGTATGATGGCCTGAGTTCAGTTCTCCAGTACCCACTTAAATCCAGATTCACAAAGTGCTGAATGCATCTGGAGTTCATTTGCAGTGGCAAGAGACCCTGACACCCATATTCATTCTTTCCCTCCCTTCCTCCCTCCCTCCCTGTCCCCTTAACAGAGAAGAGAGGGAGGAAAAAAAAACCTCTCTTGGCCAGGTGTTATGGTACACACCTATAATCCCAGCCAGGGCTACATAGTAAGAAGTCCTTGTCTCAAAAAGAGAGGCATTCCACTAAGTGCATTCTGTAAATTTAATGAACAAATTATGCAATAGGATTTGCCCCTTTTTGCCTTCATTTCTGTGACATTGATGGCAACACTAAGAAAATGTGTTTTGGGATTGCTAGGTGCCATTACTAGTGAACTGGAATTAGTTATTTCAGGTATGGAATAGTCTGGTTATTTGAAATTTTCTAATATTCTTTACACCTGCTTTTGCAAGTAGTTTGAGAATAATCTTTTATTATTCAGTAGTTGTGTAAATTTAGGATTAGAAGATGAAGCTGTAATAGAAGACTCAAGTGGAAGGGTTAAAGGAGCCAGAATAACATAGTAGAGCTTAGGTTTTGTAGGCATAGACGTGAACATAAATCCCAGCTCTGTCACCTATGTGATTGGGCACCAGTTGTTTTATTCTTCTGAGCTTGTTTATAAAATGGTTATAATTCTCATACTAAGAGAATTAAATGAAATGTGTAAATTGCCTACTAGAGTAGGCATTTTTTTATTGTTTAAATTATCAAATTGTTTTTCCTGTATTTTTATAGTTGCTTAAAGTATAGGGAAAAGGGAAGACTGACCCTCTAATACATTACATGTTTAAACTGAAGGAACAAGAAAATTGCATCCATGCCCTTAGTTTTCATCTTGATAATGAAAAGACCTTGGCTTGCAGGTGACAATGTAAGGAAGTTTTGACTCACTTGTGGTGGCATTTGATGTTTCAGAATTTGGATGCTACACATCTTTTATGAATTTTCCTTACTGCCTTGGAGGTGATCACTTTGACATTAATATAAGTTGCTGAATGCTTTAACAAAATGAAGGATGAAGTATAAAATTAATAACGTTTGACAAGAAGCCCTGCTGTGTCCATTCCTTCCCCCACCCCAAAATAAAAATATTTTAAAGAAACAACTTTAATAAAACCTGAATTAAAATAACTCTGGTTCAGGTTTGATTGGTTTGGTTTGGTTTTTGCAGTACCTAGGGATGTCTTTCCACATACTAAGCAAGTACTCTTACCAGTGAACAATGTGCTCAGCGCCCAAGTCTAATTCACACTGTGTACTGATACATTATGTTGCTTCATTGCTGTTGTGCAGATGTGGTCCACCCTGCCTCAGTGTTATTTTCCTACCTCTTTGATTTGCCTATATTGTTCTTTGATTTGCATCCCTGCTTCCTGGTTCTACTTGTCTGGTCGGCTTTGAGTGCTTTTCTTGTCCTGTTTTACTCCTGACAATCCTAATGATTCCTAGCATTTGTCATTGATCAGACTTTTAGCTTCCGTGTGGTTTTTCAACTTCTGACTGACTGCTGGGCCTCTGTTTCTCAGTGGGCTTTCATAGGCCAGCTTCCAAGTGCTAATCAATCAATATATGCTCATTCTCATCCACTCAAGTTTGACTCATGCTCTCGAGTTCACTGCCATGGTTTTATGTTATTTTATTCGAGGTAGGACCTTACTCTAGCCCAGGCTGACCTGGAACTCACTCTGTAGCTCCAGGCTGGCCTCAAACTCACAGTAATCCTCCTACCTCAGCCTCTCAAGTGCTGGGATTAAAGGTTGTGTACCACCACACCTGTCCTGTCATGGTTAAAGTGACCCGGTGATCCTTGAAACATTGAGGGATAGTGCCTACATGCATTCTTGAATCTTCTTGGAGCTTTGCAATTGCCTAATCAACATGTTCTAGTGGAAGTAGCACTGCCCCCACCTTCTGCCTTGAGATGCTCACTTTTGGAACCTAACCATCATACCAAGAACAAGTGGAAGTAGTTGTGGAGGGGAACTCAGAGTTCAGCCTGAGCTTGTAGCAGAGCCAGTACTATCTTGCCTACCAGTGAGCCATCATACAAGTGGATCCTCCAACCCCAAGTGGAGCAGCCTCTGTGGTCAGATAAGCTATAATCTTCCAGAGCCCAGCCCCTTTGAAGTGCACATTTGTGAGAAAAATAGTCATTGCTTTAAGCGACTAAGTTTTTAGAATGGTTCATTACATAACAGTTTGCTAATTTTTTTTTGTACTTCTGTGTCACAAAAATTGTGCCTTTTCCTCTTTCAGCTTTTTTGAACTTGTCTCGCTATTTGGATTAGTTCACACATTATTAATGAGCTGGTAGGGTTAGAAGAGCTAGCAGAAAAGAACAGCTCTAGATTCAAGAGTCGACAAAGGGCCCTAAAGTTACAAAGTAGCGAGCCAGGATGATGGATTTTGAAGCTAGTATGATTTGCCCTGCTACACAATCTTATAAGAATCATTTGGCAGGCATATGAAAGAACTTAGTACAAAATGATCAGTTAATGCTTATTTTGAAAAATTAAGGAGGACTGGGGAGATGACGTAGTAGATAAAGTACTTGGCATGCAAGAATGAGGATCTGAGTTCAGATCCCCAGAATCCACTGAAAGCCAGACACTAGTGGACTTCTGTAATCTCAGCATGCCAGTGGTGAGACGGAAAACAGATGGCAGAATCAAAGCTCAAGGGCCAACTAGCCTGGCAGATGTGGCAGTGAATGAGAAGTCCTGCCTCAAATAAGGGGGAAGGTAAGAACATGTCAGAGGTTGTCCTCTGATCACACACAGGCCCATACTCACACATGAACATACATACATTATCAATGAAAAAATGAAATTAAAGGAAAGCCTGACATAGTGGCTCAGGCCTGTAATCCAGCACTTGGGAGGCAGGGGCAGGAGGATCAGTGCAAGCCTTGTCTACATACATTACCAGCATGCTAGGGCTACATACCAATAACTTGTCTCAAAGAAAGGAGGGTGGTTATTTTGGCTGGCAATGCAACTAAAAAGTTTTGTATTCTGACACAAACATTGCCAAGATATTTTTTTAAATGGGAGAAATGCCTATTTATTAGTAATCCTGTTTGGACCTACTAAGACTCGGCCTCCTAACCTGATGGTGCAGGACTATAATTCTAGTATTTTGGAGGCAAAGATTGCTGTGAGTTTGAGCCAACCTGGGTATCACTATGTGTTTCAGCCTGGGCTAGAAAGTGAAACCTTAGCACTAGCTACAAGCACTTACTGTCTGGATCCCTTCAGTTCCTTAGCCATGATTTGAATAAAGACAGACTTTCCTTAATTATCTTGATACTTTTATCCCCAACTTTATATCTCTGCCAGAGGAAATCTGCCTTTCCTTCATAGCATAGTAAATTTGTCATACCGAGCTACCATTGTTTTCTTGGAGGATGAAAATGGCAACTTACGTCTTCTTTTCTCCTTTTTGAAAAGACAGTGGGTGAAACTTCCCTTTTGCTTTTAAAGAAATCGAAGGCAAGTCAGCGGTAGTGGCTGACCTATGATCACAGCAGTTGGGAGGCTGAGAGAGGTAGATTACCATGCGTGAGATCTCCTGTCACAAAGCCTGTTATCCAAGCCCTTGAGATGGAAGCAGAAGGATCAGGAGTTCAAGGTTGTCCTCCACTACATAGTGAATTCCCAACCATCCTGGACTACATGAGACCCTGTATCAAAAGGGAGGAGAATGAGCATAATATATGCATTTACCCAGACACCAGCAGGCATTACTCCCCTAGGACTCATGACTTATCCTGTCATAGTTTTTCAGTACCAGGCATGTGTTCCCTCCTGTGGAGCAGGCCTCCAGTCCAATTAGAGTGGTTGGTTTCCCCCATAACAGACATGCCACTATTGCACCCATTGGCTCATTGGGCCTGGCTGGCCAACTTAGGGCTTGCAATGTCCACTGTTGTTTATCTCCACTGATGATTTCTGTCTCTTCCAAGGAGCTGCATGCAGCATAGCTTTTTCCAGCTTTCTGTCAGCTGGTCTTCAGGGAGGAGGTTTTCAGCTCAGCTCTAGCAAGAGTTCTCAGTGACCTTGCAGGCCAAGCATGTAATATATTATGCTCACCAAACTGCCCAGTAAGCACTTCTCTTAATGTTCATACCCATATATTAATGCTACTCTCACTTTTGGTTAGAGAAGCTTCTCTTTTAAATGGCAGTGACCTCTGGGATGATACCATAGTACTGAAAAGTGACAGAGGAGTGCTCAGCACTGAAACATCTCTATCACAACTTCCAAGGCTCAAGGTCCATGCCATGGAGGTGGTGGAAAGAATGTAAGAGCCAGGGGCTGGAAGGGTGGCTTAGTGGTTAAGGTGTTTGCCTGCAAAGCCAAAGGACCCTTGTTTGATTCCCCAGGACCCACATTAGCCAGATGTACAAGGGATGCACTCATCTGGAGTTCATTTGCAGTGGCTGGAGGCCCTGGCACGCCCATTCTCTCTCTCTCTCCCTCTTTCTCTGTCAAATAATTAAAAATACAGCCAGGTGTGGTGGCACACACCCTTAATCCCATCACTTGGGAGGCAGAGGTAGGAGAATCACTGTGAGTTCGAGGCCACCCTGAGACTACACAGTGAGTTCCAGGTCAGCTTGGGCTGGAGTAATATCCTACAATTAATTAATTAATTAATTAATTTTTTAATTTTTTAAAAAGAATGTAAGAGCCGGGCTTGAGGGATGGCTTAGCGGTTAAGGTGGTTGTCTGCAAAGCAAAAGGACCCAGGTTCAATTCTCCAGGACCCACGTTAGCCTGATGCACAAGGGGGTGCACATGTCTAGAGTTTGTTGGCAGTGGCTGGAGGCCCTGGCACGCCCATTCTCTCTCTCCCTCTCTCTCTTTCTGTTAAATAAATAAATAAATAAATTAAATTAATTAAAATATTTTTAAAAAGAATGTAAGAGCCAAAGGAAGAGGAGGACTCCTTACAATACACTCTTCCAGACACAAAATGGCCTGGATATCCATGATCTTGCAGTGCCTGACAGTACCTATACAAGATCCTCATAACTGGAGGAAAAGATGATGACATTTAAATAAAATGGAGTGATGGAGAGGGGGAGGGGATATGATGGAGAGTGGAGTCGCAAAAGGGAAAGTAATGGGGGAGGGAATTATCATGGTTTATTATCTATAAATATGGAAGTTATCAATAAAGATATTTTTAGAGGGAGGAGGGTTGGAGAGATGACTTAGCAGTTAAGGCACTTGCATGCGAAGCCTAAGGACCCATGTTCAACACTCCAGATCCCACGTAAGCTAGATGCACAAAGTGACAAGCGCCTCAAGGTCGCACATGCGAACAAGGTGACGCAGGCTTCTGGGGTTTGATTGCAATGGCTGGAGGTCCTAGAGTGCCAATTCTCTCTTCTAAAAAGGGGGGAGGGGAAGAGAAGAGGGGTGGGTGGAAGGAGACCGAAATATAGACTGCAAAACGGGTAATAAGTTTCTAATGAACTTGTTTCAGCATTGGGTGGTGAGTAGCCATTCCAGTCGCCTGCTTGGTCAGCGATATCCAGTTCTTGGAGACTGTCAAACTGGAAAAGGGTTTAACAAGTCATAAGCTAGTAATTCTCAAGATTGGATTTCATTCAGACCTTTCTCTTCCACGCAGGACCCTGGTCCTGATGCTGCGGTCCTTAGACGCACACACCTGCGCCGGAGCAGATTGCGCCAGCCAATAAAGAATCCCGCATCCAGGAGGCGGGACAAGGACGCTGCCAATGACAGAGCCCTCCTGGAGAGACAGGCAGCTAATGAGGAAGTCGTACTGAAGAAGGACGGCTGCTCGGCCAATAAGAGGCTGGAATCTGCGGCTGGAAGGCGGACCGCCAGGGCTCCGGGGCGGGGCGGGGGGCCCAGCGCCAACCCGCGAGCGTCCGAGCTCCAGCGTGCTGCCCGGCCGCCGCCCGCCATGGCCCGCGCCGCCCCGCTTGTCGCTGCACTGGCCACGCTCCTCGCCGCCGCCGCTGCAGGCGGAGACGCCCCGCCCGGCAAGATCGGTGCGGGAAGGACGCGGTGGGGGCCTCCCCTGGGGAGGGCTGGGCGGGACGAGGATTCGCAGCCTGCAGTCGCTGGTGGGGGCGGGGGAGGGCATCTGGGCCAGGGAGGGCTCCGCAGGAGTGGAGCTGGGTACTGGAGCGGCCAGAGACCAGGCTGCGGAAGGGGACCGCAGTGGGCACGGTGCTGATGGGGAAAAGTGGCATGGATGTATGAAGAGGGTCACCTGGGACGAAAGAGGCCTGGGCAGCAATGGTCACTGAGCATCTGCCAGGGACCTGGCTCTTTGCTAGGCGCTGGGATGACAGGACAGGAGCTGGGCATTGGCACCCGCAGCTGGCACTGAGAGCCCTGTGTAGAAGGCTGTGTGGCTCTTGGTTGGAGGAGAGCCCTTCAGGACAGGAAGTCCTTTCTAAGACAGAGAAAGTTCCATACTTTCTGCTTCACTGCAGGCTTTGAGAGGGCTTTCTGGTAAGTGACATCTAAGCCGTAACTTCTGGTTTGTGGAAGACTGTTCCATGAGACAGAACAATAGCTCTGCTGAAGGTAGATTTGCTGGATGACAGAGTGAGGAACTTGTTTTTTTCAGGCAGGCTAAGCAACCCTCTATGGCGAGCTCCATACCCCACTCCTAGTATGGGGGACACTTAACACTCATTTTTCTTCAGTATTATCTGTGTGGGTTCCCCCGTTTTATTGTGAAATTTTTCAAACAGCCAAATTGAAAGAATTTTATAGAACTTATCTGTATTTGTTTGCTGCTAATTCCACTTGGTTTTAAAGAATATTTTACTAATTTATTTGAGAGAAAGAGAAAGAATGGGCATGCCAGGACCTCCTGCCACTGCAAACGAACTCCAAACACATGTGCCACCTTGCGCGTGCAGCTGGCTTTACCTGGGTACTGAGGAATGGAACTCCAGTCCTTAGGCTTTGCAGGCAAGCCCCTTAATCACTAAGCCATCTCTTCAGCCCCTCACTTGGTTTATCACTGACCCATCACACGTCCACCTGGCCATCCAAAAGCTCATCTTCTATATTGATGTATTTCAAAATAAATTGCAGGCACCAGGCTACTTCACTAAATACTTCATTTTTTGCCTTAGATTGTTTAAAGTTCCATGTTTGTTCGCAGTTGCATTATTATCATTATTATTATTAGTTATTGTTATCATTTAACTCTACATAACTCAAATGTTTTCAAATCCCTTGCACACAAAATTACCATAAACAGGTGCTGGGCCCCTGGTGTGAAGGGACATAGTCTTATTTCAACTTGACTGCCCACCATAACTCTCAGTTGGCAGGAATGTCTTCGGACATCTCTCGGTAGCTCCATAGACTTGTCGGGGACAGTGTAGTGCTAACCACAACCATGCTGTAAAGGGTTAAGGCATGCCAAAGTATCTGTTTGGGCCTAAGAGTCCATGGGAAAGAGAATCTTGACTAGAATGTTCCAAGAAAACTTTATGAAGAAGACTAGCTTTAAGCCACACTTAAAAGGATGGGGAATCATTAAGGCAGGCAGTGACAGGAGTATAGAATACTCTTACTCCTGGTGATGGGCAGCAGGGCCCCCTTCTGGTTGGTCCCACCTCACCCAAGACCTGAGCATGAAACCTGTAATGTCAAGCCACCCTCTGTCTGCCATTGATGGTTTGGGCTCTGCTAAGGAAAACAATAGAGCTTGTTAGATGGCATAATCCTTGAACTCCAGTGGGATCCCATATGAATGCCTTGGAGATGCGTTGTGGCCACGTGCTGCCCTGTTCATGCTATTGTTTCTGTGACCATCCAGCTCCTCTCACTGTCACAGCCAGTTGGCCTATAGGAGGTTGATTCCCCCAGTGCCCACATAAAGCCAGATGCACAAAGCAGTGCATACATCTGGAGTTTGTTTGCAGCTGCTGGAGGCCCTGGCGTGCCCATTCTGTCTCTCTCTCCTTTCTCTCTGCTTACACATAAATATGTATATTTTTTAATTTTAGAGAGAAAGAGAGAGAGACAAAGAGAGAGAATGGGTGTGCCAGCTGCCTCTCAGCCACTGTGAACGAGCTCCAGACGTGTGCACCCCCTTGTGGTCATGTGCGACATTGCACACTTGTGTCCCTTTTTGCGTCTGGCTAAATGTGGGACCTGGAGATTCTAACGGGCATTCTTAGGCTTTGCAGGCAGGCACCTTAACCACTAAGTCATCTCTCCAGCCCAATAATTTTTTGTTTAAAGCCAGGCATGGTGGAGGACGCCTTTAATCCCAGCACTTAGGAGGCAGGCATAGGAGGATCACCATGAGTTTGAGGCCACCCTGAGACTACATAGTTAATTCCAGGTCAGCCGGGTCCAGAGTGAGACCCTACCTCAAAAAAAAACAAAACAAAGGGGGGGAGGGGCTGGAGAGATGGCTTAATGGGTAAGGCGTTTGCCTACAAAGCCAATGATCTTGGTTTGACTCTCCAGGACCCGTGTAAGCCAGATGCACAAGGGAATGCATGCATATGGAGTTCGTTTGCAGTGGCTGGAGGCCCTAGCATGCCCATTCTCTCCCTCTCCCTCTCTCTCCCCCTCTTTCTCTCAAATAAATAAATAAAATATTTTTAAATGTATTTTTGAAAAGCTAGACAAGAAGGGATGTTTGGGGGAAGGACTGACCAGTAAGAGCCTTGTTTTCTGTGATGATTGCCTGCTACTTCTTGACAGAAGCTCTAACGTGAGTCCAGAAAGAAAGGATGATAGGCAATTTATCTCATTACCTTTTGTGGGTAGGAATGCTGGCTGTCCATGAGAAACACATGGTGGCAGAACTGCAGATAAGTTGGTAGTCCAGTAAAGGAGGTGCATAGCTACTTTATCCTGTCCAGAGTATGTAAAAACTACTATGTGTCTAGACAGTGGTTCCTAGTAGCTCCTGGGTGCTCTGTCCAGTGAGCTGTTTTTATCTGACTGATGAGAATACTGATGCCATTATGTACCAGATTTGCAAATAACAGGAAGGCAGGAGGTGTGGTAAAGATGGTGGATGGTAAAACCCAAAAAAGATCTCAACAAACTGTAGCAAAAGCCCAAAATGGAATTGAGTGACCTGGGAAGGTAACAAGCAGCCCAATGTAGGGTGTGTTCCAGTCTTGGCAATCACAGACAAAAATGAGTTAAACATCAGGTGTTGGTTAGCAAACTTTGTAAAGAGCCAGAGGAAATAGTCTAGGCTTTGCAGGCTGTTACACCCTCTATGACTTGGCCTAGCATGAAAGTAACAGACAATAAATAAAAGAAAGGGTGTGGCACTGTTGCCAAAGTATTACTGACCGACGCAATGGGAAGATGTGTAGAGCAGCACTGGGAGGCTGAGAGGAAGGATCACTGAGTACAGAAGCTCAAAGCCAGCTGGAGCAACATAGGGAAGCCCCATCACCCACTCCCTTCTCCCACCACCAAAAAAAAAAAAAAAACCCTATGGCCAGTAAAATGCAAAAACAAGTATATGTGTACTTGAATTTTAGCCTTCAAGCTGTGATTTGCCAACCCCTAAGTTAAGGAGTAGGCTCCAAACTAAGCTACCAACAGAACTAGTTGGTTAGTAACTGTTGTCCCAAAGTAATAGTGCAATAAGAAAAACAGACAGGGGGCTGTAGAGATGGTGTAGCGGTTAAGGCACTTGCCTGTGAAGCCTAAGGACCCAGGTTTGATTCCCCAGAACCCACATAAGCCCAATGCACATGGTGGTGCGTGTGTCTGGAGTTCATTTGCACTGGGTGTGCCCATTCATATTCTCTCTCTCTTTTTCTCTGCCTCCTCTCTCTTTGAAATTAATAAATAAAACTTTTTTTGTTTTGTTTTTGCAAGGTAGGGTCTCACTGTAGCTCAGGCTGACCTGGAATTCACTGTGAAGTCTCAGGGTGGCCTCGAACTCACAGTGATCCTCCTACCTCTGCCTCCTGAGTGCTGGGATTAAAGGCGTGCGCCACCACACCCAGCTAATAAATAAAATAATTTTTAAAGAAAATCAGGGAGGGCTGGAGACATGGCTTAGCGGTTAAGGCACCTGCCTGCCAAGCCTAAGAACATTTGTTCGGTTCTCTAGGTTCCACATTTAGCCAGACACGCAAGGGTGCAATGCCACACTTGCCCACAAGGGGGCGCATGCATCTGGAGTTCATTCACAGCGGCTGAGAGGCTTCTGGCACACCCACTCTCTATCTGTCTGTCTGTCTCTCCAAAAGAAAAGAAAAGAAAAGCAAGCAGGGAGGGTGTGGAGAGTCTTTTGTAAAACTAAGTTTCTCTCTGATGATCCTAAATTATGAAATTCATTCCTGATCTTTTGTTGTTGACGTTTTCCTTGGTCAAATGAAGGTGTAGTAGGTGCAGTTTTCAGGCTGGCCTTTGCTCATTAGTTTTAGCTCTACTTGAAAACACAGGCTGTGAATATTCCCTCTGAAATGTCATAAGTCTGTGTCATGCGGGTGTCCCATCTGCCTCAGGCCCACACAGAACAATGCAAAATAACTTGCAGCTTCTCACTGTCTCCCATCCTGTCTCTCTGTGGGGCCTGTTGACAGCTGTGATTGGGGCCGGGATCGGGGGCTCTGCTGTGGCCCATTTTCTCCAGCAGCACTTTGGACCCCGGGTGCAAATTGTGGTATACGAGAAGGGGACTGTTGGTGGCCGCCTGGACACCATCTCAGTCAACAAACAACACTACGAGAGCGGGGCAGCCTCCTTCCACTCTCTGAGCCTTCACATGCAGGACTTCGTCAAGTTGCTGGGTGAGTGTTGTCCTGGGACTCCTGTGCCCAGCACCCTAGGCCTTTCCCAAGCTGTCCAGACTCAGAAGGTCAAATGGTCATATAGCCCAATCTCATTTTACAGATGGAGCATCTGAGACCAGAGAGGGGAAGGGACTTGCCTGAGGTTACACAGTGAGTTAGTTACAGAGCCAGGATTAGAACTCAGGTTTGACTACCAGGCCAATTTCTTTCCCTTTCAGCTTGCTGCTTCTTTAATTGTTGCAATCATATCAGAGTCCTTATGCCTGCGCCTGCCAGGTACCCTTCTAGGTGGTGTGTGGGCATTACCTCAAATCCTGCCAGCCGTCAGGATAAGGCTCAGAGAATTAACATACCTCAGATGACTTTCCCTCACTCTTGGCTAAGTTGACCCCTCAGAAAGAAATGTAAAATGGTACATTATTTTGTTTTCTTACTAGGAAGAGCAAACCTTTTCCCAGTGTATTAGTATACTGCTTACAGACCAGCAGGGCAAAGGAACAAACCTGGGAGTTCCTGTTTTCTGTAAAGAACCAGCATTTGCACCAACAAGGCCCCAATACAAAAGCCAAAAGCACTGCCAGGCCTCCCAGGGAGACACTGAAGGGGAGCTGAGGGGTCTGCTGATCTCTGCAGGGCTGAGGCAACGGCGTGAGGTGGTGGGCAGGAGTGCCATCTTCGGCGAGGACCATTTCGTGCTGGAGGAGACCGACTGGTACTTGCTGAATCTCTTCCGCCTCTGGTGGCACTATGGCATCAGCTTCCTGAGGCTGCAGATGTGGGTAGAAGAGGTCATGGAAAAGTTCATGAGGTAGGGCTGGGCGGAGCTGCCAGAAGGCATTGGGGGAGTGAGGGGAAGGATGTATTTGCCTAACACAATTCAGCACAGGCTCAGAATAAGCCCCAACCTGAGCAGGTGTGGAACAGGGCTAGTAACCCTGGTCTTTTCACACTAGCCTCCATTCTTTCTCTCCACTAAGCTGACTGAAGCATGGATTGCAAACTCAGTCACTTAGAAGGGCTGAAGATAAGAGGAAGGGAAGCATGTGTGGCCTGAAAAGCAAGGCCATCTGAGAGAAGCAGCCAGCTGCAGCCCACTCTGGCCAAACACATGAAGACTTGTGTTGCTAGATCTTCAAGTTTTGGGGCTTAAAGCTAGAACTTCAGACTTAGGTGAACTCTCCTAGCTTTTACGTCTTTGCAGCCAATTCATTTTGTGAGCCAAATGAAGCATATGTAGGCCACAGGTGGCCTGGGGTCACCTATTTGCTAACTTTGCTGTCCCTACTTGGTCCATCTAGAATAAACATTTCTCTTCACCATTTTTTCCCTCTTAAATGCCAGCTTGTCTTCATTACCTCCAGACATGGAGGACAACTGGTCTGGGCTATTTCTGTACTCACGCTCCAAACAGCTATTGCCCCTCTTCTGCAGGTGCTCCTGCCCCCCACCACCCAAGGCAGACAAATGCCACTCCTCCAGCCCCATCACAGGCTCTCCTTGGTGTTAGATGCCCAAGTGTGGCCCCAAAGCCCCTTTCCCTGCTTTCTGACACTTCACCATTCCCTTCCCATGCTATAACTTTGTCATATAAACATGGCACTTCTGCTATTCTCTAGATGTCCCCTAAAGCTTCTATCTGTCCTCGCTCCTCATTTTCTTTCCTTTCTTTCCTTATTTATTTATTTATTTATTTATTTATTTATTTATTTTTTTGAGATAGGGTCTCACTCTAGTCCAGGCTGACCTGGAACTCACTCTGTAATCTCAGGTTGGCCTCACACTCACAGTGATCCTCCTACCTTCCCCTTTCGAGTGCTGGGATTAAATGCGTGTGCCACCACGCCCGGCTCATTTTCTTTTTGCTGTTTTCTTTTCTTCTTCTTTTAGATAGTCTCACTCTGTAGGCCAGGCTGGCCTTAAGCCCATGATCCTCCAGCTTCAGCCTCCAAATTACTGGAATTACAGTATTTCCATTGTATGTATTATCACACCCAACCTTCTCTGTTCTTTCTTACACATTTCTTCCTTGTCAGTTTTATATATATGTACATCGGCTATGCTGACTGTTCCTGGTTGTGGAAAATAAGTTTTGTCTGCTCTAATTTCACTTTATTTTCAGACACACATTTCTCTCTGCCCTTGGGACACTGCTGTCTACTGGCCCTGTTTACCAAGCAACCCCAGAAAGGAAGGGTAGTGATTCAAAGGCCAGCTAGTCTGGAATGCATCAACAGGCTGGTTCTGGGACTTGAGTGACTGGTAGAGATTCGAGACATGATCTCGGATCAAGTGGGAGTCCTGACACATTAAGCCAGACTCGAGGACAGTAGTGGCAGGAGGCTGCTTGTCATGCTCAGTGTAGTCCTAGAAGTCAGGGCAGAGTAGAAGCTGGTGGAGAAGCTCCCCCTGTCCAGAAATATGTCATTACAATGGCCATGGTCTGTGACCTCATCCAGGGGGTGGCTGCAAGCAGTGTGCTCTAATTGGCTTTCAGCAGAGCCACAACATAAAGCCAGTCCCAGTGCGGTCCTAGAGTATTTGCCTTTATCTCCACACTATTCCCTGGTGAGGACCAGCCCACCACAGCCCTAAACAGGCCAAGTGGAACACCCAGTGTAGATGAGGTGTCAAGCTTACAGAGACCCCATAAGTTTTTCTGCAAAGGACTGCAGCCCCATGCATCTCCTAGAATCTACAAGTACCAGGCCCACGGCTATGCCTTCTCGGGAGTGGAAGAACTGCTCTACTCACTGGGTGAGGCTGCTTTTGTCAACATGACCCAGCGTTCTGTGGCCGAGTCCCTGCTCCAAGTGGGCGTCACACAGCGCTTTATTGATGATGTCGTCTCTGCTGTCCTGCGGGCAAGCTATGGCCAATCAGCATCAATGCCTGCCTTTGCTGGTGAGTGTCCAGCCCTCGTTCAGCCTGCCTGCCCTTACCCATGGTGCTCAGAATGAGCTGGGCCCCATGACAACCACACCTCTATCCAGCTTATTACCATTGCCTTGGCATTTTGTTGCCCCATTTTTTAAATGTTTCATTCATTTATTTATTTGAGAGAGAGAGAGAGAGAATGAGAATGGGCATCAGGGTCTCTAACCACTGCAAATGAACTCCAGACACATGTGCCACCTTGTGCATCTGGTTTGCATGAGTACTGGGGAATTGAACCTGGGTCCTTAGTCTTCTCAGGCAAGCACCTTACCCACTAAGCCATCTGTCCAGCCCTTTGTTGCCCATTTGTACTGATCCTGACATTGGGCTTCCACGTTGGCACACAGGTTCCACTGCCTGTTCTGTACCATCAACTCTCTCTTCCACATGTTTACATGCCAGAGCTAAGGTGGCACTGTGCTACCCACAGTTTGGTTTCCATTCTACCTTGACATGCAGGACCACACTGGGTCTGACGAGGACAGTCTCTTGCCACATCTATCCTCCCCTCTGACTTGATCTGGACTCTCACTTACTCTGAGTTCATGTCAAGAACCACCCCAGTGAGACTTCTGTGCCCCTGGGTATTCATCAGCTGGTCACCTGATCTTCTCGGTTCATGATTAGAGTAGGTGGGCAGTCCTCAAGAGCAGAGACTGCATTCTGTGATTCATAGGGTAGGACTTTCTTGTGTCCACTGAGAGATCCCAGACACTAAGAACAGTGCCTGCACCACACCGAGTATCTGGCATGCTCTGGGTAAAATAAATGACCGGCTTTTCATGGACAGGTGCTTTCCATGTGCGCATGATGTTATTCCTCTGGCTCCTGCCTCAGCATCCCTGTGTGGCTTCCCTGCCTACTCTTCCAAGATCATGTGTGTAAATCTTTGTACTGAAGTGTAATTCCCATGCTATTCAGTTTACCCATGGTCGTTTTTAAAATATTTTATTTATTTGTTTATTTATTTGAGAGCTTGTTTGGAGCTCTCAAATACCCTTGACCGAAAACTGGTCCTCCTCTATTCAGGGAAGATCGTCTCTTCGACCAAGCACACAGCTTCGAGAGGCGCACACATGGAGCGGTGAGGGAGGAAGGGGACACCCGCCTAGCCAGCCCTATCAGCCGAATCAACCCTGGCAATCAATGGGGTGACAGATGTCACAGCCAGGTCACCCTCACATCCTGTTTATTTATTTGAGAGAGAGAGAGAGGCAGATAGAATGGGCACACCAAGGCCTCTAGCCACTGCAAACAAACTCCAGGTGCATGCACCATCCTGTGCATCTGGTTTTATGTCGGTACTGGGGAATCGAATTGGTCCTTTGGCTTTGCAGGCAAGCTCCTTAACCACTAAGCCATCTCTCCAGCCCTCCCCTATGGTTTTGAACATGTTCACAAAGTTGTATAACCCTCGCAGTTCTGGAACATTTTCATGCCCCCCAAAGGAAGCTCAATGCCCTTTATATCACCTCCACACATCCTCCAACACAGATCTCTTCTCTGCTTCTGTGGATTTGCCCACCTGGGCATTGTGTAGAAGCTTAATCACATGCTATGAAGTTGGTGCTTTCTCTGAGGGTCACATTTTCACCTGAGAACACTGGGGACTTGGTTGTATTAATTTGTGTGTGTGTTGTCTCCCTGTGGCTGTGGTTGGGAGAAGTCTGGCCTGGCAGGGAGGATCATGGTGGTTCTGAGAACCACTGACCACGTTTCCCTTCCTAACTTGCCCAGGAGCCATGTCACTAGCCGGGGCCCAAGGTAACCTGTGGTCGGTGGAAGGAGGCAACAAGCTGGTGTGTTCTGGTTTGCTGAAGCTCACCAAGGCCATCGTGACCCATGCCACAGTGACGTCTGTGACCCTGCACAATACAGGTGAGTGCACAGAGCTGGAGCATGGCCACACCATTCCTAGTTAGCCCTTGTTCTTTCTGTTGGTACCTCAAGCATAGGTCCTGCCCTGCTGGGGTATTTATTCAGAAAATCAGTGGAAAAGCCCACTGGCACTAGAGGGCGCTATTGCCATGACTCCACTGTCAAGAGCTAAGCTGTCTTCCCTGAAGCCAGCATTGTTCCTTTGACCAGTGAGGACTTAGAGTGATAGCATCACCTAGCCAATCAGCAGCAGAACCAGATTTGGGCCTCTGGACTCCCAGACCAGTGCTCAACTAGCAGCCAAAGCAGTACAGAGTAATAGGGACTTACTGGGACACTACCCTGTCCGTGCCAGGCTCTCCCTGCAGCCCCAGTGCTGGGCCCCAGGTGGGAGGTCAGTGGGTAAAAGCTAAAGAATTAGTCGGCTTTTATGCTATCCTCTCTTCTTCCAGAAGGGAAAGCATTGTACCAGGTGGGGTATGAGAGCGAGCGAGGCAATGGCTCTGACTTCTATGACATTGTGGTTATCGCCACACCCCTGCATCTGGACAACAGCAGCAGAAACCTCACCTTTGAAGGCTTCACCCCACCCATTGAGGATGTACAGGGCTCTTTCCAGCCCACCATCGTCTCCTTGGTCCATGGCTACCTCAACTCATCCTACTTTGGTTTCCCTGACCCTAAACTTTTCCCCTTCGCCAATATCCTCACCACAGATTTCCCCAGCTTCTTTTACACTCTGGACAATATCTGCCCTGTCAACATCTCAGCCAGCTTCCGGAGAAAGCAACCCCAGGAGGCAGCTGTTTGGCGTGTACAGTCCCCCCAACCCCTCTTTCGGACCCAGCTGAAGACCCTCTTCCGTTCCTATTACTCTGTGCAGACAGCCGAGTGGCAGGCCCGCCCCCTGCACGGCTCCCGCTCTACCCTCCCCAGGTTCGCGCTCCACGACCAGCTCTTCTACCTCAGTGCTCTGGAGTGGGCAGCCAGCTCCGTGGAGGTGATGGCTGTAGCTGCCAAGAATGTGGCCTTGCTAGCTTATAACCGCTGGTACCAAGACCTGGACAAGATTGACCAAAAGGACTTAATGCACAAGGTCAAGACTGAACTGTGAGGCTCCAGGGAGAGCCTAAGAACTCTGTCCCACACTGAAGATGGGACCTACTCCTCTGACGTGCAGGGCTGCCTAAGCCACACTCACTAGCCCAGCCGCTCTCTCTGACCCTTGTATATTGAGCAAATTTTCCCTTCAGTGTGGGTCCAGGTGACCCACTGTCTGCCTGTCTTATCTTAAGGATAGTTTTGTTTCCCTAAAGGGACAGAGTAAGAAGAGGAAGGAAATTAAAGCTCTCCCTTTTTGTTTTTTAAAGAAATAACCAAGCCAGGCATGGTGGTGCATGCCTCTAATCCCAGCACCCAGGGAGGCAGAGGTTGGAGGATCACTGTGAGTTCCAGGCCAGCCTGAGACTACAGAGTGAATTCTAGGTCAGCCTGGGTGAGAGTTAGACCCTACCTTGAAAAAACAAAAAAAGAAAGAAAGAAAATAAAAACCTATCTTCCAAGTCATTTCTGACTTTTTTTTTTTCTAACTAGCAGCCAAGATGATCATGGGAGGGAGTATACAGCAGAGGATCTGAGTTGTATTTTGTTATTGTCTTCTGTTGCCACCTCCCAAAATGCACAACATACCCTAAATCATTTACAGATACTTAAAAATAGACCAGAAGAGAAGATCAGAAAACCCAACATACTGGAGTAGTTCCTGTTTGTGGGTGTGGGGTCTAGTTCAGAGCATGAACATCATCCCGAGCCTCCCAGCTGCACTGCATCACTGGATCAGTGACCGATGGGACCTGAGAAAGACATTTAGGCCAACATTGCCATCAGTAGAGCTCTGGGATGCCTGACAACCAGTGAGAAAAGAGAAACAAGCTAGGCTTTGGGAAGAGGGAAGCTTTTCCTTGGCACTTGGAGGAAGTGGCCATTCTGCTCCTTAAGAATTCAGATGGTTAAAAAAAAAAAAAAAAAAAAAAAAAAAAAGAAGGGCTGGAGAGATGGCTTAGCGGTTAAGGCGCCTGCCTCCTAAGCCTAAGAAAGCTGGTTCCAATCTCCAGGTTCCATGTTTAGCCAGATGCAAAGTGACACAAGGGCGCAATGCCGCACTTGACCACAAGGGGGCTCACGTATCTGGATTTCGTTCACAGCGGCTGAGAGGCTGCTGGCACACCCATCTCTTATCTGTCTCCCCTCTCCCCTCTCTCTCTATGTCTCTCTCCAAAAAAAAAAAAAAAAAAAAGAAGAAGAAGAAGAATTATTCAGATGATGAATCTGGCTTGTAAAAAAATACAAGTCCTCAGGGCTGAGGCGATGGCTCAGCAGTTGAAGGTGCTAACTTGGAAAGCCTCTCAGCCCAAGTACCCATGTAAAGCCAGATGTGAAAAGTGATGGACATATGTATCTGGCGTTCATTTGCAGTGGTAGCAGGCCCTGGCATGCCTGTTCTTGCTCACTTCTCAAGTAAATAAAAATATTTTTTAAAAAGATAAGTCCCCACATGGTGAAAAGCAATCATACTTCACTCCTAAAACTTCACCCCAGCAGAGCAAAGGAAGAAAGGAAGGTGTTGGGATGGCATTCTTGGTGCTTTCTCCTTTGACTCTAGCTTGAAAGGCGAAATTATGCTTTGCTTTCTCTGTAACTCTATAAAGATCAGTAGTTTGGGACAGAGTGTATAGCTCTGTGACCAAGGGCTTGCCTCGTATGTATAAGGCCTTGAGTGTGACCCCAAGACTGCTAAATGATACATAAATACTAAGTGCAAGTCGAGCTCAATGGAGGGTGTGTGTGAGTCCCAGCACCAAAAAATAATCAGTACTTTTTAAAAAGGGAGTAAAAATTGTCTTATTTCTCTTTGTATCTGTGCTTTTCTATAAAGGAGGAGCACAAGGAATGAGGCCCCAGGTACTCAGCAAGTGTAGGCACCTCCCCCCATCTGAATCTCTTGGAGGAAGGGGAGGGACTTACTAAAGTGGAGATGTTAGGCTTTGAGGGAGGGGCTGGGCACCTCAGGAACCATCACTGCCAAATGGTGCTGTATTGCAGCTTTCCCACCCAACAGTCCTGGAGGTCATCCAGCAGCTTCCCTGTCCATAGCAATACAGACAAAGGCCCATGGTGAGGCCATAACTTGTTCAAGGTCTCCTGGCAAACTCATAGAACAGCCCAAATCAGGCTCTTAAAGTTAATTGAGTTTAGCGTGGGGCAAAATACCCTTCCAGGTCATGGCGCCAACACTGGCTCAGTGATGGCAATGATGGTCTTTAGAGTGCAGGTGGCCTTTATCTGTTACCGGACTGGCTAGTTAGCAAGAGAGATTTTAGTTGAAGTGGTCGAAAAGTAAATTCAGCATCACTTAAGCAACAAAGATGTCGCTGGTTAGTATGACTTAAGGGTTCAGGCACAGCGCTCAAGCATTCCCAGCTTCTTTCTTCACAGCTAGAGATGGCCACCAACCACTCGCCAGGTGAGTTCTCCCCCAACTACCAAGGCAAGTTCCACACCTTCAGCATCAATTGCTGTGGCCAGAGAAGGGCCAGGTGCTGATTGGTTGGAACTCAGGTACCAGAGCAATCACAGGGACACAGAGACCACAAGTAGGATGCTTGGGTTAGAATAGTCAGCCCCAGCCCTGGAGCAGAAGTGGTGGAAAGGGTGCCTGGTGCCAGCCACATGCAGCTCTGACCATGCCCTCGCCCACTCAGGTCCAGCAAAGTCAAGTGTGTGATGACATCCTTCCATGGTTTTTTTTTTTTTTTAATTAAAATCGACTCTATGGCCATACCAATCTGAACATGCTCAGTCTTGACTGAGATGACGATGGCATAGTTCATCATGGTATTGGGCCAGAGGAGCAAGGATGATGCAAAACCATCAATGCAAAACCAATAACCAACCCTCTCTTATGTCCCTAAAAAAGGTATGGCTCAGATCCAGAGCAGGTCAGCAGGGATTATGGCTCCATGGCCAGGCATACAGTGGAGCTGGCTGTGCCCTTCAGAATCCTCCTTTACCTAGGGGACAAGTCCAAACAGCTCCAAGCCAAAGCCAGCCAAGCCCTGTGGTCGGCTTGCTCAAGCCCAAGCCTGAGAGAGTATTCCATGGTCTTGCTCCTTGCAGGCAAAGAGGAGTGGACATACCAGGAAGGAGGAGGGCCAGCATAAGTCCTTGGTTCCAGGGCCCACCTAACCTCAGTCCAGAACAGATTCTGTTCTCTGGTCCTGTAATTTAGCCAGCAAAACAGAAAATGGGTTACCCCCATCACCCACAGCCCTCTGTGTAATGCAGTGTAATGGGCACTTAAAATTCTGCACAAGAGTTCTTCTAGGGCTGGAGAGATTTCTCAATAGTTAAAGGTGCTTGCAAATCCTGACAGCCTGGGTTCAGTTCCCTAGTACCCATGCAAACCCACATGCACAAAGAGGTGCATGCATCTGGAGTTTGTTTGCAGAGGCAAGAAGCCCTGGCATATTCATATTCTCTCTCTCTCTCTCTCTCTCTCTCTCTCTCTCCCCCTCTCTCAAATAAATAATAAATAGTTAAAAAGAAAAAGAGTTCTTCCTTCGAGAACTGTTGTCCCAAGCCCAACCACAGCACTGAGGGGAGGAAGGGGCTGCTGTGGAGGGTAGAACTGGAGGCTGGGGCATTAAGGACCACCTTGCTCTCTCCTGCCATGAAGCAGCACTATAGGGAGTGAAGAGCAGATGGTGCCCCCCACATTCATTTACAAGTGCTACACTCCTTTTCTGTGATAGATACTGGAGGTACACCCACAGGCAGATGAGACCTCTGCCCTGGACAGTGGAAGTTTCTCACAACTGGAAAAAAGAAAAAGCATTTAGGAGGCTGGGGAGATGGCTTAGCAGTTAGCATTTGCCTGTGAAGCTAAAGAACCCAGGTTCAATTCTCCAGGACCTATGTAAGCCAGATGCAAAAGGTGACACATGCATCTGGAGTTTGTTTACAGCGGCTGAAGGCCCTGGCATTCCCATTCTCTCTCTCTCTCTCTCTCTCTCTCTCTCTCTCTCTCTCCTTCTGTCTTTGTCTCTCTCAAATAAATAAATAATATATTTTTAAAAAAAGAAAATACAGAGCCAGGCATGGTGGCACATGCCTTTAATCCCAGCACTCAGGAAGCAGAGGTAGGAGGATTGCCATGAGTTCAAGGCCATCCTGAGACTATATAGTGAATTCCACGTCAACCTGAGCTAGAGTGAAACACTACCTCGAAAAACCAAGAAAAAAGAAAAAAAAAGAAAATGCATTTAGAGTCAGATTGAAAGAAGGGCTAGGATGTCATTAGACCCAGTTCTCCAAAAGTCCTGAGCTCTTTGTTGCTGTCATTAAACCAGGGGACTGGGAAGAGCTAGCTACAAGCCTAGACTCATGAAGCCAAGCTTTTAAGTCATGGGATGGTAAAACAAAAAGACCCCAGAGAGCCCTAGATCTCATCTGCTCACTTCACAAGAGAAGAAATGGGGCTAGGGAGATGGCTCAATGGGAAAAGGCACTTGATTGAAAAGCCTGCAGGCCTGGCTTCAATTCCCCAGCCACCCACATGAAGATGAGCGTTCATTTGTAGCAGCAAAAGAGAGCCTGGGGAATCAACAAATAAATAAATACAAGCACAAGTGAAGAACCAGAATCCCAGAAAGAAAAAGGTGCCAACTACGGATAATTTGTATTTGCTGAGCATATCTGGTTTTCTGATGTTCCTTCTGGTAAAAGGATGTCCCCTTCTTACCAAGAAGGGTTATCCCCATTCCTATGAAACCCAGGGTCCTTGTGTCCTCCCAAGACCCAGAGCAACCCAGCTTCTCCCACACTGACTTCCCATAAGGTCTTGAGAGCATGTGTTCCAAGTCCCAAGACCTGGAGAACACTGGGATGGGGGATCGCTCAGTGGCAGAGCACACACTTAGCATGTGTGAGGCCCTGGGTTCCATCCTCTGCACAGGAAGAGAAGTCTGTGCTGTAGGGATCAGGATAGGCTGACACAAGAAGTCTGTTTTCCATGTGTCTGGAACCAGGGAGAAGCTTAACTAGTATCCATTCTAGAACAATACCAAAAAAGGTAAGTTTCTTTCCAGCCCAGACACATACTTAACCACTGGGTTTTCATGAATTAAACTTCTAAAACATTCCATGCCAAAGCTGCTATAAGCACTGAAGCTGGAGCAATGTTCCTGCCGCGGGCAGTTGACCCTTCCAGGAGGTTAACTCCCAACTGCTAGCTGTCCTCACCCGCAGAAAATAGCTGAGCCCCTCAGCTGTGCTGGGGGAGGCAAGGTATTTTTAGACCTCAAGACAGCTGATTGGGGATTTACTGTGGGGTTAGAGGGCTCAGAGTGGGGGGAGATTGAATTGTGTGGGGTGGAGTGGGAAAACTGAGTTAGCATCGGGGACAAGAGCCAGCATGGACTTTAGGACAGTAGATCATACCCAGGCTGATCAGCAAAGTGTCTTCTTGACAAGCCAGTGGCTACCAAAGTGTGGTCCCAGATGGCAACATCAGCAACCCCTTCCCTGGGAGAAATGAAACCTCTCCATGAAAGTGAAAAACAGGGCTGGGGAGATTGCTCAGTGGTTAAGGCTTTTGCTTGCAAAGCCTAAAGTCTCCAGTTCAATTCGCCAGTACCCATGTGAAGCCAGATGTACAAGGTAGCACATGTTTTTGAAGTTTGTTTACAGTGGCTAGAGGCCCTAGTGTGTCCATTCCCTCTCTCTTTCTCTCTCCCTCTCTCCCTCTCTCCCTGCAAATATATAAAGAAAAATATTCCTTAAAGAATTCCAGAGTGGCTGGGCATGGTGGCACATGCCTTTAATCCCAGCACTTGGGAGGCAGAGGTAAGAGGATTGCCTTGAGACTACATAGTGAATTCCAGGTCAGCCTGGGCCACAGTGAGACCCTACCTCAAAAAACAAAATAAAGAATTCCAGAGTGGCTGCCTGGGAGGGAAAATGGCAGAGAAAACAGAGGAGAGCCAAGATCCATCGATAAGAACATAGCCAACTGCCCACCACGGCACTTGCCACCTCTACCACATTTTCCAGGGCTCAGGAAAACTTGCAGAGGAAGCAGCAACTGCTCTTACTGCTGCCCTAACAACCAGCTCCAGGGTGATGTGATAGATCCGGTGAGCAGTCAAAACCTATCAAAGCAGGGCATGGTGATGCACGTCTTTAATCCCCAGCACTTGGGATGCAGAGGTAGAAGGATTGCTGTGAGCCCAAGGCCACCCTGAGACTACATAGTGAATTCCAGGTCAGCCTGGGCTAGAGTGACTCTGTACCCCAAAAGAAACAAACAAACAAAAAACTGTCAAAGCAGAAATCCAGAGGCTGGTTGTTAGGGTAGCAGTAAGAGCAGTTGCTGCTTCCTCTGCACGTTTTCCTGAGAACTCAACACTAAGGCAGACTATCAACAGGCCTGCCATGACTTAGGGGACATTGCAGAAGAGGGGGCAGTAAGATTGTAAGAGCCATAGAGTGGGTAGAAATACCCTAAGGTATGATTCCCCCTGCCCCACAGGATCTGACTAAGGCCTTCATGCCCCCACAGTGAATAGCAGAACCCCACTGAGGAGGCCCCCAGGGTAATGGAAAACATAATAATGGGATAAAAGAGTCTAACCTGTTCTAATATATATGAAATAAAATTAAAAAAAAAAAAAAGAAAAAGAAAAAAAAGTGAAAATAGCCCCCACCTAAATCAGCACCTCTAGGGGTGAGGCCTAGCAGTCTGTTGAAATAAGCTCCCCAAATGAGGGACACTAAAGTTTGAGAGCCACTTGAGACTGAAAACCAGCTATGCAAATGTCCTTGTGTACAGGGCTGGATGAAAGAATGACCCACACTCATGCCTCCAAACCTTGTTTTTCAGATAGGGTCTTCTGTAGCCCAGGGCGGCTTTATTTAAGCATGCTCTATAGCTGAGGATGGCCTGGAACTCCTGTTCTTCCTCTCAAGTACTAAGATTACAGACATGCACCACCACACTCAACTTGCCTCACAGGTCTTGTTTTTTTAATTGTTCTTTATTTATTTGAGAGAGAAAGTGTGTGAGAGAGACCTGGGGCAGTGGGGAGGGAGAGACACATTTACCACTTTGTGCCTCTGGCTTTATGTGTGTACTAGGGAATCGAACCTAGGCCTGCAGGCTTTGCAAGCAAGCACCTTTAACCACTGAACCATCTCTCCAGCACATTATGTGTTTGTTTAAAGCTAAGGTTCATCATCCAGAAAAAGAAAAGCTAAGATTTTAGGGGCTCACTGGCTCAGGTTGAAAACACTTGCTTTTTGGCAATCCGAGGCCCTTTCTTTGAACTGAAGTCTATCCGGAGAGAATCCTCCAGCTAGCTGCAGGCAACCTTATGGATCACCTTCAAAGCCAGAGCACCCGGCAGGTCCACAGCACCAGGGAGAGGCTGAGCTTGACACTGCAGAGCTGGGAGCTCGCCTTTCCCCAGAAGCATGTTCCTTAGAAGCTTTGAGCTGAATGGGTAGCATTGGCTTTTCTTGATTGGTGTATGCCAACCATGCTTCAATAATGTAGCTGACCAATGGTCACATGAGCCCAAATGAAAGGAAGAAGGTTTGCCATTGACCCAAATGGTAGAAATGAAGGCACTATTTTCTTTTATTGCTTTTTCTCTCCCCATCCCCCACAGCCCCCGCCCAAACAGTATTTTCTACTAGCCTGGCTCAGTGCTGGAAAACTCAGTGATGGGCAATCTTCCTTTTTATGCCGATCTGGTATCTGTGTCCGGAGGTCTCCAACCCCGACCCCAATCCCTTCCTAGCCAGAAGGCGCCAGCTTTACAAAGGACAGCGTTTACTTTCCATCAGCCTTGTGGAATCACGGGTTGGGGGCCGGGGCCTGGCGATCGGCTACCGAGTGGGGTCGGTGGCTCAGAAGATGCAGGTGCAGCCCACCGCGATGGTCTCCATAACGGCCCGCTGGCGGCAGGGCCCGGGACGCGGCGGCGGAGGGCAGAGGCGGCGGCGCACCGGCACCTGGCTGAACACGGGCACGCTCACCATGCTGCGGTCCTCCTGCATGGTGAAGGGGTTCACGCAGCCCAGGCACAGGCACCGCGCCTCGGGCAGGTCGGGGGGGATGCGGCTAGGGTCGTGGTTGATGCTGCATGGAGGAGGAGAAAGAGAGCTTGGGGTGAGCAGCGTTCAGAAACAGCAAATGGCCCCTCCCCACGTGATTCCTAGGAGAGTTGCTCTGGAAGAAGGACTGGGGAGCACACTAACCAACCCGCCTGCCCAGACAGGAGACCCTGGAATGGGAAGGAAGCAAATCGTTGTCCCAGGGTTATCCACTCCTGAGTCACCAACTTCCTTCTTTTATCTAACAAGATACCCCTCCCAGTATTGTGCAGTGCCGAAGGGACCACAGAGAAGCCTGAGAAGGTCCTCTGCCTCCCCCGCAGTGTTTTCTTTTTAGGGGGAACTTAATCTGCTGAGCTAAAATGTGTACACACACTGATAAGGAATCTCCATTACAAGAGAGCCGAGACCTATGCTCTATTCGGCTCCACTCAAGTTTGGGGGTGTTGGTTTGATTTTTGGTTTTTTTGTTTTGCTTTGTTATTTTATTTTATTTTTTATTTTTATGATTGTTATTATTATTATTATTATTTTGGTTTTTTGAGTTAGGGTCTCACTCTAGCCCAGGCTGACCTGGAATTCACTATGTAGTCTCAGGGTGGTCTCGAACTCATGGCGATCCTCCCACCTCTGCCTCCCGAGTGCTGGAGTTAAAGGCATGCGCCACCACACCTGGCTCTATTTTTTAATGTTTTAAGACACTGTCTTACTATGCAATTCAGGCTGGTCTGCAATCCTCCTGCCTCAGCCCTGGAATTACCAGTGTGCACCAATCATGCCCAGCTCAAGTGTTTTACACACATGCACACACCATGCAAGCAGTTCTGTCCTAAACTTTCGGTGCTCTAAATGAACAAATGATGCAGTTCTTTGCTGGTATTGTCATGGACCTAACTCTCAGGGACTTGCTCCAGACCTTTCCTTCTCTGTTCCATGGTTTCCTCTTCTGTTAAATGGAGATGACTAAATGAGTGAACAGGACCTTTGAACATGGGTCACCAGCCACCTCACTTGTCGGAGGAGCTTACTAGAAATGACTGCATCCCATCCCAAGTCAGCCTGTATTTTGACAAGTGCCCCAGTGGGCACAGTAAGGCACTCTGGAGGGTCTTTTCTCGCCCTTCCCCATGTCATATTTCAGGGCTGTACCATCTCATACAGCAGCCACTGGCCATTACAAACTTAAATTTAAATCTACAAAGCTAACAGGCTAGAGAGATTTTTTTTTTCAGTGATTAAGGTGTTTGCCTGCAAAGCCTAATAACCCAGGTTCGATTGTCCAATACTCATGTGAAGCCAAATGCACAAAGTGGCACATGTGTTTGGAGTTCATTTGCAGGGGCTGGAGGCCCTGGTGCACCCATTCTCTCTGTCTGAATCTCTCCTCTCTCTCTCTCTCCTTGCAAATAAATAAATAAATAAATAAATAAATAAATAAATAAATATTTTAGGGGCTGGAGAGATAGCTTAGTGGTTAAGGTGCATGCCTGCAAAGTCTAAGGACCCAGGTTCAATTCTCCAGGTCCCACATAAGCCAGATGCACTAGGTGGCACATGCGTCTGGAGTTCATTTGCAATGGCTAAAAGCCCTGGCATGCCCATTCTCTCTCTTTCTCTCTCTCCCTTTCTCTCTCTTTGTCTCAAATAAAAATAAATTTAAAAAAAATTTTAATAGTTTAAATTGGGCTGGAGAGATAGCTTAGCAGTTAAGGCGCTTGCCTGCAAAGCCAAAGAACCCAGGTTCGATTCCTCAGCACTCACATAAGCCAGATGCACAAGGTGGCACATGCATCTGGAGTTCATCGGTAGCGGCTAAAGGCCCTGGTGTGCCCATTCTCTTTCTCTCTCTCTCTCTCTCTCTCTTCTCTCTCTCTCCCCCCTCTGAAATAAATAATACAAATAAAAACAAATTTTAAAAATATTTTAAATCAACAAAACCAGTCCTTCTGTCTCATTAGCCATTGCTACCAATAGTGGACTTTACTTCATGGCAGAAAATTCTAGTCTGCAGTGCCATTCTTTGGTCTCAAGATATAAGTTGTGAAGTTGTGTGGCTGGAAAATCTTTGGCCTGGGCTTGGGAGTGAGGAGACTTCCGAGTTAGCCATTTCTTTATTATCATCGAGTGCATATACCTTTGGTTCCTTATGTGCGCCGGGCACTGAGCTAGGAGGTGGACCTGAAGCCACATGCAGACAGAGCTTCTGTTACCAGGAGCCACACAGAGATTCCCAAGTCAAAGCCTGGCTGTGCACCTTAAGCATGTGGAGACAGGTGTAATATTGGATTCTTGGCACTGGCCCTGGACAGTTTGACTGGGTGAGCACAGGAGTTCTGGGGTGGTTCTGAGGCAGGCTTTAGAAAAGTTCCTGTCTGGTGTGAAAGACAGACATGAACACAGTACTGGAAAAAGTGCTTCAGAAAAGACCTTGCAGCACCCCAGCTGGGACTTGGGGTACAGGGTAAGTGCTCTGCGTGGCTATCTGCTTATAAGAAGTCTATGACATACATACATCACTTCCAGTGATGATGGGTGGGGACAGTGAGGCACTTAGAAAGGCTAATCAACTGACCCAAAGCCTCACAACTAGTAAGAGCACAGCTGGAATTAAAGCTCGGACACTGAGGCATCTGAATCCAGTCTTGACCATGACGGTGACTGGACTATGGGAAAGCTGGCCTGTTATGCCCAGCCCACCTACCTGTAGCCCCAGGGAGACAGGCTCCTCTTGTTGGACAGCCAAAGCTGTAGATTGACCTCACACTTCCTCTTGGCTGGCTCAGAGTTGTTTCTCAGCTGGGCCACCATCTCTCCAAGGTTCCTTTCATACTCCTCCATGCGGGCATAGGGCTTCACCCGAGACACCAGGTCCAGGGGCACCTGGTGAGGCCCAGGGGCCAAGGGGCCAGGTCGACCTTGCCCCTTTCTCTTGCCTTTGGGGTTCCGAGGCTGGCCAGGCCCCAGGAAGATGGAAATGGCAAGGAGGAGGAGCTGGGGAGGAAGACAAGCTCAGGGTCCGGGAAGAGAGGGGAGAGCAAAGGGACCTGCCTCGGCCACCTTGCCTGTCACTGCCACGCCCTATTGTATCAATACTTGCTCTGTGATAGACACCATGAGGTCTCCCCACCCACCCACCCACTCTGCATCTGCAGGAGCACCCTTGATTCCTAGGACAGCGCCACTGCCTCCTAGCTCGTGTCCCCAACCCCATCTGGTGCTTCTCATCAATTCTCCACATCAAAACCAAGGACAGCCATTTGAAATGCACATCTGATCATGTCACCTTCCCATCATCTCCCAGGCCCCACTCTGCTTCCCTCCACTGGTGCTCCAGGCGTTTGCTCTCACCATGCTCATTGCTGCCACTGGGACTTTGCACAGCCTCAGCCTGGGCAGGTTTGTCTTTTCCCTTCACTTTCTGAGCACCTTCCCACCCTGCCTGTGCATTCTACTGCCACCACCTCAGTGATGCCTCTGGACTTTCTGGGGTTGTCCTAACTCACATGTCACTTGCATGACTCTATTATTTGCATGTGTGTGTCTTTTATATGTCTGTCCCCCCTCCAGGCACAGACTCCCTGAGAGCATTGTACTCCTTTCCACCCATCATATCCTACATATCTGTGTCTGAATATTATGAGACACTTAGGCCTTCACGGAGCATGTGCTGAGGGAATGGGTGACCGCCACTAACCCTGCCTTGAGCCTCAGTCCTATTCATGGTGGGTGGGGGACAGTATGACCAATAAGTGTAGGGGGAGCTGGGGTAGAAGGCTCCCACTTAGTCTAAACAAGCACAGAAGCCACACCAAGCTTTCCTAGGGAGGAATCCATGTGGGAGCTTGTAGGATAAGAGAGAAGAGTCGTGAGTAGAAGGAGTCTAAGGT
The DNA here is from genome assembly GCA_036365145.1 of Orientallactaga sibirica. Classification (NCBI taxonomy): domain Eukaryota; kingdom Metazoa; phylum Chordata; class Mammalia; order Rodentia; family Dipodidae; genus Orientallactaga; species Orientallactaga sibirica. Next base: position 57,550,411 of record JAEOAD010000005.1, read on the forward strand.
CTTCTAGGGAGGTGGAAGAGTGAGAAGAGGTTTGAGCTAGTTATGGGCTTTGCTGAAAGGAAATGGTGGGGCTGAAATAGAGTGGATGAGAAAAAGGTGTATGGATAAACTTGGGACATGGGCAGGTCCTGGCGGGGGCCTTCTGATAAGACTCCATCTTCAGAAGGATCACACACCACTCTCTTCCTCAGGGACATACTGCATGCCCGCCTGTCCACTTTCTCCCTGCCCGGGCCAACATATCAGGCCAGCCTCTGACTCCATCCATAGAACCAGACTCCCTCAGAGACTGGAAAGAGGGGTTACCAGTGCCTGGCTGAAGGCAGAGCTGTCTGGTCACAATGGACTAATGTCTGGAGGAGTCTCACCTCCTTACTGGATCTCATGAGGCTTGGTGCCTGCCCTGCGTCCCTCAGCCCACAGAGCTCAATCCTGATTTATCTGATCTACCCAGCAAGCCTTGACCCTTAGAAACAAGTTCCAGCATAGCCCCTCTTGGAAGAACCACTTGCTGGCACAAAACCTGCAGCAGAGAGTCAATCACATTGCTAAATTCTTCCTTTCAGTCCTATATTGTGCTGCAGAAACCCTCTCTAACAACAGCCTCTCTCACCTAAGCTTCCCTCACGACATGCCTCAACTTTGGCTCTCTATGCAGAAAACACAGAGAAGACCCAACATCCCCTTCCCTCATATTTTGGATGAGAAACATGACAGAAGGCATTGACCAAGGATCACACAGCTTGCCTTGATCCCAGAAACCCAGCCTGGAAAAACCCAGGTGCACAAGTCTGTCAGGATCTCCCCAGATGCCACTGCCTGAAAGAACTTCAGTGTGGCCAGTCTGAGCCCAGAGCCGGAGCCCAAGCTCCGGGCAATGGCTGAAGGCTAAGACCAGGCTCTGTTTTCTCAGGACCCGGAGGAGAGGATAGAGGGAAAGCTTGGCCCCTGCAGATTCCAAGCCAAACACAAGCAGACATTAATCAATGGGAAAGAACAGCTAGGGGAAAGGTGGGGGTGGGGGTGGGGGAGAGAAGCACCACGTACCAGGCTGTGTGGCCAGTCCATCCTGCCTAGCTGGGAGGCAGGCCTGCAGCTGCTGCCCGCCAAGAACCCCAGATGCTGTGTGGAGAGAATGGCAGCAACAGGATGGAGTGTGGCAATTATAGCTCGACGGGGGGCTCCTGGGGGCGTGGGTGGGTGGGCTCACTGTCAGCTGGGAGCCTTGGGCCCCCAGCTGGCTAGGCCCAGTACAGTGGCAGACAGTGAGGGGTGTGGGGGAAGGCCAAGAGCCAGGCTGAGGTGCCCAGGGCTGTTGACCCAGGGACAATGCCCTGTGTGTCTGGCAGGGGCCCTGGCTGATGGCACCTCCGCCTGTGGCCTGCGGCTGGCCACTGGGCCAGCACCCACAGGGCCAGCTAAGACAATCAGCTTCGTTTGCCTTGGGGATGGCAAGGGGGTTAGGGTGGAGGAGGGATGGGCGGACGCTTGGTCAGGAGAGTGAATATCCTGGGACTGTGTTGGCCAAGAGCAGGACGTAGGCCCTATCTCCCAGAGAGACCATCTTGGGCACTTCAGCCAGCCTCAACTGAGCCCAGTGGCCCATCCCTAGTTCACAGAGAAACTGAGGCTTGAGCAAAAAGGAGCTTTGTTCAGTATTCCAAAGTGAGTTAGCAGTGACAGAGCTGGGTTTGGGCCCGATTCCCATCCCGGACTCTATGCACCACCCCACACTGTTTGTCTTGGGATATTTTCTCCACAGTTCCAGCCTGCTGAGAACATGTTTTCTGATGCCACATGCTTCACACAGGCCGAAGGGCAGATCCCTAAGGAACCCTATTCTTTCTGGAGCAGCAGTCTTCCAGTTTTCATGGGAGATCTTCACTCCTGGCGCCTGCCCCTGTATGACTGACTACTTGTAACCTTCATCTCTTTCGGCCTCAATTCCCTTTTCTGAAGAATGGGAGTTGTGCTTCAGAATAGTCGTCTAGCCAATTCTGCCTGAAATCTCTCTAGGCCTTAGTTCCCACATCTCTAGAATGGAATTGATCATGGTATTCACCTCTTGAGACTGTAAGAAGAGAGAAAGGAAATAGGCCATATTAAATGGCTTGCACATCCTAAATTCACTATAAATTCTTTGCTGTTAATTATAAAAATTATTATAAATGATGTTAAAAAATTATAAACAGAGGAGCTGGAGAGATGGCTTAGTGGTTAAACGCTTGCCTGTGAAGCCTAATGACCCTGGTTCAAGGCTCAATTATCCAGGACCCACGTAAGCCAAATGCACAAGGGTGTGCATGCATCTGGAGTTCATTTGCAGTGGCTGGAGGCCCAGGTGTGCCCAGTCTCTCTCTCTCTCTCCATGCCTATTTCTGTATATGTCTCTCTCCCTCTCAAATAAATAAATAAATAAATAAATAAATAAATAAAATATATTAAAAATTATAAACAGAGGTGGGCGTGGTGGCGCATGCCTTTAGTCCCAGCACTCAGGAGGCAGAGGTAGGAGGATTGCCATGAGTTCAAGGCCACCCTGAGATTACATAGTGAATTCCAAGTCAGTCTGGACTAGAGCATAACCCTACCTTCAAAAAACCAAAAGAAAAAAGAAAATATATACCATATATATACCAGGCTGGAATGATGGCTTAGTGGTTAAGGCACTTGCCTGCAAAGCCAAAGGACTCAGGTTCAATTCCCCAGTACCCACATAAAGCCAGATGCACACTATGGTGATGCATCTGGAGTTCATTTGTAGAGGCTTGAGGCCCTGGTGTGCCCATTCTCTCTCTCTGTCTCTCTTCTTCCTTCTCTCTCTCAATACCTAAATATTTTGGAAAATCATAAACATAATTATAATTATTACAAACATTAGCTCTGGCTGCATTAGAGCTAGCATGACTCTCATGACCTAGCACCTCTCCTTTGTGTTCCTTAGACCCACCCCTCTGGCTGAGAGGCCTTTTCAGTGCAGACCACAGCTTCGTGAGCTCAGGTGACCCCAATGCCCATGCAGGGAGCCTCAAAAGCTGCCTTGACTAACCTCTGTGGCCAAGGTCTCTCACCTTGAGTGAGCAAGCAGCTGAATGTGAGTGAGGAGCCCAGGGAGGCAAGAGTGGGGAGGGTAGAAGAAGGCCACTATCATCGGACATCCTCCTCTTGCTGAAATTCAGTCCTGGCCATTTACAGGAATTGGTGAGAGAAGAAAGGCAGGGAAAGAGGCACGCCTGAATGTCACAAGATTAATCTGTGTGGGGCAGGTTTCCACAGCATAACTGAGGAGCTGGCTGGGACTTGAGCTCCTCAAGAGATACCACCATATTTGGTCAAATGCTAGACAGGGCTCTGTTCTGTCCTTGGAAACTCCAGAGGGAGGGGGACTCTGAAAATACCTCCCTGGGCAACAAGGGCCCCCACCCCCAACAATGACTGTCCCAGCCCCTCCACCACTATCCCTTGAACAAATGAAAGGCCTAGCCTATGAGGACAAATGTGCACAGCCTGGTTGGGTTCTGTGCAGACTCTTTGCTTCCCTCTGACACTGTAGTGGGGTCCACATACATGCTGGGGAATCCCCTGCCAGTATTCACAGAAGGTAAGGAAATTGAAAGATTGGTATTTGGGTGTGGTGGTTCCTCTGATTCTCAGGACCCCCAAAATACCAGTCACTTCCTTGCTAGCACAGACCTTCCTTCTGGTCCTATAGCAGAACAGAGCAGTTTCCCAACACAGTCTGTTAATGTGATCCCACCATCCCAGCCGAGACACACAGGACTCTGCACCTTATTGTTTTAAATATTTTATTTTATTATTTATTAGAGACAGAGAGAGGGAGAGAGGGAGAATGGGCATGCCAGGGCCTCTAGCCACTGCAAACGAACTCCAGACACAAGCGCTACCATGTGCATCTGGCTTACATGGGACCTGGAGAATTGAACCCATGTCCTTAGGCTTTGCAGGCATGCACCTTAACCTCTAAGCCATCTCTCCAGCTCGGAACCTGCACTTTAAATGATCCCAGTCTGGAAGCTACAGGAACCTTCACCCCTCATTGAGCCTGCTCAGTACCCAGTGTTAATGCCAGGGAGGAGAGCGAGCCTCCTAGTTCTAGCTGCTGTTCCTTCTTCAAAGCTTACATCAACAGTCCTGGGCCAGGCTGGGCCTCTTCAGTGGTCTGGAGGGGTCAAGGTGTTGGTCCAGACCCCCTCACAATGGGTCCCAGGCAGGTGCCCAGTGCCTATTGCTGGATCTCCCATTCCTGGCCATCTTAGACCAGGAAGCAGCCTCTGTCTCCAGTCTCAGCCATGAGAACCCACTGAAGGGGCATCTTCTCAGATGTCCTTCCTGTGAACCCAGGTTGTGAGATCCAGCCCCAAGCATTAGTGCCAGGCCTGAGAGGAAGGTGAAGAAAACTAGGGTTTCAGGGGCTCACTTTGCCAGACTAATGAGGCTGTGGTCCTTGGTCTTCGGTGGTTGGTACTTGTGAAGGAAGGCACAACAGATGGATGGGTGGACAGGGAATGGCAGCAAAGGTGCCGGGAGCTACCAGAGCCTCTGCTGCAGACCCGCCAAGCGCAGCTTTACGTTGACCACTAGGTGGCGCCAGCAGAAAGCCAGACAGCTCCAAAGAGCGGCCTTGGCCACCCACCCATTCTGCCTGGAAGGTCTGGCGAGTGGGCAGGACCTGTGCCTGTTCCTGGCTCCCCAGTGATCCTACCAAGTTCCAGGATACCTTCCACATCACAGCAGGCTGGCCCAGCCCGCCAGGGGGGGATGGGACTGAAGGCTTCTGTCTGCTGAGCCAAGTGATCCCTTTTATTTTGAGCACCTACTATGTGCTAGGCCCTCAGAATGTGAAACAATGGTACCATGATTCCCAGAAAATAGCAAGTAGGTGGCTAGAGATGTAGCTCTGTTGCTAAAGCCTTTGAATAAACTGGGCATGGTGGCATATACCTGTAATCCCAGCACTCAGAAAGGGAGAGGAGTTCAAGGGCATCCTCAGCTAGATAGCAAGTTCAAGGCCAGTTTGGTTATATGAGACCCTATATCAAAAAAAAAAAAAAAAAAAAAAAAAAAAAAAAGAAGAAGAAGAAGAAAACTTGGCTTTCAATGGATTACTGTAATAATAAAAAAATAGATTTTTAAAGTATTTGGGAAAGTGTGTGCCCAGTTAATGGTAGCTGAAACTATAATTGCTATTGTTAAAATGAGTTTTGCCTTCAAGGATGCTTCTGGGAGTATTCCTAGGTTGGGAGTGGGCATCATGAAGTGGGGATGAGGTGAGAAGCAGTGGGAAAAATGCAGTGGCCTCTATTCAATGGGCCCACCCCAGAACCTCAGCCAGGTCAGGCAGGCAGGCCTGAGGGATTTGGTCTTCAACCCAGTGCAAGTGAACCCGTAAGCTCAGGGAAGCAGAAGAAGGCTAGTACAGGACTTTTGCTGGCCAGGGCTCCTGAGGGCACATCCCCACAGGAGGTCCTGGCTCCCCTACCATGCCACCTTCCCTCCCTCCTGGGTAGGAGTCCTTCTCCCAGGCCCATATTTGCACAAATGCCTGTCTCGCTGCTCACTCCAGATCCCCAGCCAAGAGGACTATTTTAAGCTTCCTAGACAGGAACATTGTTGGTGGGAACAGCCCCAGCCAGCAAGCTCCCAGTTCTCAAAAAAGGGAAAGGCCTGGGTGAATGAGTGGCCCCTGTGACGTGCAGAGGGGACTACTACATCAGCAGGACCCTTGACCCAGGTCGGAATCAAGTGTCTGCACTCCCCAGAGCAAATTTCAGTCAAGCGTGAGCCAAGGTGGGATCACTGGTGAGCAGACCGGAGATGCTTTTTGCCAGTTTCCAGCCCTGACGACACTGAGGTCATGCTTCTAGGTTGCAGTCTGACTGCATGCTGTACCTGCTGTCTTGGTTTATTGTGTGGTATTTTGTTGTTTTATGCGTTATTCTTGCTCCTTGATTTTTTGTGATGAGCCAGTTTGGAATAATTCTGTTGTTGTTTTTAAGGTAGGTTCTCACTGTAGTCCAGGCTGACCTGGATCTAACGTGGTAACCCGGGCTGGCCTCAAACTCATAATGATCCTCCTACCTCAGCCTCCTGAATGCTGGGCTTATAGGAGTGAACCACCACACCCACTTTAAACTAGTTTAAAACACTGACTTTAGCAGGGCGTGGTGGTGCATGCCTTTAATCCCACTACTCAGGAGGCAGATGTAGGAGGACCACTGAGAGTTAAAGACCACCCTGAGACTACATAGTGAATTCCAGGTCAGCCTGGGCTAGAATAAGATCCTACCTCAAAAAAAAAAAAAAAAAAATCACTGACTTTAAAACAAAGTGACTTGAGCCCCAGTTGGGTCCCTCAGCAGCTGAGTCACCTGGGGCAGGCTACCTAACTTCCTTGAGCCCAGCATCAAGGCCTAAGAGGAAGACAGGAGAGACCTCACACAAGTGAAATTCATGACACTGTCTAAGGGCCTGCTTCTATCGGGATGCACAAATTGTTCTTAGCTCTGTCCAATCAGGTGGCATGGGAGAGTTCTAGCCAGTTCAGTTTGAGAACTTTCTAGCTGCCAGAGAGTTCTGGAAATGGAATGGGCATTCTGGAGAGGAGTGGGTATCCCCTCAGCCCAGGGGCTTCAGCCGAAGCAGGAGGCCTGGCTGGGTGTGATATGAGGGACATGCAGAAGAGGCAAGGGGTCCAGCTTCCTGAGCATTAAAAGCTCTCAGCATTAAGAAGTCCCAATCTGCTATCCAGGTCTTGGGTTCCCATGTGCTCAGTCTGCCTGCCTGCACTTGCTCAGGTCTAAAGCGAGAAGTCTCAATGGGGAATGTGGAATAAACAGCCTGTCCCCAGCACAGCCCAGGTGCCACGCCCCCCTCCTGCTACCAGTATATCCTTTCCTCAGTCCCAGGGGATGTTTACAATCTTCTGAGTCTACAGGACATCTGGATTTATACAATCCAGAGTTCTGTCTCCCCTGCCCCACTCACTCACACACACACACACACACACACACACACACTCACACACACACACCCCAAAGCTATCATCCCCTCCTCTCGTTGGGTAGGTCTGTGTCTATTCTGGGTAGGAGGCCCCACCAACCAGCAAAAGGAAGAAAGAGGTGACAAACAGCAGAAGGAATTCTCTCTTCAGTTCCAGAACCCCGGCCCAGGAGGAAGAACTAGCCAGGCTATGGGGACAGGGGAGCAGAAGGTTGGCACCTCCTGCCACTTTACAGGAGAGGAGTCTGGGAATGAGCTGTCCCTAGGACAGGGACCTAGTGTGTTGAGATCAGGTTCAGAGGTCAACTCCCAAACACTGGGCTCTAGCTAGGGGGTGTGGAAGGGTGCCAAAGTCGGCCTTGTACATTGGGCTGGAGCAATGGGTCTGTTTCTCTGGGTTGCTCTCATGTGGATCTGGGTGAGTGTGGACTTGCAGATGGGGTCTTGGGTATGTGTGCTTTGCTTAGCTATCCTTCTGAGCACCATCAAGTGAGCACTGCCTTGGCCTCTGCCCCTGTCCTGCTGACCCTCAGAAAACTCATAGACACAAGGGCCACAGTCACTCACAACACCCACCTACATCAGAGCTCACCTATGTGGCCTGGACCCGTGAGGAAACCATTGTTCTTAGTTGGCCTTGTGGGTGTCCCTGAATCTTGACCATCAACGCTTCATCTTGGGGAAACAAAGAGCATCTGAGAGCTTTTGAAGTGGAGGTCTACCCATTGCACTTGACTGTTGAAGGGAGGTCTACCCACTGCACTTGACTATTGAAGGGAGGTCTACCCACTGCACTTGACTGTTGAAGGGAGGTCTACCCACTGCACTTGACTGTGGAAGGGAGGTCTACCCACTGCGCTTGACTGTGGAAGGGAGGTCTACCCACTGCGCTTGACTGTGGAAGGGAGGTCTACCCACTGCACTTGACCATTGAAGGGAGGTTTACCCACTGCTCTTGACTATTGAAGGGAGGTCTGCCCACTGCGCTTGACTATTGAAGGGAGGTCTGCCCACTGCGCTTGACTGTGGAAGGGAGGTCTACCCACTGCACTTGACCATTGAAGGGAGGTTTACCCACTGCGCTTGACTGTGGAAGGGAGGTCTACCCACTGCGCTTGACCATTGAAGGGAGGTCTGCCCACTGCGCTTGATGTGGAAGGGAGGTCTACCCACTGCACTTGACCGTTGAAGGGAGGTCTACCCACTGCACTTGACCGTTGAAGGGAGGTCTACCCACTGCATTTGACTGTTGAAGGGAGGTCTGCCCACTGCACTTGACTGTGGAAGGGAGGTCTACCCACTGCACTTGACCATTGAAGGGAGGTTTACCCACTGCGCTTGACTGTGGAAGGGAGGTCTACCCACTGCACTTGACCATTGAAGGGAGGTCTGCCCACTGCGCTTGATGTGGAAGGGAGGTCTACCCACTGCACTTGACCGTTGAAGGGAGGTCTACCCACTGCACTTGACCGTTGAAGGGAGGTCTACCCACTGCATTTGACTGTTGAAGGGAGGTCTGCCCACTGCACTTGACTGTGGAAGGGAGGTCTACCCACTGCGCTTGACCGTGGAAGGGAGGTCTACCCACTGCACTTGACTATTGATGGGAGGTCTACCCACTGCGCTTGACTGTGGAAGGGAGGTCTATCCACTGCACTTGACCGTTGAAGGGAGGTCTACCCACTGCACTTGACTGTTGAAGGGAGGTCTACCCACTGCACTTGACTGTGGAAGGGAGGTCTACCCACTGCGCTTGACCGTGGAAGGGAGGTCTACCCACTGCACTTGACCGTGGAAGGGAGGTCTACCCACTGCACTTGACTGTGGAAGGGAGGTCTACCCACTGCACTTGACTGTTGAAGGGAGGTCTACCCACTGCACTTGACTGTTGAAGGGAAGTCTACCCACTGCACTTGACTGTGGAAGGGAGGTTTACCCACTGCACTTGACTATTGATGGGAGGTCTACCCACTGCACTTGACTGTTGAAGGGAGGTCTACCCACTGCACTTGACTATTGATGGGAGGTCTGCCCACTGCACTTGACTGTTGATGGGAGGTCTGCCCACTGCACTTGACTGTTGATGGGAGGTCTGCCCACTGCACTTGACTGTTGAAGGGAGGTCTACCCACTGCACTTGACTGTGGAAGGGAGGTCTGCCCACTGCACTTGACTGTGGAAGGGAGGTCTGCCCACTGCACTTGACTGTGGAAGGGAGGTCTACCCACTGCACTTGACTGTTGATGGGAGGTCTACCAACTGCACTTGATTGTTGAAGGGAGGTCTACCCACTGCACTTGACTGTGGAAGGGAGGTCTACCCACTGCTCTTGACTGTTGAAGGGAGGTCTACCCACTGCTCTTGACTGTGGAAGGGAGGTCTATCCACTGCACTTGACCGTTGAAGGGAGGTCTACCCACTGCGCTTGACCGTTGAAGGGAGGTCTACCCACTCTGCTTGACTGTGGAAGGGAGGTCTACCCACTGCACTTGACTGTGGAAGGGAGGTCTACCCACTCTGCTTGACTGTGGAAGGGAGGTCTACCCACTGCACTTGACCGTTGATGGGAGGTCTACCCACTGCACTTGACTGTGGAAGGGAGGTCTACCCACTGCACTTGACTGTTGAAGGGAGTCTACCCACTGCACTTGACTGTTGATGGGAGGTCTACCCATTGCACTTGACTGTGGAAGGGAAGTCTACCCACTGAACTTGACTGTGGAAGGGAGGTCTGCCCACTGCGCTTGACTGTGGAAGGGAGGTCTACCCACTGCGCTTGACTGTTGAAGGGAGGTCTACCCACTGCACTTGACTATTGATGGGAGGTCTACCCACTGCGCTTGACTGTGGAAGGGAGGTCTACCCACTGCACTTGACCGTTGATGGGAGGTCTACCCACTGCGCTTGACTGTGGAAGGGAGGTCTACTCACTGCACTTGACTATTGATGGAAGGTCTACCCACTGCACTTGACTATTGAAGGGAGGTCTACCCACTGCCCTTGACTGTTGAAGGGAGGTCTACCCACTGCACTTGACTGTTGATGGAAGGTCTACCCACTGCACTTGACTATTGAAGGGAGGTCTACCCACTGCCCTTGACTGTTGAAGGGAGGTCTACCCACTGCACTTGACCGTTGAAGGGAGGTCTACCCACTGCACTTGACCGTTGAAGGGAGGTCTACCCACTGCCCTTGACCGTTGAAGGGAGGTCTACCCACTGCCCTTGACTATTGAAGGGAGGTCTACCCACTGCACTTGACTGTTCAAGGGGGGGTCTACCCACTCCATTTGACTGTTGAAGGGAGGTCTACCCACTCTGCTTGACTGTTGAAGGGAGGTCTGCCCACTCCGCTTGACTGTTGAAGGGAGGTCTGCCCACTCCGCTTGACTATTGCAGGGATGTTTACCCACTGCGCTTGACTGTTGAAGAGAGGTCTACCCACTCTGCTTGACTGTTGAAGGGAGGTCTGCCCACTCCGCTTGACTATTGCAGGGAGGTTTACCCACTGCGCTTGACTGTTGAAGAGAGGTCTACCCACTCTGCTTGACTGTTGAAGGGAGGTCTACCCACTGCACTTGACTGTTGAAGGGAGGTCTACCCACTGCACTTGACTATTGAAGGAGGGTCTACCCACTGCACTTGACTGTTGAAGGGAGGTCTGCCCACTGCACTTGACCGTTGAAGGGAGGTCTGCCCACTCCGCTTGACTATTGCAGGGAGGTCTACCCACTCCGCTTGACTATTGCAGGGAGGTTTACCCACTGCGCTTGACAAAGAGATATTAAGCACCAGTATCATGTGCTCAGCACTGTTCTAGGCACTGGAGAGACAACAGGGGACAATGCTCAATTTCTGAGCATGTGTGCTAGTGACAATGCCCATCCTTCAAGAGCAGTGTGCACCTTGGAGTACTCTGATCATAGCCCTCTCCTCAGTCTTCTGTACCCATGGGAACCACTCCATCCTCTGCAAAGACTGTGACTCAAGCCTCAGGGCATGTGGTAGAAGAATCTGTCTCCAGAATGTGAAGTCTTACTAAATGTCCATTGGAAAGACAGTTCTCATAGATACTGCGAGGAAATGGCCAGCCCATGTGGAGTCAGATCATTTCCAAGCTACTTTCAGAAAAGAAGGGCCATTGCTCCAATGTTAGAAGGAGCTTCAAGGTCCCTGGCTCTGGAAGACAGAGAAGCACCCACTCAGGATCCAGGCGAAGGCTGATGAAAACTTCCTGGCCATGAGGGTGATGCTCCTCATGTGAAACCTCTCTGCCGCATGACTTCACTTCCTCAGTACATGAAGCCATGTGAGAATGTCACAGAAGAGGCAAGCCTCAGGGAAGGGAAATAGCCTGCCCATGGCCCATGGCCACACCATGTGGAAAAGCACAGGTTGAGTCCCTGACTCCCCTGGCCTTTGCCTCAGCCCAGGGAAAGTTCATAAGCATTGGACTGGCAGTGGTCAGAGGTAGGTGCCCCATTATTGGACAGCGTCCATGGAGAGCCCAAAGCCAAACTATTCCAAACTGCTTACAGCTGCCTTGCTCTCTGAACACATCTACATGGGAGGGAATGTCTGTCTGTAAGAGGGATTCACACCAGAAGGCTGGGACATGATATCTGAGTCATCTCAGCTTTGCAGAGATGCAGGGGTCAAGGTGACCCCATCGTCCCCTCCCCTGCCTGTGCTCTTGGAAACAGCTCAACATGTCTGTGACACAGAGCTACATGCAAAGGCCTTTCTCTTCCATATTGGAGTTCCCTCATATTCGCCCCATGAAACCAACCCCTGAGGTGGTTCTGACTCTGACGTTCCAGATCCACTCATGTGTCTTCTCACTTGGTCACTTGGTGAATCATTTCTTAGAGTCTCAAGCTTCATAGGACTATCAGGACATGGTTCTGCTTGCTCATGACACTCCTACCAAGAGTTTGATCAAGTGTTTTGCTCCTTCCATCTGCTGCCTGAGAATAAGCAAGGCAAAGCAGTGTTAGTCAGGGTAAGTCAGCCTGGGCTATAGCAAGTATCTCCCCAAGTCTAACAGTGTTAGAACAACAAAGGTGCCCATGTCACCTGTGCAGCATGTCCAATGCAGTTTCCCGCTTTTCAGAAGCACTGAGACACAGAGATGGAAACTTCCCCATGACACTCATGCCCATTAGAGTCAGAAGCCAAGAACAGGTTCTGGAACTTTTGCCCCAACCCCATACTTTCTTTAGACAAATTCATCTGTCTCTTTAAAATTTTATTTATTTATTTATTTGTGTGTGTGTGTGCACATGCATCAGGACCCCTTGTGGCTGCAAATAAACACCAGACATTTATGCTATCCTTTGCTTCCAGCTTACATGGATGGCTTGGGAATTGTACCCAGGCCATCAGGCTTTGCAAGCAAGCACCTTTCACTGCTGAGCTGTCTTCCCAGACTCTCTCTCTGTCTCTCTCCTATGGCTTTCCATATGCCAAACACTCATCCATTGACCCCAAGGCCTGTCTCCCTCTCTCTTTCTTTCTCAGTGTGTGTATCTGGGTTTATGTGAAGGTATGTGTGTCCACGTGCACACATGTACCATGTTGAGGTCAGAAGACAACCTCAGTGTGTCAGTCTTTGCCTTCCAATTTGTTTGAGACAGGGTCTCATTTGTTTGCTGCTATAAATACCAGGCTAGCTGGCCCAAGAGCTCCGGGATTCTCTATCCCTGCCTCTCCCTGCTATAAACATGATGGGATTTCACATTGGTGTACTGCTTGAGTCAGACTTTACTTGGTGTTGTAGACAGCTCCATGTTGCTGGGATGAACATCCAAACCAGACACAGTTTAGAGGAGGAAGGGTTTTATTTCAAGCTTACAGATCCAGGGAGGACATTCCATCGATGGTAGAAGTAGCTGCTTCCTTACATCCTAGCAGAGAGAAACCATCACCAGCAAGAAAACACCAAAAGCAACGAAGCACAAAACCAGCAGCAAACAACAGGGGCCTGGCTAACTTCTCTCTGCATACCTTTGGGCTGGAAATCAGATCTGCCCTCAGTGACACCGTAGGGCTGGACTCCAGGATCTGCCCCCAATGACACCTCCTCCAGCCAGGTGGCTGGAAATCCAAGTTAAAAGCTTTAATAAAACCCCTGAGTCTATGGGAGACATACATTCAATCTACCACACTTCGGTTCCAGAGGTCTGAAGGCTAGTGGTCAGGCTTACACAAAGTGTGTTTAACCACTGAGCCATCACCCTAGCCCCTCCTCTCCTGTTAGCTTCTATCAGTAAAATGAGGGTGAGGAGCAGGTGCCGGGAGGGGACCTGAGAGGATGGTGTGATGCATAGAACTCACTGAGGGTCAGCTCTCGGGATGCTGGCATATATCGGCTGAACATGTGACCATCTCATCATGACAGAGCAACTTTGGCTCTTGCTACTGCTCCCCCTGCTGGCCCATTTTCCCCTTTGGAGAGTTGAGGCTTTGTCCATCTTTTCCCACTGGTCACTGTAAAACTGTTTTTATGTATTTCATCTCACTGGAGAGGCCCTAGGGACTGACCACTTCCAGAGAAGGAAAATGGAATTTGGAGAAGAATCCTTGATTAAACTTAGTGGTAGATACAAACATCAACTACACAATGTTGGGAATGAAAGAGGTTTCTAGAGGGGAAAAGAAAGTCCAGAGAGAGAGGGAAAGAGACTCATATAATGTCTCATAGCAATTTAGTGTCAGCATTGGGATCATGGACCCCACTTCCTTCACTCCACAGCTGGGGATTTTCCGTGTGCCACCTAAAGGGACAAGAGTTTTTACCATCAGGATGGACGAGGGTATTGTCTTGGAATGATGCTGTGTCTTCTGTTCGCAGAGTTGTGCTCTAGCAGAGTTATAAAGTTAAGAGCCTTACAAACATTACCTTATTAAGGCTTCTTGGAAACTCAAGGTCACAGCTCCTCTGGGTCATGGGACATGAGCTGAGCATCCACTGAGCAAACAGAGGGTAATGTTACATTTTTCACTTCGTTTAGGAAACCTGGTTTCTAATTATAGGATTTGTTTAACAGTCCTGGGTGGTTTACAGAGGCTTGGAGTCAGCCGCAGTCCTGAAGGCTAGCTGAGGAATATCAGATGGAGACAAGTGGGTGGGGAGAAGGGGGAGAAGGGGGAGAAGGAGAGAGAAAGGAGGGAGCATCTATAGGACAGGGCAAGTTGAACAGGCAGAGCCCACACCAAAGCCACAGATTAAAGGGAGATCAAAGCTCTTTGACATTATCCTACTAGCCAGGTGTTTCCCGCTTGTAATGATGTTGTAGAGCAAGAGCCTTAGCTGCCAAGCCATCACTCTAGCCCCTAATTTTTACTTTTTAATTTGTGCTAAAGAAATATATCAGTATGACACTTTATAAAATGTGTAAGTAGCTACTTTTATTAAACAGCATGAAATTAAAATGTATTCAAATAAACTTGTTTTGAGATAGTGGTTTATGATCAAAAAGGTTGGCCCCCAGAGACCCAAACCCTCTGCTGGAGAAGGGGTGAGGGTGGGAAGAAGCCTTCCTCCACAGTACATCATTTGAATCTTAATGTACAGGTACCATCTATTCAAACAAGTACAAATTGTATAGTTTTTGAGGTAATGGGCATTGAACCCAGATCCTTACACATGCTAGGCGACTGCTCTGCCACAAAACTACATCCCTAGTTCCATTTATTTATTTACTTATCATGTAGACTTGCTGATCTGGAACTCACAATTCTTCTGACTTGGTCTCCGCAGTGCTGTGATTATAGATGTGAGCCACCACACCCAACTTAAATACTATTTTTAGATAACAGTGTAATACCTGTTTGGGCTGATAAAGCTCATTTTATTCTCCTTCTCCCTCCACCCTCAGGAGCAGAGCCAGAAGCCCTCACCTTCAGGAGTCAGTGAGGTCACCCAGAGTAGATGACATCTCATCCCTCCAAGGCTATGGTGGAGAAATGGAGAAATGGCCAATGAACAATGCTCATGACAGAAATCATGTGAAACACTGTGACACACACATCAAAACAAAAGAGGGACTAGTGGGAAGAGGAGGGTCAGAGGGAAGGGAGTGATTACAATCAAAATACATTATATACATGTATAAAATTTGCCATCAAAGGGTTTGGAGAGATGAAGCAGTGGTTCAGGTGCTTGCCTGCAAAGCCTAATGTCCTGGTTTCAATTCCCCAGTACACACATAAAGCCACATGCACAAAGTGGTGCACGTGTCTGCTTGCAAATAAATAAATAAAAACATTTATTTACTTATTTGAGAGAGCCCAATTATATATATATAGACACACTTTTTTTTGGTTCTTTGAGGTAGGGTTTCACTCTAGCTCAGGTTGACGTGGAATTCGCTCTGAAGTCTCAGGGTGGCCTCGAACTCACAGTGATCCTCCTACCTCTGCCTCCTGAGTGCTGGGATTAAAGGCATGCACCACCACACCCAGATCACTTTTTAAAAATTGTAAGCCGGGCGTGGTGGCGCACGCCTTTAATCCCAGCACTCGGGAGGCAGAGGTAGGAGGATCGCCGAGAGTTCGAGGCCACCCTAAGACTACATAGTTAATTCCAGGTCAGCCTGGACCAGAGTGAAACCCTACCTCGAAAAACCAAAAAAAAAAAAAAAAAAAAAAAAATGTAAACAGGGGGCTGGAAAGATGGCTCAGCAGTTAAGGTGCTTCCCGTAAAGTCTAATGACCCAAGTTCAATTTCCCAGTTTGACATAAAGCCAGATGCACAGGTTGGTGCACATATCTGGAATTCATTTGCAGCAGCATTCTCTCTCTCTCTCTCTTTCCCAGGTTTGGTGGCACACACTTTTAATCCTGGCACTGGAGAGGCCGAGATAGGAGGATCTCTGTGAGTTCGAGGCCAGCCTGAGACTACATAGTGCAATCCAGGTCAGCCTGGGCTAAAGTGAGACCCTACCATGAAAAAAACATGTCAATAAGGGCTGGAGAGATGGCTTAGCAGTTAAGGCATTTGCCTGCAAAGCCAAAAGATCCAGGTTCAATTCCTCAGGACCCACATAAACCAGATGCACAAGGGGGCACATGCATCTGGACCTCATTTGCAGTGGCTAGAGGCCCTGGCATGCCCATTCTCCCCCTCTGTCTGTCTGTCTGTCTGTCTGTCTGTCTCTCTCTCTCTCTCTCTCTCTGCCTCTTTCTCTCTCTCAAATAAAATAAATAAATAAATATTTTTAAATGTCAATAAATAAAATGAAATAAAACAGAGAAAAAGAGAGTGATTGACCAATGATTTTATTATGCAAGTGGGAAAACTGAGGCTCAGCTCAGTAAAATCCAATACCCTGAATCACACAGTGATTCAGAACCCAATAGTTCTGAATTCTGTCCCTGAGCTTCTTCCCATACTGTTGCCTTTGCTTTAAATATCTTTCCCTGCCATGCTCTGCATCATAGTTAGCTGCTCCCCACAAGCCTCCCAGACTTGCTGAGAGGAGATGAGTTCTGTTAGAATTAACGACTGGTCTACCTGCCTGCCTTCCCCAGTAGACAGCGGGAGCCACTAAGAGGTCTCCTTTATCTCTGGACCTCCTGGCCTTGCTCAGCGGGAAACACAAGAGATGAATGTCTTAGGCCCAAGTAAAGACATGAACAAGGGCTGAGGATGTACCTCAGTTGGTAGAGTGCTTGTCTAGCATTCACAAAGCCCTGAGCTCCAGCCCTGGCACCTTATAAATGAGGCATAAACTTGGCATGGTGGTGCACACTTGTAATCTCAGCACCCATGAAGTAGAAACAAGATCTGAAAGTTCAGGGTCATCCTTGGCTACATAGAGAGTTCAAGGCCAACCTGGGCTAGAGACCCTGTCTCAAAAGAAAAACGTTTAATAACCATGTGAGTGCATGAATTGTTCTCCTTCGGAACCCTCCCCATGCTTCACTGAGACCTCTCACGTCACATAGCACTGTCTTCTGTGTACTCTGGTTTTTCTTGGGTATGTCTCCCAGCACTATTTTTCTTCTTGCCCCTTTCTTTTTTGCCTTTAAGTTCCCAGATTTCATTTTTAGAGGGAGACAGAGTCCTGACACCTTGAATCCATGGATCCAGAGATACCGAAACATACAATGTGCTTTTTAGTCAAAAGTGTTAATGCTGGGCTGGAGAAATGGCTTAGTAGTTAAGACATTTGCCTGTGAAGCCAAAGGACCCAGGTTCGATTCCCCAGGACCCATGTAAGCCAGATGCACAAGGGGTACATGCATCTGGAGTTCATTTGTAGTGGCTGGAGGCCCTGGCATGCCCATTCTCTCTGTGTGTCTCTTCTCTCTTTCTCTCCTTGCAAATAAAATTTTTCAAGGGGGAGGGTTAATGCTGTCCCTCTTGTTTGGAAACATCAAACAACTGAGTTTCTATTCCTCTCCAAAAACAAGAGTATTGGTGAGTTCAGTGTATTAACCCTAAATTGTGCTGGGTACAGCACTTTGTACACAAATAGATGCTCAGCCATGCTTGTTTGAGAAAAAGAGAGGGGCTGACACAGCTGCCACTCTTAACAAGTGAACTGGCAATTGAGAGCAGACCTATGCAGCAACATTTCTGCCATCCCCAGGGTCCTTCCCATGCTCTTCCAGGTGGGCAGAGAGAAAGTGCACAAATATTGTGGTCACAAGTGGAGTGTCAAGGTGCCTTCCACACAGCAAGGCAGTGGCTCAGTGAATGGCCAGATCAGCCTGGGTTACACAGTGAGATACTGTTTCAAAAAGAAGAAGTGGGGGCTGGAGGAATAGCTAAATGGTTAATGCACTTGCCTGTAAATCCTAATGATCCGAGTTTGAGGCCCCAGTACCCACACTCACGTAAAGCCAGATGCACAAAGTGGCTAGAGACTCTGGCATGCCCATTCTCTCTCTCTCTCTCTCTCTCTCTCTCTCTCTCTCTGTGTTTTTCTCTACTTGCAAATAAATAAATAAATAAATAAATAAATAAATAAATAAATAAATATTATGGGGGGACAGGAGGTTTGGTGGCACACACCTTTAATTCCAGCAGTTGGGAGGCAGAGGTAGGAGGATTGCTGTGAGTTTGAGGCCAGCCTGAGACTACATAGTGAATTTCAGGTCAGTCTGGGCTAGAGTGAGACCCTACCTCAAAAAAATTTTTCTCTTGGGCTGGAGAGATGGCTTAGTGGTTAAGGCATTTGCCTGCAAAGCCAAAGGATCCTGGTTCAATTCTCCAGGACCCATGTAAGCCAGATGCACAAGGGAGCTCATGCATCTGGAGTTTGTTTGCAGTGGCTGGAGGCCCTGGCATGCCCATTCTCTCTCTCTCTCTCTCTCTCTCTCTCTGTCTCTTTCTCTCAAATATATTTAATTTTTTTTTTTAAAGATGTGGGGTGGAGTTGAAGATGGACAAGGAAGAAGGTCATGTGAACATGGAAGCAGAGATGGGAGAGATAAAGATAAAGGAATGGCAAAAATTGCTTGAGAGAGCATGGTCCAGATCCTTCTCCTCACCTTAGAAGGAACCCATCCTTGTCAAAACTTCGCTCTTGGAGATCCAGCATCCAGATCAATGAGACCATACACTCCTGTACTTGTCACAGCAGCACTAGCTGATCAGAGGTCCTACCGCTGTCCAGGTGGTGTTGAGAGGCACCGTGGCACAGTTAGATGTGGCCACCAGCTTGGATTCTGCTACAGTGGCATTCCCAGAGCTGACGGTGGAGCTCTCCTCCCTGAGCCCACTGTGGAGTCAGAGGCCTACATTTAACAGAACCAGAGGAACACATGTGAACAGATAAGAGGGCAACAATGATGGGAACTGGTGCATGCAGGTATGGAGGTCAAGAAGACCTACAACCTGCCATCCGGAAGCTGGAGAGCCACGAGAACAACTGATATTACTTGATCAAGTTCAAGGTCTGAGAACAAGGGAGTTTCTGGAATAAATCCTGAAGGGCACAGGACAGAGGACTGGGAACTCCTATGCCTGGTGGCAGGAGATAAATGTCCTGGCTCAAGAACAGAGAGGGAGACTCATCCTTTTATCACTTTTCTGTCCCATTCAGGACTTGCTGGATTCGTTGCCCAGTCACCCTGACCAAGGTGGGTCTTCTAATAGAAATAAC
Organism: Orientallactaga sibirica; assembly: GCA_036365145.1. Classification (NCBI taxonomy): domain Eukaryota; kingdom Metazoa; phylum Chordata; class Mammalia; order Rodentia; family Dipodidae; genus Orientallactaga; species Orientallactaga sibirica. Next base: position 57,569,546 of record JAEOAD010000005.1, read on the forward strand.
ATCTTATCACACACCTGAAATGGTGCCTTATCAGTCATCTGGGTCAAACTGACACACAAAACTAACCAGGATTCAGCAGAGATAGCAGTGCCTAACAATACATCCTCTTGTGTTATCCAAGTTGAATATTCTTCACAAATTCTTTCCAACAGTGCATTTTGGTACATGTGCAATCACATGCACACTCACCTATGTAAGTGGTGTATTCCTTTGCGTTGTTCAGGGTGCAATTTGTGTGATTAATCAGGCCTGAGGGCTCAAATATTCAAGGCCCTCTCTCCCCATGCTGATTGCAGCAGGAAGTCAGACATGCATTGGCTCTCTCCAATGGCCTTACCTCCTTCTTCTTACACGCAGGCATCCCCTAGTCCTGGCATGTGTCTCGGTGGGAGGCGGTATCCAGCCCTATCTGGTCCTGTGCTAACATGTTCATTGTGGTGAAAAGACATGAATGATCTAGCTTAGACTGATCTTGGTGAGCAATATCCTGAGTTGTGGGTCAAGTTCACAATTTCCAAAAGGACCACAGGGATGGAAGCCAATATTCCCTTTCGACCAGGGAAAGGCCCCAAGCCAACCACCCAGGGCCTTTCAATGCAAGCCATTCCCACTTCCTGTCAGCAATCCATGCCAGGCTGTCCCACAGATTTGAGAGGACTGCACTATGCTACACATTGTTCCTTCCACCTCCACAACCAGTCTTCCCTGGCAAGCAGCACAAAGGATTTTTTACATCCTTCTCCCATGACAATAGGGCAGTCATCCTCTCTTGCCATTCCCAAAAATACTCCCGCAGGCACTGCATGGGAAGAGTCTGTCCTGGCCTGTCTGTGCAGAAGACTAAAGGAGAGAAAAATAAATTCAACCTCCTGCAGCGTGCCTGGCTGAACACATACTTATCCCATCCCACATACATAGACACACTGCTTTGCTTCAGTGGGATTAGACCATGCCCACCCCCTGCCCCGTGTGTGTGTGTGTGTGTGTGTGTGTGTGTGTCAGAGAGAGAGAGAGAATGAATGATGATGGGTGTGCCAGGGCCTCTTGCTGTTACAAATGAACTCCAGACACATGCACTGTTTTGTGCATCTGGCTTTACATGGGTACTGAGGAATCAAAGCAGGGCCAGCAGGCTTTATAAGCAAGTGCCTTTAACCACTGAGCCATCTCCCCAGCCCACACAGTGTATCTTCTGTACCATAAACCTCAGTGATATGGTATGGACAATTTTCTCCGGCATAATGTTTTAGGAAGTACTATAGTAGTCCACTTTGAGCCATCAACAGAAGCATGTTTCTGAGAAGATGGTTTGGTCATAAAACAAGCATTTATAAGAATTTTGAATTAGTCATTTTCCCTCATTCCTGTGGCAAAATACCTGACAAAAGAAGCTCAATTCTTCCCCCTCCCCCCATCTCCCTCTGCCTATTTCTCTCTCTCAAATAAATAAAGAAAAATAAAATATTGTAAAAGAAAAGGCTGGAGAGATGCCTTAGTGGTTAAGGCATTTGCCTACAAAGCCAAAGGATCCCAGTTCAATGCTTCAGGACCCACGCAAATCAGATGCACAAGGGGGACCATGCATCTGGAGTTCATTAGCAGTGGCTGGAGGCCCTGGCGGGCCCATTCTCTCTCTCTCCCCCCTGCTTATTTTTTTCTCTCTCAAATAAAGAAAGAAAAATAAAATATTTTTTTAAAAAGAAGCTCAAGGAGGGCCTGGAGAGATGGCTCAGCAGTTAAGGTGCTTGCCTGCGAAGCCTAAGGACCCAGGTTTGATTCCCCAGTACTCACATAAGCCAGATGCACAAGGTAACACACATGTCTGGAGTTTGTTTGCAATGGCTGGAGGTCCTGGTGTGCCCATTCCCTCTCTGTCTGCCTCTTCCCACCCCCTTCCTCTCTTTCTTAAATAAATAAATGAAATATTTAATAAAAAAAAAAAAGAGCCAAGTGTGGTGGCTCATGCTTTTAATACAGCACTCAGGAGGCAGTGGTAGGAGGAGTGCCATGAGATTGAGGCCATCCTGAGACTACATAGTGAAGAATTCCAGGTCAGCCTGAACTGAACTAGAGTAAAACCCTACCTCAAACAAAACAAAACAAAACAAAACAAAACAAAACAAAACAAGCTCAAGGTTGAGGGCACAGTCAATCATGGCAGGGCAGATATGGCAGCAGGAGCAGAGGCAGCTGGTCACACTGCATCTATAGTCAGGAAGCAGAGAGGGCAGAGTGCTGGTGCTCAGCTCTGTCGTTTTTATTCAGTCTGGGACCACAACCTATGGGGTGGTGCTGCTCAAATTTAGATTGAGTCTTCCCTCCTCAGTTAGACCTTTCTGGAAACACATTCATAGACACACACAGAGGTGTATTTCCATGGTGATATGGTGATTCTAAATCCAGTCAAATTGATAATGAAGATTAATCATCATAAATTTCAGATGCAATTGTCTATGAACTGACTTCTCAGATTCAAATGTTATCACAAAAGTTTTATTCTCGTGAAAGAGGACATACGGAGTTTATTTCTTGTTTGTTTGTTATTGTGGTGGTGGTTGTAGGTTTTTGAGATTGGGTATCACTATGCAATCCAGGCTGGTTTTGACCTCACTCTGCAGCCCTGGCTGACCTCACCCTCTCAGTAGTCCTCCTGTCTCTGCCTCTTGAGTGCTGATATGATAAGTGTTTGCTACCATGTTGGTGTGATGCTTAAATTTTAACTCGGGGATCATGGCTCTATCCAAATATAATTATTTTCTGCCTCTGAGTTGTGCCTTTGGGTAGATTATAAGAAATCAAGATGAGAGGCAAGGGACAGGTTGGGGGTGACAACCTAAAGTGTGAGATAAAACTCAGGAGTATCTCATGGCTACGAGGGACTTGCCAAATTGTCATCTAGCCTCTGCTTATGTTTCTCTGGTGATGGAGAACTCATCACTTTACCAAGACAGATCATCAGCCCTATTATCCTTGGTCTCTACTGCTGTACAAAGCCTTTCCCAGGCTGGAGATGTAGCTCAGTTTGTAGAATGTCTGTCTAGGATGAACAAAGCCATGAGTTCAGTCCCTAGCACTGTGTAAATCAAGTATGCTAATACATGTTTCTAATCCCAGCATGTGGGGGGTGGAAACAGAAGGATCAGGAGTTCAAGACCAGCCTGAGTTACATGAGACCCTGTCCAAAAACAAAAGTCTTTTTGCCGGGCATGGTGATGCACGCCTTTAATCCCAGCCCTTGGGAGGCAGAGGTAGGAGGATTGCCAAGAGTTTGAGGCCACCCTGAGACTACTTAGTGAATTCCAGGTCAGCCTGGGCTAGAGTGAGACCCTACCTCGAAAAACTAAATAAATAAATAAATAAATAAATAAATAAATAAATAAATAAATAAATGGCCTTTCTTTTATGGGTTTAGACTGAACCTTCCCAAACTTTCCACCTATGCCAGCTGTAGCTTCTTTTTGGTCCTTTTGCCTAGGTAGACATAAAGGGAGCCCTCTCCTCTCCAGCTCCCCTCACCCTCCTGGATTGGGTTTCCTCTTCCCCTGGACTCCAGGTCAAATGCCCTCCACTCAGAAGGGCAGCCTCTCTTCACCTTCCATGAAGGCATACTCACTCAGACTCAGCTGCAGACTAGCAACTTGACTCCCCTGGGAACAGAGGGATCAAGGCTGCCTCTCCAAAGTCTGGAGTGAAAAAAGCCACTTCCAAAAGTGACTCATAGATATGAAGGACTTAGAACTCACATGATAAAGGAAAGAGAAACAGCTTCCACAATGTCTGTGGAGACCAGTTACAAATGGCTTCCATTTTTTTTTTTTTTTTTAATGTTTCTGGTAATGGACACCATTACAGAACCTGTATTGATGATTAATTTTTAAAAATATTTTTTATTTATTTGAGAGAGAGAGAAGGAGAGAATATAGGCATGCCAGGGCCTCTATCCACTGCAAATGAACTCCAGATACATATGCAACCTTTTGCATCTGGCTTACGTGGGTACTGGGGAATTGAACCTGGGTCCTTAGGCTTCAGAGGCAAACTCCTTAACTGCCAAGCCATCTCTTCAGCCTGAATTTTTATTTTTTAGACAGAGTCCTGTCTATTGTTCAGGTTGGCCTCAAGCTCCTGGGCTGGAGCTGTCTTCCTGCCTCCACCTCCAGAGTAGCTAGTGTGAGAGGTGTGTATACCGCATCATGGTGGCTCTCTGATAACCAAGTCACCTGACTCACAGACGGAGCTCTCGAGTGTCAAAATGGTAGGTCACAACTCACACTAGTGTCTTTTCTTTTCTGTCTGTTGTGAAGCACCTCTGATGTTCACACAGTGAATGACGGTAGTTACAAGGTTCCCAGAGCAGGTTGTCCACGGTGGCTCTGAAGGGTCGGCTTTGCCTTCTGTCTGGGCTCTGTAGTGAGTCCTTGGAGATGCTGTGTTGGGGTGGGGGGGCTGTGAGCCATCTCCACACTACCTCCAATCACTTGCACCCCAGTGAGTAAACCCAGTGGAATCACTTCCCTGGCTTAAGAAGAAAGGGGTGACAGCAGCTGTACTGTATGGCAGGCTCTTGAGAGACATGTGCTATGGTAGCTCCATTCTATGGTGGAGGAAGGCCTACTCGTGGTGTTAAGCCACAGGACTGCTCCCAGGCAGCAGGAGGGTGCTTCTGAACCTAGGCTAACCCCAATGTCCCCTGCTCACAATCACCTCCCAGACACGCTGCCACCCTACCAGGATCTCATGGCACACAGAGAAATTGGTACCCTCTTGTCACAAAGGCAGAATGTTAGAGTGCCAGAGGTAACTGCCCAAACCTCATGAGTATCTTTCCTCCAAGATGAACTGGTGGGCAAGAAATGTTTTATTCTCCTAGCTGACTGAAGGCCAGGGGCATTGTCTGACTCATCACCACACATTCTAGGGGTCCCACAGTTTGCCTCACACAGGATGACATGAGACTGGGTGCTGGAGGCCCCCAGGGAAGGGAGAAAATGGGCAGTCCAGCTGTGGCTTAGATAGCTGTGGGTAAGAGTGAGAATGATCAGCGGAGGGTCAGCTGGCATGGCCACTGAGGGAAGCCTTGAGCCATAAAAGGCAGGGACAGTATGGTGGTTGTTGGTACAGACCATGACTGGACACTGGCAGGAGCCCTCTTCAAGACTCGGGCTAGAGCCTTCTTGATACAGCCCCTTGTGTGTCTTTTCTAACGTTCTCTACCAGCATTCCGGGAAGCCTAGAGACACAGAGGAGTCTGCCCAGGAAAGAGGCAGCCAGCGAGAAGCCAAACAGGCATCGTGTAGCTGCCTAAGGGGAGTGATGAGTCCTGGGAGGAAGCAGGTGGGCATGTGGTACATACTGAAGCAGCCAGGGAGAGAGCTCCCAAAGACGATGTCTGAGAAGAGAACAAGAACAAAAGAGTGAGCTGTCTGTCTAATTGTGAGAGGAAGGCACTTTGGATACAGAAAGCCGAGTGTACACAAGCCCCGCAGCCTTTGAAAACTGCTAAGGCATTTATAGGAGGTTAAGGTGGCTGAAACATTAGAAGAAAGTGGGCTATGGGCTGAGTGTGGCTCTGCATACCTGTAAACCAGCACTGGGAGGTAGGCTAAGGCAGAACTGAGAATGACCAGCCTTTGCCATATAGTGAGATCTGTCTCAAAAAAAAAAAAAGAGAGAGAGAGAGAGAGAAGAGGGCTGGAGAGATGGCTTCAGTGGTTAAGGTGCTTGCCTGCAAAGCCAAAGGACCCAGGTTCAATTCTCCAGGACACATGTGAGCCAGATGCACAAGGTGGTGCATGCTGTCTGGAGTTCACTTATGGTGACGGGAGGCCCTGATATGCCCATTCTCTCTCTCTTTAACAAAGAAACATTTAAAAAAAATTTTTTTTTAAGAGGGCTGGAGAAATGGCTTAGTGGTTAAGGCACTTGCTTGCAAAGCCAAAGGATCCAGGTTCAATTCCCCAGGACTCACATAAAGCCAGATGCACAAGGTGGAGCATGTGTCTGGAGTTCATTTGCAGTGGCTGGAGGCTCTGGCGTGCCCATTCTCGCTCCCTCTTTAGCTCTCAATAAAATAAAATAAAATAAAATAAAATAAAATAAAATAAAATAAAATAAAATAAATTTTTTAAATAAAAAAAAAAGAAGAAAGGAAAAAAGAAGTGGGGCTGTGGTAAGAGAAGGTTAATTCTTCGGGAAGGAGTCTCAAGCAATGCTGTGGGGCCCTGGGCCTCCTTTGCCCAATAAGAGTGGTTGCCCAGGATCTTGGATTTCTTTCTGGCAAAGAGATTTGCTTCCTCTATGGTCTCCCATGCCTCACTGTTCCTATCATCACCCCTGGGCCCCAAGAGCCAGGACTGGTGTCTTCCATCCACACTGGGCATTCCCAGAAAAATCTTGGGACTCAGGAACCAGCCCAGGAAAGGAAGGAAATTCTCACACAGCTTTCTCCCAGGAGTTTGCTAAGTTCCCAGGCTGACAACTGGCAACCCTCAGAAGTCCCCCCCACCCCCTTCCTCCTCTTCTCCCTGCCTCCCCTCTCCCCTGCCCCCCTTCTCCAGCTTAATGACTTCCACATGGGCCTCTGGCAGCTGGAGCCAAGCCTCCCAGCATTGTCTGAAATCTCCAAATTTAGAAGAAATATGAAAATTGTCAACCACTCCTTCCTTAGGGGGTAAAAGCAACATTCGGCACCAGGGGCAGGTCAAGGCGAGGCAGTCACGTGGCTGGAGTCCTGGCCAATAGGGTCCTTGGAAGGACTCAGCACCCGCCTTGCCCCAACACCAGGCTGGCCGCTCCAGCTCATATAAGGTAAAAGGCAACGAAGTCTTGCGTAGCCACAGAGCCATGAGCAACGGGCTGAGCAGAGGAGGATCCAGTGTCCGTCGCTTAAAAATGCCCCTGTGGCAGCGAAGGAGGCCAGACTCAAATCAAGTTAGTTGAGAGGCAGTGACACCCCCAACCATTCCCCAAACAGGCTGAGCCCCACTCCAGGCCCCAAGGAGCCACCCCAGACCAGACTCCAGGCAAGGTAAGGACCAGCCACAGATGTGGGTCAGTGAATGGCCTCTGTGGCCTGCTCCCAGGGGCTCTCTTCCCTGCTTGCTAACCTCTCTGTGCCTCCTGCCTCTCTCCGCCTTAGTTTCCCTCTCTGTACTAGGCGTGGATCTGAGATCTCTAAGCATGGGTCCAGTACTGACTGGCTGAGTCCTATGGTCCTGTTGGCTGCAGTGCTTGAATGGGAAACGAAGTCGCTGACGCCCTACCGGCCCAAGCTCCCTGCTGTGGGTCATTTTGGCTGCTCTCCCTGGGTAGGTGTCTGCCTAGACAGCACTGTGCCTTGTTGTAGGAGGTTTTAGTTTCACAGTTCCAAAGGCCTGGGGCTCCTGGTAAGGAAAATTGTTTCCAAATAATGGTTTCAGGAGACAAAAGTACAGGAGCAGTCATGTAAGCTTAGGCCCCAGCACGGAGGCACGGTGCTGCTGGCTGTGCTGGGGGCAGTGAGAGCACTTAGTGGCTGAGGGTAGTGGGGCTGAGCTCAGGCCCCAGTTCTGTTCTCAATTCCTGACTACATATGGTGCCTGACCGTAGTGCCAGAGCTGGTATCTATCCCTGTCTGGGCCAGTTGTCACAGCCCTGTAAGGAAGCCCCTGGACAAAATGGCTTCATTGAAGAATGTGGCTATGTGAGCCATTTGGACATGAGGGGTACCTGACTTAGGAAAGACCCCCAGGAGGTTTTCAGCCTGAGCCTATACATTGATTGATAGGCTCAGAACCCAGGCAGATGCCCAAAGCCCTGGGAGCTGTTAGAAACTGGGCCTAAGCTGATGGTCAGGTTTCCCCAGGGCACCATGAAGCCTCCAGTGGGCACAGGGCTGATCTGTGATACAGTGAGCTAGGAGCGCAGGAACTCAGGGCAGAAGCAGGGAGAAGAGGCCAGTGGAGGCCTTAGGAGCCCCGGGAGGAAGGCAGGAGGCTTGTGATGGACACCTTAGGAGCCAGGCTAAGGAGAGTCAGAGCTCAGATTAGAATTCTGATGCACACGGGTAACATCCAGGGTCCTGGGAACACACAGATGGCCTCATCTGGGCCCAGAGACCAACACAGTCTTCCAGCCCCTGGCTGTTCAGCAGCCTCCCCTTCACACCTCTGGTCAAAAAGATACAGGGCCATAATGATTCGGGAAGCTAGTTGATAGGGTCCAATTCTTGCTTACTTATCAAAAGACCCCAACCCAGGCACCGGCTTTTGCAGCCTGTGGAATGTGTGTAGTCCTGGTTCTGGCCCCCCATAGCTGTCATAAGGAGTGAGAGACATATGCCTCAGCTATGTTTAGGGACAGGAAATAAGACTCAGAGAGAGAAATATCCAGAGTGCCCAAGAGAAGGCAAGATCTGGAAAGAATGAGGCTGCATGAAGAAGGTGTTGAGTGGGCCATGGGTGTCCCAAGGTCTGGGACCTGAACCACTGCTCTACACGTTCACTCACTCCCGGGACGCTCCCAGTGCATTCCCACACTCAAGGAGGTTTTAGGAATGGTGGGCTATAGAGCAGCCTGGGACCTTCATGACACAGCTGGGTAACTGAAGCCCAAGAGCAAAAACATAGCTCTTGGTTACACAGCAAGCTGATAGGAGGACTGGGGAAGAACGTGTCTGCTGGACTAGGGACTTCCAGAGCAAACAAGGAGAATTATATTCCTTTCATTTGTGAATTAATTCATTGACTCCTCACAAGACCCAGTAAGCAGTTAAATCTATTCTAGAGATGAGGTTCTGAAGCAAGAGGCTAGTCCATGTCTGTGTGTGACTGCACTTGTGCACACGCTGGTTGTCTCAAGCTGCTGTCTCCTCCAAGTCTCCATCTTCCTTGCTACCCTGGACTTCCTGGAAAGGCTCTATGAAATCTTATGGAGACAGTATACATGGAGACAATATAACTGGATAGTTTGTGTTATCATTTAATTCTAAGATTTCCATGAGGAAGGATGGGAACAATTCCAACATCCCTGTTTTTTTTTTTTTTAATGTTTTTATTTTATTATTTATTTATTTGAGAGAGAGAGATACAGAAATAGGCAGGTAGAGAGAGAGAGAGAGAGAGAATGGGTGCGCCAGGGCCTCTAGCCACTGCAAACGAACTCCAGATGCATGCACCCCCTTGTGCATCTGGCTTACGTGGGTCCTGAAGAATCAAGCCTCGAACCGGGGTCCTTAGGCTTCATAGGCAAGCGTTTAACCGCTAAGCCATCTCTCCAGCCCCATCCCTGTTTTTATAGAGAAGAAAACTACCACAGCGTACTCAGTTGTGCTACCAGAGAGTGGCAAGGGAGCGCAGAACCCAGCCTGTGCAGCCCTCACCCGCACTTTTTTTTTTTTTTTGAGGTAGGGTCTCACTGTAGCTCAGGCTGACCTGAAATTCACTATGTAGTCTCAGGGTGGCCTTGAACTCATGGTGATCCTCCTACCTCTGCCTCCCAAGTGCTGGGATTAAAGGCGTGCGCCACCATGCCCAGCTCACCCGCACATTTTTCACTGGCCCCCACAGCCCTTAAATGTCCTAATGTTGAAGGTGGCTCTGCATGGGAGACCAAGGCTGTGAGGATCATACTGGGCTTGACTCAAGCCTCCCAGATCCAAGGCCACTGCTGCCCCTCAGCCGGGCCATTTCCCCCAGCACAGAACAGATTGCGACTAGTCCCCCAGCCATGTGGTAGCTCTTCAGCCAAATTCAGTCTTTTCCCCCCACCAGCCACTGGTGGGAAAGAACTGAAAGATAACGGCCCTGAGTCTTCATAGGCCCAAGTGGCTGTGTGTGACTGCCCAGGTGAGCCGAGGGCCTCCAAAAGCTGGTCTGGGCCCTGGTGCTCCCTGCAGTTTTCTAGGTGAACTGACCTAGGTGGACTGAGGCCTTGGGTGGCTCAAAGAGTCCTGGGAATGGCTGCTGCTAACATGTTTTTGTCCATTTTCAAGTATGTTTCCTGCACACAGATGCTGGGGGTTTCTTGGGTGGATATCTGAAGCAAGGCTGAAGCAGAGCAGCTGGGCCCTTGATGTAGCCTGTAGACTATAAGAAAGTCCTGGTTTGTTTCTACAGGGACCAAACCATGTCCTGCTCCCACTCATGGTGAGTGAGCGGTTCTCTCTCCTTAACCATATTCAACTGTAAATGGAGAGCTTTCTTCAACTATTGTGTGTTACATGCTTTATATTGTATTATAAAATTTGTCAAATAACAAGGAAGGGGTCTGGGATACAGCTCAATGGTAGAGCATTTTTCTGGCATGCAGGAGGCCCTGGGTTCATCTTTAGTACCACATACACACAAAAAAAAAAAAAAAAGGAGGGAGGAAGGAAAGAAGGAGGAAGAAAGATAAAAATGTGTGTGTGCGGGCACACACATGTGTACGTGTTCTGTAGGCCTCTTCTCCTTGTCTTAGCCATTTACACTATCAGAGTACTTGGATCATAGACACTAAGAAAGGCCCTGGAGAAGGAATGAGCTGCCCCAGCCGGCAATATACAGTAGTCATGGTCCGATCAGGGGCCAATGACTGGAGTGATGAACTGCACAACTTCTGCGGAAAGAGTCCCCACGGTCGCTGTTGCTAACAGCCTGTCTAGACAGACCTCAGGAGGTCCAGCATCTCCACTCATTGTGAGAGCTCCAAGGCCAGCTGCCTCCCTGCTTGCAAAAGAGGCTCGTTGGCAGCTGCAGTCGGTCAACACCACAAACCTTTTCTCCAATTTGAATCATGCCTGATGTACACTGTGCCTCAACCATTCTCCTGGCCCCCACAGTTCAGCATATTCAAGCCACTTTTGAGTATACTTGGGACTCGTGGGCTGGGGTTGGGTCCATATTCAGGCAGGGAGGGTCACAATGTTATGAAAGTGAGGTGAAGATGCAGGAGGCCGAAGTCACTGGGGCAGATGGGAGCCATGCTGTCTGGGTTTGGATCCTGCGTTTACCTCAAAGCATCTGTAAGACTTTGGACCATTTCTGTAGGTATTCGCCCCATCTAGAAAGTGGGAAGGTTACCGGTACATGTCTCATTTAGCTTACCAAGGTGTCTGGACTAAATGAGCAGAAGCCTGTATAACAATTTACTGGCACATAGCAACTACTTACTTAGCAAAAAGCAGCTCCTAAAATATGATTGCTAAAAGCAGCTTCTCACTGGGAGGGGATGCCCTACTGGGTTCTAGTTCTTTGGGTACTGGGGAATAAAGTGCTCTTATTACTTCAAAAATTATGGTTACCAGACTGGGTATAATGGTGCATATCAGTAATCCCAGGATTGGAAGCAGAATAATAGTGAGTTCAAGGTCATATTCAGCTACATAGTAAATTCAAGGCTAGCCTGGGCTACAAGAGACCTTGGCTCAACAAAAGCAATTACCACACTGGGGATGTGGTATGTCGATGGCAGCATACTTGTCAGTTATGCCTGAGGCTGTGGGTTCTATTCCCAGCACTGCAGCCTCCCCTGCAAGTTTCCAGGTATCTGTTTTTTTCTTGCCTGACTGAGGTGACGTTATCCCTATGACCATCCAGAGGCACAGAGAGGCCTGATTATTTGCCCCAAATCACACAGCTTATAAGAGACTAAGCTGAGACCCATCTCGAGGTCCGGCTGTTTCAAGAACCATGTGTTTAACTGTTATTTTCTAAAACTAGCCCAACAGGCCTGTAAATCAGAACTTGTTCCCGTTCTCACCTTATGGGACCATCAGTATTTAGGGGAGGGGTGCTATGTGCTGCCTGAAGAGCCTTGTAGATTAACCATTGCTATGGTGAGAGGTCAGGACAGTGTCCTTACCCCCAACCACAGCCCTACTCAGAGCAGAAATCACAGACTCTGGCCAAACATCTCCAGTGAGCACCTGCTAGGTGCCCTTGGGGCCCTCATTGGCCTCAGGCTGCCCTCTCCCCACCCAGCCTGGGTCTTGCAGAACAGACAGTAACCTGGGCCAAGATTAGGAGAGTGCTCCCCGCCAACATCTCCCAAACCACCCTGGCATCTCCTTAAGACCCCTGTGGACCATGGCTATGCAATAGGGGGATAGCTGGAGTGGACACTGTCCAGCCCAACCAGCTCTTTTGTCTTCTTCTCCTCTGCCTCCAGAAAGCAGGGTTGGGGACGGGTCAGTGTAGACTGCTGACTTTGGATGGCATCCACAGTGGCCATGACACAACCCCTCACTGGGCTGCTGCCTTCCCAGAGCCAGCAAACCTCAGCTGTGTGGCCATCAGTTCTGTGAAGCCTGAGGTGAACTGAACAAAGGTCTGGTCTTTCCTCTGCAGCCAGCATGCTTGGAGAACTACCCCACCCCATTGAGCCTTTCAAGAACCTAATGCCTCAGTTTGGAGTAAGAGGAGGACAGCTCAGGCCTGCCTGTGTGTGACCATGGACTCTGTCCAAGAGCAGAGAAAACACCAGATAGAGGAGCAAACAAGAGAAGGGGCAGTGTAAGTCCAGAATGGAGGAAGGTAGGTGGGGAGTGCTGTGTACCTAAAGGCAACATCAAGGAAAGACAAGAGAATTTGGCTATAAGATCTCAGAGATCAGGTGAAGGTAATGGAGACCCCGTGGAGTGGGGTTGCTAAGCAAAGGCAGGAAGCCAACGAGAATGCAACACTGCAGTCACCAACTTCAAACCTTTCCAGAGCAGCCCAGAGGACAGGGCATGATGTCCCAGAGAAGCAGGTGGCAGTAGCATTTTTAAATATTTTTTATTTATTTGAGAAAAAGAGGCAGAGAGAGAGAGAGAAAGAGAGAGAGAATGGGCACACCAAGGCCTCCAGACACTGCAAACAAACTCCAGATGCATGCGCCCCCTTGTGCACCCCCAGATGGCTTACGTGGGTCCTGGAGAACCAAACTGGGATCCTTTGGCTTTGCAGGCAAATGCTTTAATCGCTAAGCCATCTCTCCAACCCCAGCAGTAGCATTTTTTGAGAGGAATTTCCAGTAACCTATCCAAAAAGAGAAGCGATTTCTTTTTGTTGTTGTTTATTTGTGTTTTGGAGATAGGGTCTCACTCTAGCCCAGGATGACCTGGAATTCACTATGTAGTCTCAGGCTGGCCTTGAACTCATAGCAAGCCTACCTTGGCCTCCCAAGTGCTGGGATTAAAGGTGTGCTCCACCATGCCTGGAGAGGAGATGATTTGGAAGTCATGAGCTCCTTGTCCCCAGAGGCATGCAAGATTAGCAAGGATGCCACAGACAGAGTAGGGTGTCAGAGGCACTGTGGCCTTTCCTATCACCAGCCTGGGCCCTCCCATGCCAGCTTGGGCTGCCATGGGGCAACCTTGGAGCTAGCTGCCTGCATATCATATTCCAGCCAGATATATCAGTTCTGCCTTGATTTTGCACAGGGGCCTCTTGGGATCCCCTACCTCCCACTTCCTTTAGCCTCAATGTTGCCTTTAGTCCTTCCCAGGGGACACCAGGCCTGTGAGAGAAACCTGGAGTCTGCTTGTGAGAACAAGGTCCCTGGGAACCATTCATCCAATGGCCTTTTGCCCTGCAGAAGCAAGGCAGCGGGGGCAGGGTCCCTGCAAGCCTGGTTCACACGCTCTAGAGAGTCTGCATGGGAATTCTCGCATGGTCACAGGGAAGCATCTAATTTATAGCCAAGATGCTTTCTTTTTCCCCTTCTTCACTTCTGTTCCCTTCTTTCCCCCAGCCATGGGTAGGGTGTTACAGAAGGCCAGAAAGAAAAGCAAGCAGCCTCCTTGGACTAAAGGTGGTGTGGGAAAAGTGAGGGTGCAGGGCCATCGGTACAGGGGTGGCATCCTACCACCTTCCAGGACCTGGGAGGTGAACAGTTCGGTAGAAGTTGTCCAAAGACCAGCTGGGCACAAACACTGGCCACGCCTGTCATTACTGGGATGCTCACCATAGGAGATGCCCACACTTAGTTCAAACTGAGCTTAGACAGTCAGCCCAAGGTTTTCTGAAGAAAGACAGAGACTAGAGATAGGACTTTGTGGGACCTGTCAATGACTTCCTGTTTCACACTCTGTTACATTCCCTCTGGTGATCTAGTGCATGCTTGGTGAACATTCCTGGCTTCAGCATCAAACCCTCTCTCTCCTCTTGTCAGAGACATAGGAACTAAAGTCCAACACAGGGGAGACTTGCCCCTAAATCGCACTGCCAGAGTGGACGCTCCTCTGCTTTCTTGCCGGAGTTGGAGGCTATGGGGCGCCTCACATCAAGGGTAGGAACAAAATAGAGGCAGATACCCAGCTAGGACCTGATGTCTTCCAGTGGCTGTCAAACAATGACAGCCTATCTGGCTGTTTTGCCCAGAAAATCCCTTTCTGTGGCCAGAGATGGACCCCAAGCTTTGTCATCTGCGGAAGGGAGGCCTCCTACAGAGGGAAGAGCCCGAGGCTGGGAGGGGAAACCCTTGGCTCTGTTCTAAGTCTGTCCCAGCTCTCCATATGACCTTGAGCATGAAGTCTCTGTTCAGTGAGGGGCTGGACCCAGCTAGCTAGAGAAGCAGAGGATTTCATCCATGAACTACCTGCCTCATGTCTTAGAGTTTACCCAGGAGGCTTGGCACAGGAAGTGGGCAGAGAAAACAGTAGACTATGGATTCTTCTATGCCTAAGCTTTGTTTTCCATTATGAAATTTCCAGAGATAAAATGCAGGAAAGGCAAGCCGGGCATGGTAACTTATGCTGGTAATCCAGCACTGGAGAGGCTAAGACAGGAAGAATGCCATGAGTCTGAGACCAGATTGAGCTATGCAATATGACACTTTGTCCTTAAAAAAAAAAAAAAAAAAAAAAAAAAAAAAAAAAGCCAGGCATGGTGGCTCATGCATTTAATCCCTGCACTCAGGAGGCTGGGGTAGGAGAATCACTGCAAATTTGAGGCTGGCTGGCCTGGGACTAACTACAGCCTGTGCTGAGTGAGACCCTGCTTTAAAAAAAACAGGAAGGAAGGAAGGAAAGAAGGAAAGGAAGGAAGGAAGGAAGGAAGGAAGGAAAGAAGGAAGGAAAAGGGTAAGGTAAGGTAAGGTAAGGAAGGATGGAAAGGGAGGAAAGAGGGAGGAAGGAAAGTTTAAAAAGCAAGGAAGGGGGCCAGAGAAATTGCTTAGTGGTTAAGGTGCTTGCCTGTGAAGTCTAAGGATCCAGGTTCCCCAGTGCCCATGTAAGCCAGATGCACAAGGTGGCACATGCGTCTGGAGTTCATTTGCAGAATGCACCCATTCTTCTCTCTATCTACCTCTCGGAAGAAAGAAAGATTGAATGAATGAATGAATGAATGAATGAAGAAGAAAAAACAAGGAAGGCCAGGAGTGGTGATGCCCAGCTTTAATCCCAGCATTTGGGAGGCAGAGGTAGGAGGAGCGCCAAGAGTTCAAGGCCACCCTGAGACTACATAATGAATTTCAGGTCAGCCTGGGCTAGAGTAAGACCCTGCCTCAGGACAAAAAAAAAAAAAAAAAAAGCAAAGAAGACCCTTAAAATCATTCCAGACAGGCTGGGAAGATGACTCAGTGGTTAAAAATGCTTGCTTGCAAAGTCTGCAGGCCCATGGTTCCACTCCTCAGTTTGATTCCCAGTACTCACATAAAGCCAAATGCACAAAGTGGCACATGCAATTGGAGTTTTGCAGTGGCAAAAGGCTCCGGTGCAACCATATTTATTCTTTCTCCTCCCCATCTCTCAGTTCTCCCCTCCCTCCTTGCAAATAAACAAAAATAGTTTTGAAAAAGAATTTTAAAAGATCACCCTAGATCGGAATGGGTCAGCAGAGTGTTCAAGGTCACAAAGCAAATCCTATGCAAACTGGAAGAGAACCCCAGTCTCTCGACTCCCAGGTCAGTGGCTGCTCTTTCCACTGTCCACAGGACCCTCCAGAATAATGGGCACAAAAGCCGTCCTTGAATGCAGGTATCAGTTTATCTTGATGGCTTGGCTCAAACTCATCCACAGGAAGTCTATCTTCTCCTTCCCTGAGAGTGTTTCTTCTAGAAAACAAGGAGATTGTTGACCCAGATGTCTCCAGGAACCCTTCTAGCTCAACACTAGCCATCTAGCAGGACCCCTAGAGCTTTCCCAGGTAGCCCAGGAGGCCTCCCCCTCAACCATTTCCTCACAGAGGACAGGAGACCCCAACCTGAAAATCCCACCAAGTCTCACCCCCACCAACCCTTTCCCACCCCAGACCTCAGGCTGAGTTTCATCGGAGCTGTGGGCTCAGGCCCAGCTTCCCTCTGAGGATCTGGATTTCTTCTTACCATAAAAGGGCAAGTGTGCCTCCCTAGTCCCTGCTGGGGGAAAACTGAGCTATTTTTAGAAGAGAGATGCAGAGCTTGCTTCTAACCCAGGATGGAGCTGTCCCCCTGTGTTCAGGCCCTCTCCCCAGCTCTCCTCCCTTCTGATGCTGTCCTCTTACCCTTTGCCCTCCTCGCAGGCCACCAGTGGTTCTCCCCCTTTTTCTCCCATCTCTCCTCTCTTCTCCCTCTGGGTCCCCCTGCCTGCTCCCCCATGCCTACACAGCCAGCTTCCCTCCCTTGTCTCTCCCTCAGATCTCCTTTCTGGTGATTGGAGAAAGTGACACATCAGTGCCCCACCCCCTCCTGACACAGTATTTACAACATACATTCCAAACATCCGCCATCTGGCTTCTAGGAAGAGCCAAAAGCTATTTGGAGAAGGAAGTCACTATTATTCCATCTTCAAAGCCAGGGGACTTAGGGTCCCCTTCTAAGTCCCCCACCTCCCAGGAGCACTGTGTTGCTAATGACCATGACCAGCCAGTAGAGGGGATCCGAACATTCACTGGAGTGCCGGTGGGACCTCTGACTTCTAGCATCCACTCAAGTCTTTGCCTATGCCTCAGTTTCTTCATCTGAACAAGAGAGACCAGGATGTTGGGTTGGAGATATGGCTTAGAGGTTCAGGCACTTGCCTGCAAAGCCAAAGGACCCAGGTTCAATTCCCCAGGACCCATGTAAGCCAGATGCACAAGGGGACACACGCATCTGGAATTCGTTTGCAGTGGCTGGAGGTCCTGGCGCACCTATTCTCTCTCTCCTTGCCTATTTCTCTCTCTAAATAAATAAATAAATAAAATATATTTAAAGAGAGAGAGACCAGGATGCTGAGAGGGACCAGGGGTCCTAGTGCAGGAACCCCACCAGGTTCTAGTCCTACTCACTACAGCCTGCTGTGGACTGGGGTGAGGGTAAGGGTGAGAGCTGGGTAACATCCTGGACTTCATGGTGCCCAGTGCTCTAGTGCCCCTGAAGTGTAGAGAAGGGAAGATCCATGTGCATGATCTATGCATGATTTACAGGAATCATACATCCACCAGCCCCAATACCTGGCCTGCTGATCTTCCTGGCCTGCAGAGTGCACAAGAAACCAATGTTTGTATTATCCATAAAGTAGCTTCATTACTGCCAAGCCCAGGAAAACCCTGCTCTTTGCAAAACAAATAGGACAGAAGATAAGACTAACTCTTAATGGTGGTGGGGTTGTTTGTTCAAACAAATGTCAAGCAAGAAATACCATAGGGGGAAAAAAGAACTACCATAGGAAAGAGATAAAACCACGCCCCAAACAAGAACTCATTGCTTCCACTAACAGGTGGCTCTTGTTGGGGCCCAAGTGGTGTGTACTTATACTAAAAAATTATTTCTGGGATGACGAGATGGCTTAGCGGTTAAGGCTTTTGTCTGCCAAGCCAAAGGATATAGGTTCGGGCCTGCGTAAGCCAGATGCACAAGGGGGCACATTCATCTGGAGTTCATTTGCAGTGGCTAGAGGCCCTAGTGTGCCCATTCTCATTCTCTCTCTCTCTCTCTCTCAATCTCTCTCTCAAATAAAATATTTTTTAAAAAATAAGAAATAATAAAATATTATTTCTCTCAGCCAAGTGTGGAGGTGCACACCCTTAATCCCAGCACTCGGAAGGCAGAAGTAGGAATATAGCCATGAGTGCAAGGCCACCCTGAAACTACATAGTGAATTCCAGGTCAGCCTGGGCTAAAGCGAGACCCTACCTCAAAAAAACAAAAACAAAAACAAATTCTCAGCTCACAATCCCTCCATGAATACAAATACATCCCTGAAAAGTGCCATGAGTTGCTGGCTCATGAGTGATGCTGCTGTGACATGTCTGGGCTTCAGGGGACCCATGAGGGCACATGCTGGGCTGCCTGGAGCCAATCCTGACTCTGACACTTAATCACTTGTGTGAGCTTGAGAGTTGCTGTAACCTCTCAGACTCAGTTTCCTCATCTGTAAATTGGGGATAAGAAGGTTCCTAATTCTGGCTGGAAAGCTAACTAAGCGATTAAAGGCATTTGCTTGCAAAACCTGCTGGTTCAGGTTCGAGTCCCCAGTACCCATGAAAAGCCAGATCACAAAGTGGCACATGCGTGTGGAGTTCATTTGAAATAGCAAGAAGAACAGCAAGGGCCTCCATTATGTTAGCTACCATGACAGCGTGATTTTTTTGCCCTTACTGGGAGGCCAGGGTGATGCAGCACAGTCTTTAGACCCTTCCGTCACCAACTTCCCTACCCACCCAGGCCTGAACTACTGGAGCTGAGGTTTAGGGTTCCGTGCAAGCCTGTGGCTCTCTCCTTTCCCTTGCTTCCCTTTTCCCTGCATGGCTGGTTTCCACCGCCTCACACTGCATTCCCAGGACTTACTCAAGAGTCCCAGAGCCCTAGTCTCTGGGGAGGAAGTAGGGAGCGTGTGAGGCTGGTGAACTCTGAAGGGTGACAAGGGGCGGGAGGGTGCTCTGGGAACAGAGGCCGAGGGAAGCTGAGCAAGACAGGACATAAGGAGGGCCCAGGCAGTGGCTCCCACAGCCAGCATCTGTCCAAATACCATCTGCCCGTCTCTGGGGCCTTCATCCTCATCCTCCTTGCTACTCTTTGTGTCCCAGGCCCTGCCCATGCTAATGATGGAAATGGCAGCTTTGATTCTGGGATACTGTGTGCCTGGAGCTGTGTCTGCACTTGACATCCACAAACAAAGCTGCTGGGTCAGAAGCTGAAGCTCAGAGGAGCAAAGGCAGAGGTTCCAGATCACACAGCTAGTGAGTGCTAGGGGAGTCAAAGGCAAGGTCCACCTCTCCTTTATTCTAAGCTTCTGGTGGAAATGAGGGCCCAGAGCCCTAAGTGAGCAAAGGTGGTGGAAACTATGTATGTTTGAGGCTGCCAAGGAGCAGGAGGTGAAGAAGGAAGCTCTCTGGAGAAAAGCAGATATAAGCATTCCTGAAGTGCCACCTGGCTTCTAGGTGTGGCCTGTTCCCACCAATCAATCAAATAAATAAATAGGTGGGAGAGAGCACTGAGCTTTGGCAATGCCCTGATGTGTGAACTTGGTTGTATGGTCGGTCATCCAAGCCCAGGAGACGGCGGATTGAGCGCTTACAGAGCCTGACTCCACATCTCTTTGAGATACCAGTCAGCAGATGACCCTGCGCAAACTGCAAAGCTTCATTGAACCCCCATTGAACCCAGGGGTGGCTGCACCTTTCCTAGACCCACAGGGGAGCATTCTTCAGGCTGAAAGCCTTGTGTTGCTAGAATGGGTCACAAGATTAGTCATTAGATCAGCCCTAGATTTGCATTTACACCCAAATGGCCTGTTTCTGATGTGTGAGGCTACAGATGAGACCATAGGACCGGTGATGTCTCTGGTGACAGCCTTGCTAAACAGTGCTTTTGCTGACCAAGCCTGTACACTGGAAGGAAAGGCGGGCCCTCCTGCTCGCAGAGTTTAGAGGTCTTCCCTGAAAACCACTTTGAAAGCCAAGCAGGCCCAGAAGAGTCATGGTCACTTAGGGCCCAATAGGCAGTTCCATGGAGAAACCTCAGCAGTTTGGCCTGAGGCTTCTGAGCCAGCAATGGCCCAGACTCTTCCTCAGGCAACAGCATCTCACCCTTAGGGGCCAGTGCTTCAGCCACAGGGCCTCCAGGCGCAGGGCAGCCCAGCAGACTTCTCATAGTTAAAATCTTATTTCTTTCAGGCAACTGCTGGCTGGTGAAGGCAGAAGTAGGAATATAGCCATGAGTGCAAGGCCACCCTGAAACTACATAGTGAATTCCAGGTCAGCCTGGGCTAAAGCGAGACCCTACCTCAAAAAAACAAAAACAAAACAAATTCTCAGCTCACAATCCCTCCATGAATACAAATACATCCCTGAAAAGTGCCATGAGTTGCTGGCTCATGAGTGATGCTGCTGTGACATGTCTGGGCTTCAGGGGACCCATGAGGGCACATGCGGGGCTGCCTGGAGCCAATCCTGACTCTGACACTTAATCACTTGTGTGAGCTTGAGAGTTGCTGTAACCTCTCAGACTCAGTTTCCTCATCTGTAAATTGGGGATAAGAAGGTTCCTAATTCTGGCTGGAAAGCTAACTAAGCGATTAAAGGCATTTGCTTGCAAAACCTGCTGGTTCAGGTTCGAGTCCCCAGTACCCATGAAAAGCCAGATCACAAAGTGGCACATGCGTGTGGAGTTCATTTGAAATAGCAAGAAGAACAGCAAGGGCCTCCATTATGTTAGCTACCATGACAGCGTGGATTTTTGCCCTTACTGGGAGGCCAGGGTGATGCGCAGCACAGTCTTTAGACCCTTCCGTCACCAACTTCCCTACCCACCCAGGCCTGAACTACTGGAGCTGAGGTTTAGGGTTCCGTGCAAGCGTGTGGCTCTCTCCTTTCCCTTGCTTCCCTTTTCCCTGCATGGCTGGTTTCCACCGCCTCACACTGCATTCCCAGGACTTACTCAAGAGTCCCAGAGCCCTAGTCTCTGGGGAGGAAGTAGGGAGCGTGTGAGGCTGGTGAACTCTGAAGGGTGACAAGGGGCGGGAGGGTGCTCTGGGAACAGAGGCCGAGGGAAGCTGAGCAAGACAGGACATGAGGAGGGCCCAGGCAGTGGCTCCCACAGCCAGCATCTGTCCAAATACCGTCTGCCCGTCTCTGGGGCCTTCATCCTCATCCTCCTTGCTACTCTTTGTGTCCCAGGCCCTGCCCATGCTAATGATGGAAATGGCAGCTTTGATTCTGGGATACTGTGTGCCTGGAGCTGTGTCTGCACTTGACATCCACAAACAAAGCTGCTGGGTCAGAAGCTGAAGCTCAGAGGAGCAAAGGCAGAGGTTCCAGATCACACAGCTAGTGAGTGCTGGGGGGGGGGGTAGTCAAAGGCAAGGTCCACCTCTCCTTTATTCTAAGCTTCTGGTGGAAATGAGGGCCCAGAGCCCTAAGTGAGCAAAGGTGGTGGAAACTATGTATGTTTGAGGCTGCCAAGGAGCAGGAGGTGAAGAAGGAAGCTCTCTGGAGAAAAGCAGATATAAGCATTCCTGAAGTGCCACCTGGCTTCTAGGTGTGGCCTGTTCCCACCAATCAATCAATCAAATAAATAAATAGGTGGGAGAGAGCACTGAGCTTTGGCAATGACCCTGATGTGTGAACTTGGTTGTGTGGTCGGTCATCCAAGCCCAGGAGACAGCGGATTGAGCGCTTACAGAGCCTGACTCCACATCTCTTTGAGATACCAGTCAGCAGATGACCCTGCGCAAACTGCAAAGCTTCATTGAACCCCCATTGAACCCAGGGGTGGCTGCACCTTTCCTAGACCCACAGGGGAGCATTCTTCAGGCTGAAAGCCTTGTGTTGCTAGAATGGGTCACAAGATTAGTCATTAGATCAGCCCTAGATTTGCATTTACACCCAAATGGCCTGTTTCTGATGTGTGAGGCTACAGATGAGACCATAGGACCGGTGATGTCTCTGGTGACAGCCTTGCTAAACAGTGCTTTTGCTGACCAAGCCTGTACACTGGAAGGAAAGGCGGGCCCTCCTGCTCGCAGAGTTTAGAGGTCTTCCCTGAAAACCACTTTGAAAGCCAAGCAGGCCCAGAAGAGTCATGGTCACTTAGGGCCCAATAGGCAGTTCCATGGAGAAACCTCAGCAGTTTGGCCTGAGGCTTCTGAGCCAGCAATGGCCCAGACTCTTCCTCAGGCAACAGCATCTCACCCTTAGGGGCCAGTGCTTCAGCCACAGGGCCTCCAGGCGCAGGGCAGCCCAGCAGACTTCTCATAGTTAGTATCTTCCTTTCTTTCAGGCAACTGCTGGCTGGTGAGAACCCTCCCTACACTGGAGAAACCAGCACCCCAGAGAGGGACAGAGAGAGAGAGCCTCCTGGGGAACAGAGGAGAACAGTTGGAAGCAGCCTTGGCCCCCAAACTGTGAGTACTCCTTTGCACTGCACCCCACACCTAGGGGCAAGCAGCTCTGTGAGTAACTTGGGGCCCTCAGAGAAAATCCCTACCCAGGTACACAATGACCAGGAAAGCAAACCTGGCCAAAGAGCGACCTCAAGGTAAGTGGTTGGGGGTGGGGAGCCATTCAGCTGTGAGGAGCTGGGCTGAGGTGAAAAGAAACAGAAGCCAAGATGGGCAAATCCAGCAGGAGCAAGAACCCATTCCACCCTTACAAGCAGCAATGAGAAGCCTGCGTGGCGTGGTGAACGCCAGGCTTAAGGAAGATGTAGGAAACAGTCATCTTCCCAGGGACAGAAGCTCTAAGAGGAAGATGGCTCTGGCTAAACAGCCAGCTGGTTATGACCCAGGGATGGAAGGGTGCAGCCCCCACACAGAGATTTCAGGACAAATAGCAAGTGGGGGACTGAGGTTCAGAGAGGAGGAGCTCACTCTGTGTTGCAAGGACAGTTCAGGAGTCTGGTTTAGCCAGTCTTTGTTATGACAGTAAGGAGCCAACACTGGAGATGTGGGACAGGCCTAGGTCCTGCTTATATAACCAAGTCCACCTGTTCACCCGTGTGGCCCCCTCATGTGTGCGAACGTGCAACCCTGCACTGCACAAATGAGCCTTGGAGACTGATCTAAACAAATCAGATTAGGAAGGCTGCAGGCACCTCCTCTGTGGCCCTCCCTCCCACACTGAGCAGGCCTGCAGAGCAGCCAGCTGCACTCTCTCTGGCATGGGGACAGTCAGCCTTGGGCCTGTTCAGCCCCAGGAACAGATGCCAGGAGATGGATGGGGTTTTAGATCTCAAGAGCACACAGGATGTTAGTGCTAGTGCGATCACATTTCTGAGCGGTTCCCAGCGGCCCACCCCTTCCACCAGCTCCGGTTCCTCATGCTTCCCCACCCCCAGCACTCCCATGGTCACTGCTGCTCGCTAGGCTGGGGGGGGTGGGAAGGAGCGGTCAGCTCAGGAACTATCCACCCTGGGATGACACTTGTGAGCAGAGAGAGTGACAAAGCCATCTTAAAGGTGGCCTTTCAGGGCTTTCTCATGCATTGCTTGTTGTAATCCTCAAAAATGCCAGGGGCTGGGATTGTACTCAGGGTACAGTTAGGACCACTCAGACTTGTTTCTTCAATGCTTCCACCCACTACTTCCCTGAGCTCCACGTCTGCTCCTGGCCATGTGTCATGTGTGCAACCCTGCAGCCTACTGCACAAATGCACAAATGAGCCTAATGGGACTGATCTAAACTGGGTCAGTCATGGGGGGGCTCCAAGGCTGCAGGCACCTCCTCTGTGGCCCTCCTTTCCCAGCACTGATGGCAGCATATGTCTACCTATGTTGTGTCAGGGCAATCAACCCACTTAAAAACAAAAATCACTGAGTTCAAATGGGGACTCTTCAGCCAGATGGCCTGTGTTTCCCAAGCCCCTCTAGGCTGACCCTTCTGCAAAAGGGAAGCAAACCAGGCGTGGTGGCACAGATCTTTAATCCCAGGATGATGGAGGCTGAGACAGGAGGATCACAGTGAGTTTGAGGCCAGCATGAGCTGCAGAGGATTCCAGGTGCTAGCTGGGAATGAGACCCTGCCTCAAACATTTCAAAACAATAGCCAGCGTGGTGCCACACCCTTCCATCTCAGCTCGAGGAGGTAGAGGTAAGAGGATTCCCCATGAGTTAGAGGCTACCTGAGAATACACTGCTGGTCAGCTGGGGCTGGGGGGAAGGAGAGAGCCTGCCTCAAAAAACAAAAACAAAAATAAATCAACAACAAAAACAAAACAATACAGCTGGATAGATGGCTAAGGTGTTAAAGGCACTTACTTTCAAAGCCTGCTGGCTTGAGTTCAATTCCCCAGTATCCACATAAAGCCATATTCACAAATGGCACTTGTGTCTGGTGTTCATGTACAGTGACCAGAGGCGTAGTGCTCCCTTTCTTTCCTTCCTCCCTCCCTTCCTCCCTCCCTCCCTCCATTTCTTTTCTTTTCTTTTTTTTTTCTCTCTCTCTGTCTCATAAATAAATAAAAATATTTTTAGCTGGGTGTGGTGATGAATGCTTTTAATCTCAGCAGTTGGTAGGCAGTAGGAGTATTGCTGTGAGTTCAAGGCCAGCCTGAGACTACATGGGACTGTCCCTGGGCTGGGAACAAGGCCCTGGGGCCTCCATGGTTTCCATTTAAAAAAAAAAAAAAAAAAAAGTAACATCTTCCATTTCATAGGACTGAGGTCTCTTTCCATAACCTCAAAAAAAAGTCCTTCAACAGGTGGAGGTTATTTTTCAAAGCCTTCCCACCATGGAGAAGAAGATGGTGGTTCAGTTTGTATAGGTGGTGACTGGGATGTGTGCAGGGGTCAGGCAGCAGCATATGATGGCTTATTTTCCATAACCTATTTTGTGGTCAGGGCAATCAACCCACTTAAAAACAAAAATCACTGAGTTCAAATCCTGCCTCACTCTTCACTCAGATGGACAGCTGTGTTTACTTAGCCCCTCTAGGCTGACTTTCCCTTCTGCAAAATGGGGAAGCAAACCAGGCATGGTGGCACACATCTTTAATCCCAGCACTCAAGAGGCTGAGATAGGAGGATCACTGTGAGTTTGAGGCCAGCATGAGCTGCAGAGTGAGTTCCAGGTGAGCCTAGGCTAGAATGAGACCCTGCCTCAAAAAAAAACAAAACAATAGCCAGGCGTGGTGGCACACGCCTTTAATCTCAGCACTCGGGAGGTAGAGGTAAGAGGATTGCCATGAGTTAGAGGCTACCCTGAGAATACACAGTGAAGCCAGTCAGCCTACCCCTCCAGAGCCTGCCCCTCAAAAAGCTTCCAAAAATAAATCAAACAAAAACAAAACCCTTAGTCAGGTGCTGAGCATGCCTCTCCAGCCCACCTGTGTTCCCAATGGTCCTCCCTGGCTCCATTTCTTTCTTTTTCTGTGGAAGGCCTCCTTCATCTAAATAAAAGAGGACAGGCTGTCCCTGACAGCAAATGATTGCTGTGAAACCCCTTCTTGCCTGAGGCCCAATTGTTGGGATCTTCTGTCCTACATGTGCAAGACTCACAGGATGTGTTCCAGAGAGTCTGAAAAAAAAAAAAAAACAATAAAAATATTCCTGTCCCCAGCCCATAGGACTGAGGATAAATTCTATTTGAGCTCATTGATTTAGACAGTAGAAAGCCAGTTCTTTGACAAGAGATGCCTCAAGTGGGCTGTCCTCCTCAGCAGGTCAAAAGTGGTGGTCAGTGGGTACCCTGCCCCCATTAATGAGCCAGAGAACCATTTCCCGAACACGTTCCTCTGGGACTATTCCCTCCCAGGAGACCTGACAGCCAGACTTCTGCTAGAGTCCCAGAGCAGGCTCAGCAAGCTGCTGAGCACCTCACCTTCCCATCTTTTTTCCAATTTCTTCCCTTCCTTCCTCCCTCCCTCCCTCCCCATTCTTTTCTTTCTTTCTTTCTTTCTTTCTTTCTTTCTTTCTTTCTTTTCCTTTGCTAATGGATGATGCCCTGGTATTTTTTCATATTTTAAGATGTTCTCCCAGTCCTGAAGAAAGAGTTTCCTGTCCCTATAACAGACATTCAGGAGAATGAAACAACACTGTTGAGGGCAGGAACCATCCAGCCCAAGGACCCCACTGTGGGCTTTTCAGTCACTGGGTCCTCCCAGCATCAGACCACAGGTGGCCTCAGCAGAGGAGGGTGTGCCAATCCTCCCCATGGGCATGAAAAGGATGAGTCAGCCGGGAGGAAACCCTGTCCTGATTTTTTAAGGATGAAAATGCTGAAACATCACCTAGAAGCCCTGCCCATGCATGCCCAGCCCAGAGAAGAGAATGGAAAATTCATATTCCCATCTGGGTTGTCTAGACCAACAGTGCCCATTCTCATAATCCATTCAGCCACCATTTTTAAACTGCCGTTGACTAGGAGGAGGGGACACATGATTCAAGGCATTGAGGCAGGGGACAACCCCTGAGTCAATCATGTCACCCCAACTTTGCTCCTCCACCAACAGGATCTAGAGGCCCCACCCCATTAACAAGCTCTCTGGTCTTGTCCTCAGTGGAATGCCCCATTTTCCTTAGTATAAGCAGAGGACAGACCCACAGGTGAAAGCAGTCCTGAGCATTCCAATGAGGTTTTCATTTTTAGTCCACCCATAACTGCTCAACCAGTGAAACAACATTGTCCCCTTAAAATACAGGTCAGGCCAGGTGACCTGATGAAGAGGCCATCAGGCCTACCTGAGAGAGGCAGGAACTAGAAGTGTGTCGGAATCCCTTTCCTCCTCAGCAGACCTTTCTCAGTCCATGGGTGTGGGAAGGTGGTCTGAGGGAAAGTGCACCCCTTCAAATATAAAGTAAGTTTGAGGCCACAAAAGTAGTGAGGATGGGGCTGGAAAGTAGAAGTCACAGGATCTCTGCCCTCAGGTTCAGGTGCCTCCCAAGCACACAGAGCAGGTGTACTAAGGCCTAGAGAAGTCAGGGATAGCTTCCCAGGAGTGGTCATTTAAGCAGGATACTGAGTGTGTATAGAAATGTGCGAGACCAGAGAGCACTGTGGCTCCTAAGGATCCCTGAGGTGGGTAGGCATAGGGCTCCCTGGAGAAAGGAAGGATGTCAATGGAGCTAAAGAGCAACAGGTATGTGGGCAGTGGCCCAAGGGGAAGAGGCCACTGGACTGGTTGTTATAGGCCCACTAGGCTTTGGAATGTTCCAGAAGTTGGCCTCAGGGCAATGGGGAGCTCTGTGAACACTGTGAGCCCAGGAAGGAGAAGCCCAGAGAGAGAAGTGGAAGAAGAGGATGGGGTGATGCAAACATTGGATAAGACAGCATTAACAGGATGCTCTTTGGCTAGGGAGTACCAAGCCTACTGCGGAGGCCAAGACCAGAAAGCTACATCAAAATACTAGATGGTTCCCTTTGTTGAAGTGTATTGCTGGGCATGGTGGTACACACCTGTAATCTCAGGACTTGGAAGAAGAGGCAGGAGGATCACAAGTATGAGGCCACCCTGGGCTACATAGTGAGACCCTGTCCCAAAAAAAATGAAAGAAAGCAAGAAGGCAGAAAAAGGAACAGACATAGTGGCACATGTCTGTAATCCCAGCACTGATGAGGTAGGGGCTAGAGGATCAGAAGTTCAAAGTTATCTTCAGATATATAGTAAGCTGAAGGACAGACTGAGCTACATGAGTCTCTGACTCAAAAAGGTGGGGTGGGGGGGAGCTGGAGAGACAGCAAGTGTCTGTAAAGCCTAATGGCCTAGGTTCCATCCCTCAGTACCCAGGTAAAGCCAGATGCATAAGGTGGTGCAGGCATCTGGAGTTTGCAGCAGCTGGAGGCCCTGGCATGCCCATTTTCTCCCTCCCTTTCTCTCTCTCTCTCTCTAAATCTCACTCTTCCTCCATCCCTCTCTCTCTGCTTGCAAATAAATAAGTATCTTTTAAAAGGATATAGGGAAAGGAAAAGAAAAAAGGAGAGAAAACCAGGCCAGACAGGAAGAGCTACAGAGACAGAAAGTGGCTTGTCTACGGGTCTTCCTAGATCTGGGTTGACAGAGAGGAGGGCATTTCTTGGGTTATGACATATTAAAAAATTGATTGATTTAATCCCAACACTTAGGAGGCAGAGGTAGGAGAATCGCCGTGAGTTTGAGGCCAGCCTGAGACTGCATAGTGAATTCCAGGTCAGCCTGGGCCAGAATGAGACCCTACCTTGAAAAACAAAAACAAAAACAAAAATTGATTGAAGGGGCAGGGCAATGGCTCAGCAATTAAAGACTCTTGCTTGCGAGTCTGTTGACCTGAGTTCTTCCTCAGCACACCTGTAAAGCTGGATGAAAAGTGCTGGGGTCTGTAATCCCAGCATGCCTGTGACAATGGGAAGCTCGCAAGTAGCAGAGGCAAGACCCTATTTCAAGAGAAGGTAGGACAGGCTGGACAGATGCTCAGCAGGTCGGCACTTGCTTTCAAAGCCTGATGGCCCAGGTTCAGTTCCTCAGGACCCACATATAGCCAGGTGCACAATGTGGCACATGAGTCTATTGTTTGTTTGCAGTGGCTGGAGACCCTGGCACACCCATACTCACTCTGTCTCTATCACAAATAAATAAAAACATTGAAGAAAAAAGGTAGGAGAAACACCCCCAGGTTATCCTCTTAACTCCAAACATATGGTGCGCACGTGACCCCCACACACAAATAAAAAATAGAAAACTTTTTTAAAAAAATTGATTGTTGCAATGGTATCACAACTTTGTGAGTGTTCAAACCATTTTAAGGGTGCTATGCATGGTGGTGCACACCTATAATCCTAGCTCTTGGTAAGCTGCAAATTTTATGCCAGGCTCAGCTAGGTAGGGAAACCCTGTTGCAACCCCATCCCACTCTGCCAAAGAAATTTAAGGACTAGGAACATAGCTCAATGGCAGAGAATATGGTATGAGGGACTCTGGGTTTGATTCCCAGCACTGCAAAAAAAATTTTTTTTTTGATTCTACACTTTAACTGAGTGGGTTCTATCTCAATAAAACTGTTTTTAAAAGAAAAGAAAAGGTAGGTTGAAGTCTGGTTCCAGAGGACGCCAGAGCAGGTCAAGGATAAGATAGACAGAAAGGTAGCTACAGGATGCTAATGTCCCTTCTCTGGCCTAGGAAGAGTGCTTGGCATCCCCAGTGACGGAGTGGTACGCACCCTGTCTCCCAGCCTGAGGTGCAGTGCTGCATCTCTGGTCAGTTGGGAGTCTGAGATGAAGCACTGTAGCTCGGGAAGGGGGAAGTTGCTCTACAGATGTCAGCCTCGATGTGGTAAGTATTGACGTGGGGCCACCAGACCAAATGGCTTGCTCCCACACTCCAGACCATCAGCAGTTTGTGGGACTGGGGAAGTTCCTGAGCTCAAGTTCCTTCAGGGCCTCCATGAGCTGCATGATCTGGACCCAGATTGCCCATCTATAACACGAGGTCCTAGTCACTTTGTGGTGGCCAGCACTGAGCATCCTGCCTACACTCCCTTCTCTGAGCCTAAGCACACACTGCCAATCAGGCAAGGCAGCCATTCTGGAAGAGTTCAAAGAATCCTTCTCAACATTGTATCTAGGACAGCCACCATGAGTGTTCCAGAGCCAAAGCCATTCGTCTTTGCATATCAGACAATCCTTAAATCGCTTAAAGGCCAGTCCTAGAGACAGCAGCCCCAGGTTCTGAGCGGGATCTTCACTCTCTTAGTCCCTAGTCCTGGCTCTGGACTATTGCCTAAACCACTCAAGGCATCTCACAAACATTTTCCCTCTCCCGGAGGCTTCAGGCAAGCAAGAAGCGGCAGAGGGAGCCACGATTTGTAGTTACCCTCCCAAGCTTAGGCAGAGGCCAGTGTTACTCACTTGCTCTACAGAGGAGAAATCCAAAGCTCAGTCAAGCGGCTGGCCTGAGGTCAGTATGTATCAGCTGTGCCGGGCTGGGCTGTTCCCTCATCTGTCTGCCCTCAGTGCCACCTTCTCACCCATTGCTGTGACTGTCAACCTCGAGGCAGGGGAGCCGGAGAACAGAATAACCCCCACGCTGGTCTCGTCGTCACTCAGAGCAAAGGCAGACCCACAGACTTCCAATAATGCTGTGACCCCCTTTCCTTTTCCTCGCTCTGATTTACCTCACCTGTCCATTATGTCCCGTTTTACAGTCAGGGACAGCCAAAGCCCAGAGGTTAAGTGACTTCTTGGAAGTCGGCAGCAAGAGCCTGGAAACTGGCACAGCCTCAGTTGGTTCTAAGTTACTTTCCTGGCAAGAGTCATGGCCCATGGCAGGGGGAGGGGGCTGGTCCCAGAAGATTTCTGACCAACTATGTCATCAGGCTGGCCTTTGACTCAAGGTACTTTCCAGGCCACTTGAAGTTCCAGTCATTATTCCCATAGCAGGAGTCTGCATCCCACAAGATGAGCACCCCACACTGGCTGCCTCAGCTGGGACTGGATGCAGAGGTAATCCCCACTGGTCCCTGGGGTGTGGCAAGCCCCAGTGCTGGTGGCCACCTCTCCTACCTTGTCCTCACGGTCCAGTTTTCCCAGGAATCCCTTGGATGCTGAGATGGGGATTCCTGGAAATACTGTTCTTGAGGTCATGGCTTAACACTGGACCTGCCTTCTTCCCACCCTGGTGCCCCCTTCCCCTGGGGTGAGGGTCAAGAAGAAGGCTGTCCGCTGGAGGTAAGAAGGCTTAGGAGTCATTCTCAGCCTTTTCATTGCTTTTCTTTCCACTGTATCCTTATTTCATAACGGCCCTGGGAGGCTGGATGTGGGAACTTGAATGCTGTGGCATTCTTGGGAAACTTGTCCCAAGACAGCGGTGGGTCACCCCATGAGGCAGCCTTCCCTTCCATCCTGACATCCCCCCCCCACTCCTTCCCTTCAGGCCTTGTGGTAAGGAGCAGCCATAGGAATGTAGCCACATTATTTTATTTTAGAACTTTAATACATCAGTCAGGTAAACTAAAAACCCTAAGTCTTAGTTGGACTTGGAACGTAGCCATCCAAAAATGAAACTTTTCATGAAAGTAGAGATGTCAAGGCTCCGTGCGCCCCCTTGCGGTACTTCTTCCCACTGCAGGGCCTCTGTGACCCCCGCCCCCCAACGGCCACATGCAATTTCTGGGATACAGATCTTCCTGTGTGTAAACACACACAAAAGATTCCCTCTAGCCAATCACTTTTGAGCCAGTGACCTGCTTTTAAGCCTTATCCATCCTTGCCAGCAAAGCCTCCATGGATTAGAGTTTACTTTTCCTGAGGCTCAGAGGTAAAGTGACCAAGCCAAAGACACCCAGCCTTTAATCCCAGCACTCGGGAGGCAGAGGTAGGAGGATCATTTTTGAGTTTGAGGCCACCCTGAGAATTCAGAGTGAACTCCAGGCCAGCCTGAACTAGAGTGAGACCCTACCTCGAAAAACCAAAATAATAATAAACTAAAACAAAATAAAATAAGGAGCTGGAGAGATGCCTTAGTTGTTAAGGCGCTTGCTTGCAAAGCCAAAGGACCCAGGTTCTATTCCCCAGAACCCACATAAGCCAGATGCACATGGAGGTGCATGTGTCTGGAGTTCATTTGCAGTGGATAGAGGTCCTGGCGTACCAATTCATTCTCCCTACCTGCCCCTACTTTCTCTCATAAAATAATAAGTAAAATATTTTTCAAAATAATAAAATAGGGTTGGAGAGATGACTTGGCAGTTAAGGTGCTTGCCTGCAAAGCCTAAGGCCTCATGTTTGACTCTCCAGATCCCACATAAGCCAAACACATAAAGTGACACAAGCACACAAGGTCGCATATGTGCACAAGATAGTACATGCATCTAGAGTTCGATTGCAGTGGCTGGAGGCACTGGCACACCAATTCTCTGTGTGTATCTCTCTCTCTCAAAAATAAGCCGGGTGTGGTGGCGCACGCCTTTAATCCCAGCACTCGGGAGGCAGAGAGTTTGAGGCCACCCTGAGACTACATAGTAAATTCCAGGTCAGCCTGAGCTAGAGTGAGACCCTACCTCAACAAAACAAAACAAAACAAAACAAAAATACAAAAATAAATAAATAAAATAAAAATAAAGAGAGCCAGGTGTGGCGGCGCACTCCTTTAATCCTAGCACTTGGGAGGCAGAAGTAGGAGGATAGCCTTGAGTTTGAGGCCAGCCTGAGAATACAGAATGAATTCCAGGTCAGCCTGGGCTAGAGTGAGACCCTATCTCGAAAAACCAAAATAAAATAATAAATAAATAAGATAGAGCTGGGAGATGGCTTAACAGTTGAGCTTGCCTACAAATCCTAAGGACCCAGGCTTGACTCCCTAGAACCCATGTAAGCCAGATGCACTAGGTGGTACATGCTTCTGGTGTTCATTTGCAGTGGCTAGAAGCCCTGGTGTACCCATTCTCTCTTTCTCTCTCTAATAAATAATACATTTTTTTAAATTAAATAAATAAATAAAACTTTTAAATTCTTAAAGTGGTCCAGGTATAAAACCAGCTCTTCCTAGTACACTTTATGGAATTAGTAGCTATGACAGCTGCAGGGACTCACAGCCTTGGTTTTGAGGTGTGCTCCCACATCTCTAGGAGCCAGGTGGTTTCCATGGGTGTTCCAGGCTGTGTTCCTAATGGGCACTCTGAGGAGAGATCTCTCCTGCTCATACTCAGAGACTGGAGCTGGTCAAGCTATCTGGTCATCAGACTTGCTGATGACAATAACAAAATTAGCTTCCTCTTGTTGACTAATTTGTCAGGCTCTTCCCAAGGATCACCTTGGTCCTCATACCAACTCAGGGAAACAGGTTCTCTTATTTACTCCGCTTCACAGATGAGGAAGCCAAGGCTGAGAGAGGTTAAGAGATCTGCCAAAAGTCATGCAGCTAAGGTGTTGTGATGCCAGGATTCAATCAGCCGTTGCTTATGGTTTCAACCATCTTATAGCCCCTCACCCTATTTGTCCTGGCTGGTAGAGCTGTCTCCTGGCAGCTGCCCCTGGTGGAATGGAAGGGCCAAGCCTTCACTGAGTCCCTGTGTCTCTATGTACTCTGTGATACTAATAAAGTACTAGAACCTGGGCTTGTGTCCTATTTCTTCCTGGGAACATGGGGTGGGGGGAAGATGAGGGAAGAACCTCTGGCTAATCCCAGCTAAAGTGTGTCCACGTTGCCACTCACTTCCAGAATCCAGGATAGGTGGGTTGTCAGGAGCCACATCTGGGCAATGCCGTGTCTCAAGGAGGTGCCAGCCCTGACTCAGTGTGCTTCAGTATGTGGGCTCGGGGGAGGGAGTGGTCTCATGAGATTCAGCAAGGGCTACAAAGCCACAGAGCGCTCGCATCTAATAAGTTCAGTCTCTCTTCTTCAGTCCCAAAGTGTGGCAGGCCAGGTAAAGTAGGAAACAGTCTAAAATCAGAGACAAGTCACACACCACACAGCTGTGTGATTGAGTGCCCTCAGCCATTAGCCCAGCTCTGCACTGAGCTCAGGACACCAGGACTTACTTATTTCCCTCCCTCCCTCCCTCCTTCTCTTCCTTCTTTCCTTCCTTCCTTCCTTCCTTCCTTCCTTCCTTCCTTCCTTCCATCCTTCCTTCCTTCCTTTTTTCCTTCCTTCCTTCTTCCCTTCCTCCCTCCCTCCCTCCCTCTCTCTCTCTCTCTTTTTTTGTTTGTTTCTTTGAGGTAGGGTCTCACTCTAGCCCAGGCTGACCTGGAATTCTCTATGTAGTCTCAGGGTAGCCTTGAACTCAAGGAGATCTACCTACCTCTGCCTCCCAAGTGCTGGGATTAAAGGCATGCACCACCATTCCCAGCAGTGGGGCCCTTTTGAGGCCTACAGTGCTTACCGTTGCTGTAGCTCCTTCCAGAACTCCCAATCAGCAGCTACCCGCTGACAGGTTACAGTTACACACTGTGACGGGATTTGCAGAGCCTCGTGGTAGAGGGGTAGCCAGTAATAACAGCAAACATGTTCCCAAAGATGCCACATCTTTTTACCTCAGAGCCACTCAGCCAGCATTGTGGGCCCAGGTGCCGAGCACTGGCAGTCTCAAGCCCACCTTCTGCTCACAGATGTGAGACCTTGCATTCCATTTGCCCATGTGTGCTCAGACCACCCCTGCATACAGCCCGGTGAGCAGGGATAGATTCGCACACACTGAGTGCGTCCATCCTGGGAGGGAAGGAATCAAAATTAGCAGCCCGTGACAACTCTTAGGACATAACACCATGCACAAGCTCCTCCCTAAGCAAAGTGAAATTGGGAAGCCTCGGCCAGTTCCTCTAGGAGTAGTAAGAGGTTATGATGGGACAGGGTGCCCTCCTGTGGCCCACTGAGGGAGGGCTACTTTCCTTGCTCACCAGGATTTGCTGACAGTTGTCATCAGCAACCTTTCTCTAAAGCACTTGTGTAGGATTTTCCAATTCAAAATGTATTTTCCAGTCAGACAAGGTGGCTCAAGTTTATCATTCCAGCACTCTAGGAGGCTGAGTTAGGAGGGTCACTGTGGGTTCAAGGCCAGCCGGGGCTGCAGAGTGAGTTCCAAGTCAGCCTGAGCCAGAGGGAGACCCTTCCTAAAATAAAGAAATAAATAAACAACCCTGAGACTACATAGTGAATTTCAGGTCAGCCTGGGCTAGAGTGAGACCCTGCCTTGCAAAAAAAAAAAAAAAAAAAAAAAAAGAAAGAAATAAACAAATAAACTATAAAAAGCAAAAAAGAGGGAGCTGGGAAGATGGATCACTGGATGAATGCCATGCCACTCAAGTGAATACCTCAGTTCTATTCCCATACCCTTCATAAAAAGCCAGAAGCCATGGCTGGCCTCTGTAATCCCAGCATGCTGATGGGGAGATGGGAGGCGCAGATGGAAAAGTTCCCTGAAGGTCTTTGTACGCACAGCAAAGAGCACCAGAAAAGGAGAAGCCCCACCTAAAAGGAGATGGAAGGTGGGCTGGAGAGATGGCTTAGCGGTTAAGGTGCATGCCTGCAAAACCTAAGGACCCCGGTTCGATTCTCCAGGTCCCACATTAGCCAGATGTTCATGGTGGTGCACACATCTGGAGTTCGTTTGTAGAAGCTATAGGCCCTGGCATGCCCATTCTCTTTCTCTCTCCCCCCTCTGTCTCAAATAAATAAAAATTTTATATATATATATATATATATATATATATATATATATATATATTTTTTTTTTTTTTTTTAAAGGAGATGGAAAGCAAGGACAAATTCCCAGAAGTTGTTCTCCGACCTTTACTGGAATGCTGAGCCACACTCATGCATGCATGCATCCACTTGCTCCTTGCCAAGAGACACATATTGTCATCATATCTGTACAGAACCCCAGAAATGTTCAACATACTGCACCCTCCTATACACAGCTCATTCTCTCCTCACCACTGTACAAAATGCTTATGTTCCTTCTACTGTGGGTGTTGGTACAGTCCTTACTCTTGCCTGGACCCCAAAGCCCTGACTTACCATTTACTTATTTATTTACTTATGGGATAGAGAGAGAGAGAGAATGATAATGGGCCTGTCAGGCTCTCTAGGCCACTGCAAACAAACTCCAGACTCATACATCACCTTGTACATCTGGCTTTATGTGGGTACTGGGGAATCAAACTTGGGCTTTGCAGGTAAAGCACCTGAACCACTGAGCCATCTCTCCAACACCCACAGTAGAAGGAACATAAGCATTTTGTACAATGATGAGGAGGGAATGAGCTGTGTATAGGAGGGTCAAATAGGTCCAGCTTATCCTACCTCGAAGAACAAAAATACAAAATGAAAACAAACAAACAAAAAAAACACTTCTAAACAAAGCAAGGGAAACAGTACTTTTGTGTGTGTGTGTGTGTGTGTGTGTGTGTGTGTGTGGTTTTTCGAGGTAGGGTCTCACTCTACCCCAGGCTGACCTGGCATTCACTATGTAGTCTCAGGGTGGCCTTGACCTCATGGCGATCCTCCTACCTCTGCCTCCCGAGTGCTGGGATTAAAGGCATGTGCCACCACACCCGGCTGGGAAACAATACTTTTTATATTTTCTTATAGCTATGTAAAGAAACCCTGGAAAATACAAAAGAATCTAATAAAAGTGGTGATCTGTAAAAGCATAACTTCTCTGGGGCTGGTGGTTCACACCTATAATACTAGCTACTTGGGAGGCTGAGGCAAGAGGATCACAAATGGAAGGCCAGCCTGGGCTATGTATTGAACTTGAGGCCAACCTGGGCAACTTAGAAGACCCTGTCTTGGGCTGGAGAGATGGCTTAGCAGTTAAGGAGCTTGCCTGCGAAGCCTAAGAACCCAAGTTCGATTCCCCAGAACCCACATAAAGCCAGATGCCTATGTGTCTGGAGTTTGTATGCAGTGGCTAGGGACCCTAGTGTGCCCATTCTCTCTCTCTCTCTCTCTCTCTCTCTCTCTCTCTCTCTCCCCTTGCAAATAAATAAATAGAAACTTTTGTTTTGTTTTGTTTTTTTGAGTTAGGGTCTCACTCTAGCTCAGGCTGACCTGGAATTCACTCTGTAGTCTCAGGGTGGCCTCAAACTCAAGGTGATCCACCTACCACTGCCACCTGAGAGCTGGGATTAAAGGTGTGCGCCGCCATGCCCGGCTGAAACATTTCTTTAAGAACCTGTCTTGGGGAGGAGGTGGTCATGAGCCCTAGGGGTGTAATGCCTGCTGATGTCTGGCTAAATGCATAAATGCTAAATGCACTCACCAAACTGCCCAGTAAGCACTTCTCTTAATGGTCATACTCATATATTAATGCTACACTCACTTTTGGTTAGCGAAGCTTTTCTTTTCAGGTGGTAGTGACCTTGGGATGACTCATCAGGCACCATGACACTGAGAAGAAGTGACAGGAGTGCTCAGCACTGACACATCTCTAACACACCTTCCAAGGCTCAGGGTCCATTGTGGAAGAGGTGGCGGAAAGAATGTAAGAGCCAAAGGAAGAGTAGGACTCCTTACGACGTGCTTCTTCAGACACAGAATGGCCTGGATATCCATGACCTCACAGTGCCTGACACTACCTACACAAGACCCTCATAATAGGAGGAAAAGATGATGACATCACAATAAAAGAGAGACTGATTGAGAGGGGGAGGAGATCTGATGGAGAGTGAAGTTGGGAAAGGGAAAGTGAGGGGGGAGGGAATTACCATGGTTTATTGTCTGTAATTATGGAAATTGTCAATAAAAGGAAAAAATGACCCAGTCTCAAAAAAGGGAGGTGCAGCCGGGCGTGGTGGCACATGACTTTAATCCAAGCACTTGGGAGGCAGAGGTAGGAGGATTGCTGAGAGTTCGAGGCCACCCTGAGACTACATAGTGAATTCCAGGTCAGCCTGAGCTAGAGTGAACCACTACCTCGGAAAAACAAAAACAGAAAAAGTGGGGGGGGGGGAGGTGTACAGCACTTGGGAAGCAGAGTTAGGAGGATCACCATGAGTTTGAGGCTACCCTGAGACTACATAGTGAATTCCAGGTCAGAGTGGGCTAGACTGAAATGCTACCTCAAAAAAACAACACAAAATAAAAAATAAAATAAAGGAGATGGGAATCTCTGAGGATTTCATTCCCTTGGTGGTAAAGTGCCTGCCTAGCCTTGAACTCACAGTGATCTTCCTACGTCTGCCTCCCGGGTACTGAGATTAAAGGTGTGCTTCACCACACCCGGCTGTTTTCTTGTTTTGGAAGCAGGGTTCTCACTCTAGCCCTAGCTGTGGTGGTTTGAATAAGATGTCCCCCATAAACTTAGGTGTTCTGTATGCTTGGTCCCCAGCGGATTGCAATTTGGGAGGTGTAACCTTACTGGAGAGGTGTGTTGTTGGGAATGGGCTTATGGGTGTTAAAGCCAGCTTCCCCTGGCCAGTGTTTGACTCAATTTCCTACTGCAGTGTTCCACCTCAGTGGCAGAGGTGATGTCCAGCCTCTGCTCATACCATGTTTCCCCTACCGTCATAGAGCTTCCCCTCAAGTCTGCAAACCAAAAGAAACCCTTTCCTCCCATGAGCTGCTTTTGGTCAGGTGTTTCCTGCCAGCAACACAAGGTAAGTGTACCACCAGGCTGATCTGGACCTCACTCTGTAGCACAGGCTGTCCTCACATTCGTGGTGGTCCTCCTTCCTCAGCCTCCTGAGTGCTGGGGTTAAAGGCGTGTGCCACCATGCCAGGGCCCTGCACCTGTTTCTTGTGGCTACTATAGCACACGCTGCATGATCAAGGCATTAAAAGCTGCTCTTTAAGCCTTGAAGACAAGTCATCAGGTGGGCCAGCCCATGCCCTCCTGAGGGCAACTGGCCCTTTTGACCTTGTGATATGGAAATTTTTGGTGAATTTTAAGAGTGATAGAGCCTTTCTAGGCTCTTGGGTGGGCAATAACTCAAGTGCCAGGGTGCCAGACACTGAGAATGTTGGTGAATGAAACCACAGGCCAGAGAATAAAGTTGAGAAGGATTTTATTACAGAGCTTGTAGAGATAGTGCGTAAGAGGAGGAAAGGAGCCGGGCGTGGTGGCGCACGCCTTTAATCCCAGCACTCGGGAGGCAGAGGTAGGAGGATCGCCGAGAGTTCGAGGCCACCCTGAGACTGCATAGTTACCAGAGTGAGACCCTACCTCGAAAAACCAAAAAAAAAAAAAAAAAAAAAAAAAGAGGAGGAAAGGATACAGAGCTCCTGCCCAGCTAGTTGGGATGGAGTTTCCAGAAACAGTAAAGCCCACCTAGAAACCTAGCTTGAGTGTCTTTTGTGGGTGTTTACTGGAAAGGGTTCAGCCAGGCTTCCAGGAGGGGGACTGATTTCATCTCTTGATTTTCTCTTCTAGGAAAGTAACACATGAAGAAGAACTGATTCTCCCCTGACCTCTAGCAAAGTGGAGGCTTGAGACTCCTTTAAGCAGAAAAAGATAAGGAAAAACCAGGTTCTTTCTTACAGCTCAAGAAAATTCCTTGATTTTACTTTCAGGGGACCCTATTACCCTAAACTGCCTCACTTGCCTCTTCCTCCTCAGGGTGGCTACAAACACTCCCTGCCCAGGGTCAGCATCTCTCCTATTTGCCTCTGTGATCATGTTACTAGAGCTTTTAGGGTAAAACTTGGGCCCTAGCAGTCCCAACAAGCTAGGTTTGGCCATTCATCCTCAATACACAATTAAACAGAGAAGCATGGAGCTTGTTCACAAAGCCTGCCAACCTGGGTTCAATTCCCTAGTATCCACATTAAGCGAGAGGCACAAAGTGGTGCATGCATCTGGAGTTTCTTTTCTCTTTCTCTCATAAATAAGTAAATAAATAAAGAGAGAGAGACAGATACAGAGAGCCAGGGTTGGTAGCATTCACCTTTAGTCTCAGCACTCAGGGGGCTCAGGCTCTCCTCCCAGGGTGATTAGGGATATACAGCCTTCTTCTTCTCCCTGGCCAGTCTCTACTGCATGTCTCTTGTCACTAAATTTATGGCTTGCCTTGATTACCCAGGATGGTCTCTCCATCTCAAGACCTTTAATTAGGTTACATCTGCAAAGACTTTCTAAATAAGTCACCTTTTAGGCATTAAATGGGGACCATTATACCTAGCCCATCCTATTAAAAAAAAAAAAAAGCCAATGCAAACATTAAGCATCATTCTTGCTGTTGAGTGGCAAACAGCCTGTAGATGGCAGAGCAGAAGATGCTGCATGAAAGAAAAGGGGCCGGGCGTGGTGGAACACGCCTTTAATCCTAGCACTCGGGAGGCAGAGATAGGAGGATCACCATGAGTTCAAGGCCACCCTGAGACTACAGAGTGAATTCCAGGTCAGCCTGGGCTAGAGTGAGACCCTACCATGAAAAACAAAACACACACAAAAAAGGACTCTTGGGACTAAAGCCCCACCTGCTGAAGGAAAGGAGAGAGTGGCATGCATGGGGAGGGGAGCTCGTGAGGGTCCACCCTCCCCTGAAGATTTATAGACAATTAATTATACTAAGAGTAGCCCCTGGTAAATGACCCATGCTCATGAAAATAACCCTTTTCAGCTGGGAATGGTGACTTTGTATCTCTGTGAGTTCAAGGCCACCCTGGGCTACAGAGTAAATTCCATGTCAGCCTAGATAGAGTGAGGTCCTGCCTCAAAATAAACAGCAGGAATGGAGAGATGGCTTGGTGGTTAAGGCGCTTGCCTGCAAAGCCTGAGGACCCAAGTTCTATTCCCCAGGAACCACATAAGCCAAATGCACAAGATGGTGCATGCGTTCCTTTGCAGTGGTTAGAGGCCCTAGTGCGCCCATTCTCTCTCATAAATAAAATGTTAAAAAAGTAAACAGCCAGGCATGGTGGCGCACGTCTTTAACCCCAGCATTTGGAAAGCAGAGTTAAGAGGATGGCCATGAGTTCAAGGTCACCCTGAGACTACCTAGTGAATTCCAGGTCAGCCTGAGCTAGAGTGAGACCCTACCTAAAACACACACACACACACATTCCTGGCAGATTCTGGCACCTTCACTGTGACTGGGGTGGAAAGTAAAGAGGATCTGAGGGAGGTGGGACATAGAAGATGGAAGGGAAAAGTTTTACATTCAAGGTAGGAAGGCTGGGAGTGTAACACTTGCCTAGCACGTCAGACATTCTGGGTTTGAGCTCCAGCATGGGGCAGGGCCTGGGGGGGGGGCGGTTGTATATGGTTATGTTTGGATAGAAAGAAGGGAATTGCAGCCTCTGGCGGACTGCTGCACCCACTCAGAACCATTCCTCTCCCCGCTCAGCAAGCTTGGCATCTGGAATGTAGGCCAAGCGCTGTTCCATCACAGCGTGGCCGTGGTTCAGCCTGGAAATCTCAGTTCCTCCTAGCCCACGCTTGTGCTACCAGTTCTGTGAATCTCAATGCAACACTTCTCATCTCCGGGGTGAGTTTCACGATCCCTATGACTAAGCTGTCCTCTTAATTCTGCCTCCAAACCAAACAGGATAATATGCCTGGAATGATCCAATGCAGGAGATGGGGGAGGGGGGCTCTATGAATGTCTATAACAAAAGTTCATCCTTTATAAGCTGGGCATGATGCTGAGCTCAGCATACTTAATTGTCTCAGCCACACCTTGAGTGCTGTCACAATTCCCAGCCCCCAAAGGCAAGAAAGTAGTGCAGAGAGGCTGGTAATCATGGGGGTGGAGCTAAGACCCATACCAAGGCAGGCTTGGCCTTTGTGTCTGTAGTCATGACTACATCCCCCCACACTTAAACACACTGTGGATATAAATGCAGATAAAGTATTCACATCTTTGCAGAGCTGTGAAGAGTGGTTAGTTGTGAGGGGGTGGTGGAGGGAGTACATACTATACAGCTTTGCTTAAATTGTCCTCAAGGAACATACTTTTCTTCTTAGTGAAAAGACATCTGTTCATCGGTAGAAAATTCTGGAAGAATATATACCAGAATATCAACAGCGGTTGCAAATGGAGACGTGAACATGAGAAACTGTCTGCTTTCCACACTATATATTCCAGGGTTGTTTGAAGCTTATACAATGAACTGCTTTTGTAAGCACAAAAAAAGTAATTAAGACAAGAAAGAGGAAGAGGGTGGAGGAAGAGGGTGGAGGAAGGGGGGGGACAGGAGATGGAAGAGTGTGAGTCAGCAGCTGTTCTGGGATACCCAGAGGGACCAGCTCTCTCCTCCCCCACCACACACACCCTAACCAGAAAAACCTGTGCCTGAGCCTGGCACCCCTGCTCTCTGCCTTTCTTTCCTTCCAGCTTGTGCCAGGCCACTGCCCATCGCAGAATGCCACTCACTCTCCATCAGCGGTGCTTACCGAGCACCTCATACCACTCACATTTCATCCTCTCAGGACACTGCAGGGCAAAGATTCTCATGTCATGGTACAGATGGAGCCAGAGGTTCAGTGAAAGCCAGGGCCCGAGGTCACAGAGCTGGTCTGGGATGGCTCCTGGACCCCGCGTGTCAGCTAGGCCTCTGCAGCACTGTATTCATTCAAGCTGATTTTAGGAACTGGAGGTTTGGAAAGTACAAGGAACCTGTTGTGTCACTTGTCCAGGCCACATGAAAGAGCAGGGTGTGCCTGTTCTCTTAAGAGCCCATCCCCCAGCCACCCTGCCACCCAGGCTTCTGACATCCTCCCTGAACTGCCTGGGCTGAGCCTGGAGTGTGGGCAGAATGGAAGGTTCCTTGTTCCCAGACCAGGAGGGTAAGTGAAAGAGAGGCAGGACAGGGGCCAGATACCAGGGTGCAGGAAAGGCAAGGGCAGGAAGGTGAGCAAACTTGCGGTCTAGGGCAGTGGGTAAGACAAGGGCTGGGCCAGAATCCTGAGTAAGACTTTGATCACATCATTCAGTGGCTCCAGATTTCAGTTCCCACACCTAGAGAATGGGCATCATAGGAGCCTCACCCACCTTCTGAATAGTCAGAGGACTGGGGGAGGAACCAGCAAGGCATGGTGCCCATATAAAATTCATGCTGAGTAAATGCTTCTTGTTGTTCTTGATGGGAACATTCGGGTCTGATCAGGCCTGTTCATTTGCTTTGTGTAAGCATTCACCTAGAGCCCTCCGTGTGCCATGTGCTAGGCCCCTGCCAACACTGGACATATGAAGTGAATGCAGCACCCATCACAGCCTGAGCTCATGGGAATGATAGCTCGGGTGCTAGCCACACCGGTAGATCTCAAAGTGTGGAGAAGCAGGGCTGGCATGGCCCCCGCCATTACAGGTGGAGCCATGAGAGGTCTTAGAGCAGGAAGAGGCAGACAACCATCTCACTAGAAATGAGATTGTGGTCCCTGTGGTCTATAGGGTTCCTGGGTGTCACTGAGGCAGGTACAGTTGGGGAAGAGACAGTATAGAAGAGCCCCAGGCCACCCCCTACCCTGCCTGTGAGGCCAGGGGTGGGCCAGTGCAGGGAGTGAGGGAGAGAGGCGTGAACACGCCACTGTGCCTTGGGAAACTCTGAACCCCAGTGTCCTCATCTGTCTGGGGGCTAATGATTCTGTGGCTCCCAGGCCTGTCCTTGTCTGTCATCTTCTGCGGAGGAGCAGGCCAGCTCAGCACAATCCTGCAGGTGAAGCCTGGGCACCCTCCGAGGCAGGTTTCCCCTGGCTGCCTGCCAGCCTGTTCCCATTGCCCTAATGTGGGGACAGCCACATCTACCAAGTATCAGGCCTGCGATAAGGATCAGAAACTTTGGGAAGTGTCTAGCCCTGCCCATCTGTGGCCCAGTGTGGGCGCAGAGCGGAAGAAACCTGCTCTTGCAGGGAGTTGGGCCTGGCTTCCCTCGGTATCCGCAAGATGGCAGCAGAGAGCACATCGCCAGCCTCCAAGCATCCCAGAAAGGGAGCTCTGACCTTGGCGGTTGGTCGCTGAAAACCGACACCTGGGAATTTTCAGCCCTGCCTTGATCAGGAAAAGGTTTCATAAGAGCCGCTAGCACATCAGCGTTCTCTCGGGCCTGGTCCCACTGGCAGCCCCCACGCCTATCCTCTCGAGTCCCCAGACCCTCGAAGTTGGTGTGGCGCCTAAGCTCTCAAGGGAGGAGCCATAGTGTCTTGGAGATGCTTCTGCCTGCAGCGGGCAGTGCACACCAGGAGGGGCAGCGATGGGCAGCTGTCGCCAGCGTGGGAAAGGGAAGAGGGGACTTGAGGACAGAGGAAGGTTGAGGAGAGCGAAGGGGAAAGGATTCCATCAGTTGGGCAAGGTGAGCAGACCCAAGGCTTAGGCTGGTCCTAGGAGCAGTGGGTTCCCTGCCTGGCTTTTAGGTAGCTTTCAACATGCTCCGTGTTTTCTGAAGGTCATCTTAGTGCTCTGGGGAGAAGAAGCTCCCTCTCTCACACACACTCACAAACACACTCATTCTCATACATTCAGCATGGCACTAGCACATGTTCACACAAAGCACACCCAACTCAGTCCCACACTTCCATATGTATATTATACGATTCTACATAATGTACGATGTGTTTATACACAATGGGCTAAAGCACGTGCACATTAATGCAATAATATGCACATTCACACACTCCCACACCAATGCACAGTATTGCACACCCATTTCCACATCATTTGAACATGCATACAGTGTGCAGACCATTCACACACACCCATATTCTCAACATGCACAAATACACACTGATTTCATGTATTCGTCCATATTTGCACACACACACCACTTCATACTCACACACACCCCTCATGCCCACACGCACATGAGGCCTTCTAAGACGAGTCAGAGGAGCCACATGAGCACAATCAGCTCTGCTCAGTCCAGCTGGACTCCAAAGGCGATCGATCGCAGCTCTTGTGTGGCAGTGATGTGCCTCCCACCCACTTCCATGAAGGATTTGAGGTGGTTCAGAAGGTTAGAAGTTATAATTGAAACAGGATAATGAAAAAAGAGATAGGAGACTGCTCCAGGACAGAGCCTTCTGAACTTGTGAGACTCAGCGGTCAGTGCTTTCAAAGTCCTGGTCCCAGGCTGCTTTACTTGAATGAACTTCGCCACTGGGCTTGGTGGTGCATACCTTTAAACCCAGCACTCTGGAAGCAGAGGGTAGGAGGACTGCTGTGAGCTCAAGGCCAGCTGGGCCTCTCTGTTCCCTCAGGGTAAATTTTTTGTTTGTTTTTTCAAGGTTAGGTCTCACGCTAGCCCAGGCTGACCTAGAACTCATTCTGTAATTCCAGGCTGGCCTTGAACTCACATTGATCCTCCTATCTCTGCCTCCTGAGGGCTGGGATTAAAGGAGTATGTCACCACGATCAGCTTTTTAAAAAAATTTTTTTAAATAATTTTATTTTTATTTATTTGCAAGCAGAGAGAGACAGAGAGAATGGGGCCAGGCGTGGTGGCACACACCTTTAATCCCAGCACTTGGGAGGCAGAGGTAGGAGGATCACCATGAGGACACCCTGAGACTACATAGTGAATTCGAGGTCAGCCTGGGCCAGAGTGAGACCCTACCTCGAGGGAAAAAAAAAAACCAAATTTTGGAATTGGCCTTGAACTCATCCTCCCATCTCTGCCTCCCTAGTGCTGGGATTAAAGGCATACGCCACCATACCTGGTAATAAAAAGTTTTGAAAGGGCTTGGCGTGGTGGCTTGGTGGCACATGCCTTTAATCCCAGCACTGGGGAGACAGAGACAGGAAGATCGCCATGAGTTCGAGGCCACCCTGAGATTCCAGGTCAGCCTGGGCTAGAGTGAGACACTGCCT
Organism: Orientallactaga sibirica; assembly: GCA_036365145.1. Classification (NCBI taxonomy): domain Eukaryota; kingdom Metazoa; phylum Chordata; class Mammalia; order Rodentia; family Dipodidae; genus Orientallactaga; species Orientallactaga sibirica. Next base: position 57,614,532 of record JAEOAD010000005.1, read on the forward strand.
CAAACAAACAAACAAACAAACAAACAAACAAACAAACAAAAACTTTTTATTGACAACCTCTGTACATTCAAGCTAAGTTCTTTGGCAGCCAGAACTCTACCACCCAGTGCTGAAGCATAGTTCAAGAGTGCCAGCCGTGCTGAAGCTCACTGGACCCTTAGTCCCAGCACTTCCCACCACCATTTCTGAAGAAGGGAAAGAGGACCTTATTGGAACAATACTCCCAGTGGCACATCCTCACATTCCAGAGTAGCTTTTTCATGGATATTTCAGTCAGCTATTGCTGCCTAACAAAATCAGCCCAATACTCTGTGGCCTAAACCTGCTTGGGCTCATCTACAAGCTTCTGCTCTACATAATGCTAGCTGGGAGCACCCACAGGGTGAACTGACCTGGGAACTTGCTGAGACTAGAATGTCAAGATGTCTCCCTTCACATGTCTAGTGCTCTTCTATGACAGCTGGAACATCTGGGGCTGTCCAGACCCTCTTTCCAGCAGGGTAGTGAGACTTCTTTACAAAACCACTCTGGGCTCTAGGAGAGAGAAGCAGGTGTCAGGAACCAGCCTGAAACTGGTGCCTGAGCCACAATCTATTGCTCAAAGCAAGTCATGAAACGGGCTGGCATTCATGATTCAAAGGGAGGGAAAACAGACTTCAGCTCCCACTGGGAGGCACAGCACACACATACAGGGTGGGAGGGGTCGTGGTGTTCTACCATAGTGGGCGTAGACCTGAGGGTCTCAACAGCTCCTGCAGAAGCAGCTGGGTAGCAGGCTTATCAGGTAGCTGGGATGACTATACTCTTTTATCACAAAATTCTTATCTCTACCTCCAAGCAAAATGGCATCTTGGTTGGTATATTATTAGGAACTTTTTCATTTGCAAGTAATGGAAACCTAGCTCAAGGTGACTTAAAGAAGAAAGAGAGTTATTGACTCATTCACTGAAGAACTCAGCGGTATTCCAGCTTCAACAATAGCTGGGTCCCGGGCAGGACATGGTGGTGAAGACCTTTCGTGCCAGTACTCCAGAGACTGAAGTAGGAGGATCATGAGTTTGACACCAGCCTGGAGCTAGAGTGAGTTCCAGAGCATCCTGGGTTAGAGTGAGACCTCCTCTTTTTTAGTTATGGGGACTGAACCGAGGATTTCACACACGCTAGGCCAGCACCGTACCGCTGAGTTCTAAGTCCCAGGTTTCCAAGTCTCATAATTGCTTGTGCTGGACTGTGATCCAACCCTAGATTCCATCACGGTGGCTCTCACTGGCTAGATCTGAGCACTGTGCCCACCACCTGGAGGAGAGAAAGGGTAGAATCGCTGGGGTGAGGGAGGGAAGCTCCTCAGAAGAGAAGCAGATATGTTACTCAAAGAAGTCATCACAATGCTAATGGAAACCCAAGTGTGGGATGGAAACAAAGAACTTCCTAGGAGGCCAGCAGGTGCTCAGTTCCAGAATGCATCCTCTCATACAAGCAGTTAACAGCAGGGCATTTCCTGGCACCATGGACAAGAGCTTCACCTCCATTTCTGCACAGATGTGAACTTCCTTCAAGGAGACATTCCACAGACCGCCTGCCCGTGAAAGAACACTCACTAGTGCAAGGGAAGGAGACTGGGCAAGTTGCTGAGCTCATAAGTGACAGCGGTTCAAATATAGCTGCCCTGAGACCACACTTTTGGGAACAGGGAGTTTATTAATGGATTGGAGGGGGAGCTTTAGGTGAGGGGAGGGGCAGGGAGCCTGGAGAATTAGCAATGGGTTGCAGCATTGCCAGCACAGAAGTGATGCAAAGTAGTGAGTTGGCAGGGGCAGGGGATCCAAATACCAAGCCAAAAGACACAAGAAGAGAAAGAGAAGAGAGAGAAAAGAAACAAAAATGGTGGGGCTGGAGAGATGGCTCAGCAGTTAAAGGCTCTTGCCTTCAAAGCCTGACACACTGGGTTTGATTCCCCAGTACCCATGTAAAGCCAGATGCACAAAGTGGCATATATATCTGGAGTTCATTTACAATGGCAGGAGGCCCTTTCTCTCTAATAAATAAATAAAATATTTTTAAAAAGTAAAAAATGAAAGAAAGAAAGGGTGGGACTGGAAAGATGGCTTAGCAGTTAAGGTGCTTGCCTGCGTAGTCTAAGGACCGAGGTTCAACTCTCCAGAACCCATGTAAGCCAGATACACAAGGTCACACATGCACACAAGGTGGAACATGTGTCTGGAGTTGGATTGCAGTGGCTAGAGGACCTAGCACACCAATTCTTTCACCAATTCTTTCTCTTTCTCTCTCCCGCTCTCTCTGATATACATATATATATAGCTTGGCACAGTAGCACGTGCCTTTAATCCCAGCACTTGGGAGACAGAGGTAGGAGGATCACTGTGAGTTGGAGGCCACCCTGAGACTACATAATGAATTCCAGGTCAGCCGGGACTAGAGCAAGACCCTACCTCAAAAAAACAAACAAGGAGTTGGGTGTGGTGGCGCACGCCTTTAATCCCAGCACTTGGGAGGCAGAGGTAGGAGGATTGCTTTGAGTTCAAGGCCACCCTGAGACTACATAGTGAATTCCAGGTCAGCCTGGGCCAGAGTGAGACTCTACCTCAAAAAACCAAAAAAAAAAAAAAAAAAAAAAAAAAAAAAAAAGGCTGGAGAGATAGCTTAGCCATAAGGCGCCTGCCTGCCAAGCCTAAGAATGCCAGTTTAATTCTCCAGGTCCCACGTTAAGCCAGATGCAAAAGTGATGCAAGGGCACAAGGCCACACTTGCCCACAAGGGGGCGCATGCATCTGGAGTTCGTTCACAGAGGCTGAAAGGCTGCTGGTGCGCCCATTCTCTATGTCTCTCTCCAAAATAAATAAATAAATAATAAATAACATACACACACACACACACACACACATATATGGATGAAAAGGTCCAAAGAGGTCCATGATGAATGAAAAGCAAATGAAACAGAGATTCAGAGATAATCAGCTTGTGTCAGGAAAGAAAGCAAAAGAAAGAGAAAGCAAAGAAATTGGCACCTGGCCTTTTATGTCCATGCCCTTGGGGTGTGGTGGACTGGTCGGTGGGAGAGGGACTTGTGGGAATGTGGACCAGTGCTCTGGGAAGGATAAAGACACAGGCTGGCTAAATGCCCCCATTGAGCAAGCATGCCCTTTGGGGAAGTGAGCCCTTTGAAGTTTGGTCAGTTTTGGTCAGTTGGGAGGGGGAGGGGCTCTGAAACCCTAGCAATAAGTTGCTGGTGAGAAGCTTCCAGATACCCGGATGCAGCTTAGTCCTCATGGAGAATGGAGCAGCTGTCCCTCTATAATACTGGGCATCTCTCCGAGCCTTTGCTGCGCTCAGCTGTCTCACCCATCCCATTTAAGTCATCGGATTTAAATCAAGGGCAAGCCTTCTGACCTTCACTACAGTGGAAGCCTGAGACCCACAAAGGACTTTTACAGCAGAAAGAGATCAGAAATAGTATCTATGGAGACTGCCGATTGTCTTCAATATCCATTCCCACTTGCACAGAGATAGACTTTATTGGCTTGTTTATAGGAACTGGAATAAAGTCTCCATTTCCCATGCTCCTTTGCCACTAGGCATAGCTATAGAGCTAATTCTGGCCAATGAAATGAGAACATAAGCATTCCATGCAGACTCTGACAATTTCCTTTGTCCTTTCTTTTTCTTGTCCCTTCATCCTTCTGGCTGTTCTTGCTTTGACCTTGCTTCTTAGAATGTGCACATGATAAGTACCTTTTTGGACCATAAGGGCGAGGACCATACCCAAGGGAAGGCCATGCAAAACGGAAAGGAGCCCTGAGGATCAGGCAAGCTGGACCACTCATCACAACTTCACGTGTCTGTCTTCACTTTTACCTTGTCTGAGGCAGGTTCTCTTGTTATCCACCACTTGGATGGCCAGGCTATGAGATCCATGAATGCTCCTGCTCTGCCTCCCTTCTTGCATGCTGTAACTACAGACGCTCACAACAGCATCAGGCTTTTATGTAAGTTTATGAGGTCCAAACTCAGGGGCTCATACTTGCAGAGCAAGTACTTTATCCATTGAGCCATCTTCCCAGCCCGCATCTTTAGATGTTTATCCCCTCTCCTCACCTATCTTTAGATTTTAACAGGAGAAGAAACATTCATGTTGTGGAATCCATTATTGTTTTAAGCTTCTACTTTATGCAGTCAAATTTGAACCTGATGCATATTATCTTGTCAAGCTTCCCCATACTCTTCTCCATGAGAGGGAACTACTTAAATAATTATGAGGTAGGTAGTTAGGAAAAGGCTCATAAGAGAAACCTTAAATTGGCTGGGCATGGTGGCGCATGTCTTTAATCCCAGCACTTGGGAGGCAGAAGTAGGAGGATCACCGTGAGTTCAAGGCCACCCTGAGACTACATAGTGAATTCCAGGTCAGCCTGGACTACATGAAACCCTACCTCAGAAAACCCCCCCCCCAAAAAAGTATAAATTATGAATTATTAAGTTTATTGAGAAAAATCACAAATTGTGGGATTTATTTAAGGGAAATTAGGATCTAGGAAAGAAAGGCAGAACAGAGTCATACACAGGTGGTAAGTAGGAATCTAGGAGCTTGTGTAGGGAAACAAGAGAAACCAGCATGGCATCTGCCATATGTTTTTAGAGAAGTTAAGATGACAAATGGTGAGGCTCAAGGAAAAATGAGAGGGCAGATATCAAAGCTGAGACCAAGAGATTCAGAGGAGAAATGAGAAATGAAGGAATCACACTCATGGTTACCCCAAGTTTAAAGAAATTGCACAGGTAGCAAACCAAGGGTTGGTAAGAACACCCACATGGTAGATGTGGAGTGTAAGAAAAATACGCACGTGGTAGATTCAGAAACCAGAGGAAAAAGTCATGCATGTAATCAAAGTGAGAAGCTACCCCAAACTATAAAGCAGAGACAAGCAGAAAAGCAATCCAAAGCAAGAAACAGTTTTATGCTCTTCCCCTACTCAGTCAGGCTCAGTGAGGGGGTGCTGACTCACGCTTATCCTGGTGCCCAAACAGAGTGGTAGGCAGGCCAAGCAGAGAAGAGCTCAGCTGAGTGCAGTGGATTGGTTGGTAGATTGAGGGGATCCCTGGGCCAGCTCACCCAGGGCTGTCTGTCTAGGTAGTGTGCTAGACTGGGGGCAGGGGGTGCTGTAGATAGGTCTCCATCAGACTCAAGTTCCATTTTTTCTTTTTTACAAGTTCCATTTTTGGGTGGCATGTGGGGTGGCATCTCATGGTTCTCTTTGAGCTCAATCCCTAACTGAAACTGCCTGAAGAAAAGCTAGCTTTTCCTACCTAAAAAAAAAAAAATAAAAATAAAAAATAAAATAAAGCCAGGCGTGGTGGTGTACACCTTTAATCCCAGCACTAGGGAAACAGAGGCAAAACAACCCCAGCAGACCTAAGGGAAGTCATCTTGACAATCTCCAGGAGCTATAGGAGGATAAAGACTAACACAGAACAGTAGCTAAGATATCTGGTGCTGGTCTTTCCCTATAGTCAAGGCAACCGGGTCCCCAGTACATGCTGCATTCTGACAGCTGGTGTTTGGTCTCTTCCTTGTCTGGTGCTTGCTCTATGCTGACGGCCAAATTCTGCTTTTGTAAACCATGCTTGCTTGCCCTTGCAAAATTAATTAGGGGAAAGGAGCAGATGACCGAAGAGTGGAGGGTAGAAATGTGTTTTTGCCTTTAAAAATTCACTGTAGAGATAGGCTGATGCTGTTCTCTTCCTCAGCATCCAGCTGTGGAGAGACAGAAGCCAGCCGGCCTGAATAAAGACTCTCCTTTTAAAATTTTGTTCAGGTGGTCTTCTGTTCATTTTTGGTCTGGAACTTGCTACAGAGGTAGGAAGATCGCCATGAGTTAGAGGCCATCCTGAGACTACATAGTGAATTCCAGGTCAGCCTGGGGTAGAGTGAGACCCTACCTAAAAAAAAAAAGTTAGCTTTTCTCCTTTCTTGGCTCTTGGCTGGGCTTTAACACAGGAGTTAGGGTGCTAGACTGTCATGGTCACACAAAACTTCCACTGAGTCACTGGCTTCTGGGTTCTTATGATTCAAAGAACTGAAATCCATAGACCAGATGGTAAAGTTTAGGGAGAATTTTTTTGGGGTGGAGGGGTTTCAAGGTAGGGTCTTGAAAGGTAGGCTGACCTGGAATTGACTATGTAGTCTCAGGCTAGCCTCTTTCCAACTAGTCTTTCTTCTATTTTGTTGTTGTTGTTGTTTAATTTTTATTAATTGACTTATTAGAAACAGAGAAAAGGAGAGAGAGGGAGACAGACAGAATAAGCGTGCCAGGGCCTCCAGCCACTGCAAGCGAACTCCAGAAGCATGTGCCACCTTGTGCATCTGGCTTATGTGGGTACTGGGGAATCGAGCCTTGAACCAGGGTCGGTCCTTAGGCTTCACAGGCAAGCGCTTAACTGCTAAGTCATCTCTCCAGCCCCTGTTGTTGTTTTTGAGGTAAGATTTCACTTTCACTTTGAACTCATAGTGATCCTCCTATCTCCGCTTCCCAAGTGTGCCTGGTTTAAGGAAATTTTATTAGATTATGGATAGAATTTAAGAGAAGGAAGGAAGGCAAGGATCCTGAACAGCGAGAAGGGATTGCTAGAAATGGAAAAGCCCATCTACAAACCCAACCTGGGTCTTTTATGGGTTAGATAGGGGCATAACTGACCAGCCCTAACATCAGGTTTCTAAGTAGAAAATCAAGTTTAATCCTTCCAGGAATTTTTTTTTCTTTTTAGGTTTTTAAAAAATATATTTTATTTATTTATTTGAGAGAAAGATGGAGAGAGATAGAGAGAATGGGCATGCCAGGGCCTCCGGCCACTGCAAACAAACTCCAGATGCATGCGCCCCTTTGTGCATCTGGCTTATGTGGGTCCTGGAGAATTGAACTGGGATCCTTTGGCTTTGCAGGTAAATGCCTTAACCGCTAAACCATCTCTCCAGCTCCTCTTTTTTAGTTTTATGAGGTAGCCCAGGCTGACCTGGAATTTACTATGTAGTCTCAGGATGGCTTCAAACTCTGCCTTCCAAATGCAGGGATTAAAGGCATGTGCTACCACACCTGGCCCTTCAAGGAATCTTAATCCTCCAAGAAAGGGAACTATTCTAGGAGTTTAAGGAAAAACAGATCTAGGGGGGACTGCTTTAAGCAGACAAAGATGAGAAACCAGATCCTTCTCTGATCTCTGGCAAAGACAGGTTTAAGGACATTTATCACTTTTACTCTCAGGGGGCCCTGTTACCCCTAAACTGCCTCAGTACTGGGGTGAGCAGTTGTGTGTTTGTGTCCCTCCAGGTGAAAAGTTTCACATGACATGTCCATTTGGTCAGTGTGCATACAATCTGAGTCTTCTAACTCAGGAGAACCAGCCAGGGTCTTGCCAACATTACCCTGGGCTTCTCTTTCCCAGGGTCTTCAGCGTTACTCTAAGATTTTTAAAAATTTTTATTTATTTTCTATTGTTTGGTTTTTTGAGGTAGAGTTTCACTCTAGTCCAGGCTGACCTGGAATTCACTATGTGGTCTCAGGGTGGCCTCAAACTCATGGTGATCCTCCTACCTCTGCCTCTCAGGTGCTGGGATTAAAGGTGTGTGCCACCACACCTGGCTTACTCCAAGATTTACCTGTGTCCAACACACCCTGCATGCTACTTCTAAACACCACAAGGAAAATAATGCCCACTGTCCACAGCTCCTTGGCATCTGGGTGACACTGCCAGTTTATAAGGTTTTTCTGATAGTTTGAGGAGGGGTTGTTTGTCTTGTATTGTGTTCTTGTTTTTTGTTTGTTTTTGTTTTGTTTTTGTTTTTCAAGGTACAGTCTTCTTTAGCCCAGGCTGACCTGGAATTCACTATGAAGTCTTAGGGTGGCCTCAAACTCACAGAAATCCTCTACCTCTGTCTCCTGAGGGCTGGGATTAAAGGTGTATGCTATCATGCCTGGCACACAAGATTCTTTGAATGTGAGACTTCCTCACATTCCTATAGCAGTTTACATACTTGAAAACATTCTCCCACATTTTCATTTGTCACTTGTATAAAAGATAATAAAAAATAATAGTGGGGCTGGAGAGATGGCTTAGTGGTTAAGGCATTTGCCTGCAAAGCCAAAGGATCCCGGTTCAACTCTCCAGGACCCACATAAGCCAGATGCATAAAAGGGCACATGCATCTGGAGTTCATTTGCAGTGGCTGGAGGCCCTGCTGTGTCCATTCTTTCTCTCTCTCTCTCTCTCTCTCTCTCTCTCTCTCTGCCTCTTTCTCTCTCTCAAATAAATAAATAAAATATATTTTAAAAAATAATAGTGATATGCCAGGCATGGTAATTCATGCCTGAAATTCCAGAATTCAAGAAGCACAGGCAGACATGTCAGTGAGTATCAGGCTAGCCTAGTCTACATAGCAAGTGCCAGGCCAGCCAGGGCTATGTCGTCAGATACTGTCTCAAAAAAAGGGAAGTAAGGGGACGCACGGAGAGATGATTTAGTGGTTAAGACACTTGCCTGTGAAACCCAAGGACCCATGTTTGACTCTTCAGGTCCCATGTAAGCCAGACACACAAGGTGATGTGAGCATACAAGGTTACACATGCACACAAGGTGGCACACACATCTGGAGTTTGATTACAGTGGCTGGAGGTCCTGGCACACCAATTCTCTCCCTCTCTCTCTCTCTCTCTCTGTCTTTCTCACACACACATTAAAAAAAGACCAGTCTGGAGCTGGAGAGATGGCTTAGCGGTTAAGGCGCCTGCCTCCAAAGCCTAAGAACGCCGGTTCCAATCTCCAGCGGTTCCAATCTCCAGGTCCCATGTTTAGCCAGACGCAGTGACACAAGGGTGCAATACTGGACTTGACCACAAGGGGGCGCACACATCTGGATTTCGTTCGCAGCAGCTGAGAGGCTGATGGCACGCCCATCTCTGTCTTCCTCTCCCTCTCTCTCTGTCTCTCTGTGTCTCTCTCCCAAAAAAAAAAAAAAAAAAAAAAACCAGTCCGAACCGGACATGGTGACAGACACCTTTAATCCCAGCACTTGGAAAGCAGAGGTAGGAGGATTGCCGAGAGTTTGAGGCCACCCTGAGAATACAGAGTGAATTCCAGGTCAGCCAGAGCAAGACCCTACCAAAAAAAAAAAAAAAAAAAAAAAAGGGCTGGAGAGATGGCTTAGAGGTTAAGGTGCATGCCTGGAAAGCCCAAGGACCCTGGTTCGATTCTCCAGGTCCCACATAAGCCAGATACACATGGTGGTGCATGCATCTGGAGTTTGTTTGCAATGGCTAGAAGCCCTGGCACATGCATTCTCTCTCTCTCTGACTCTAATAAATAAGTAAAAATTAAAAAAAAAAAATCTGCTGGTGTGGTGGCACACGCTTTAATCCCAGCACTGGGGGAGGCAGAGGTAGGAGGATTGCTGTGAGTTCGAGGCCACCCTGAGAATACATAGTGAATTCCAGGTCAGCCTGAGCTAGAGTGAGACCCTACCTCAAAAAACCAAAATAATACATACATACATACATACATACTACATACAACATACAACAGTACTAGCATGAAGAAGAACTGAAAGCTAGTTTCTTTCGGGCAGTTTCAGTTAAAGATTGAGGCCCAGAGAGAACCAGGAGATGCCATCCACAGACACCTTGCCCTGACACAAGAAGGGGTCTCAGCAGAAATGGAACTGTGACCAATGGAGGGTGATATACAGCGGCCCCTGCTGTCCACAGTCTAGCATGCTCCCTGGATAGATGACCCAAATGGGCTGGCCTACATGAACTGGCTTTGCCAATCAGGTCTTCCCCTTGCCTAAGGCTGCTGGGTTCTTCCTGCGGCTAGCTTCACCTGCCTAAGCTCTGCTTTTCTGGCTCTGCTCTGCTCTGCCTGCCTCTCCTCACTAGGGCCACAGGGATACACACGAGTCTGGCTTCCCCCTCATCCATCTGGGCTAGGTGAAGAGGGGGAGCATAATACTGTTTCTTGGTCTTGAAGAACTCTTCTGCATGATTTTCCTCTGGTCTACCATGTGCGTATTTCCCTGACACTCCAGATCTACCACGTGGGTCCAGACCTGCTGCCTGTGTAATTTCCTTTAACCGTGAGTGTGACTCTCTTCATTACTCATTTCTCCTCTGAATTTCCCCTCTTATTCTTCCTTGAGCCTCATCATTTGTCCTCTTAACTTCCACAGGAAAGCACAAGGCAGATGCCATACACAACATCCCCTTACACAAGTTCCTAAATTCTATCCCCCACGTGCTTGTGGCTCTACTCCAGCCTTTCTTTGAGAGCCTCAGTTTCTCTTAAATGGGCTTTATGAACTCCACATGTTTCCTACTTCCCACCTGTTTATGACTCTGCTCCAGTGTTCCTTCCTATATCCCAATCTCCCTTATATAAACCCCACAACTTGTGATTTCTCCCTTAAATAAACCCCATAATTTATGATTTCTCCCTAAATATAACAATAATTCATAATTTATCCTTCTTGAGTCTGTCTTTATCGATTATTTGTTAAAGGTAGGACAGAACCCAAACTTGGGATTCACAAATTTGGGAGTCTCCTCTGAACCCCCAAATCCTGTATCACTAGAGGCTGGAGAGATAACTCAGTGGTTAAAGGCACTTGCCTGCTAGGCCTGACAGCCAGACTTTGATTCCCCAGTGCCCACATAAAGACTGATACAAAAGTAGAACATGCATCATCTAGAATTTTTTTGTACTGGCAAGAGGGCTTGACAGGCCTGTTGTCATCCTTTTTGGTTTTTCAAGGTAGGGTCTCGCTCTAGCCCAGGCTGACCTGGAATTAGTCTCAGTCTGGCCTAGAACTCATAGTGATCCTCCTACCTCTCTGCCTCCCAAGTGCTGGGATTAAAGGCGTGCACCGCCATGCCCGACTCTCTTCTATTTATTTATTTATTTATTTATTTTGATTTATTGAGGTAGGGTCTTGCTTTAGCCCAGATTGACTTGGAATTCACTATGTACTCTCAGGCTGGCCTCAAACAGCAATTTTCCTACTTCTGCTTCTTGAGTACTGAGATTAAAGGTGTGCAGCACCACACCAGGCTTTAAAAAAATATTTATTACTTAGCCAAATGTGGCAGTTCATGCATCCCAGGCTGAGCTCAAACTCACAGTGATCTTCCTAGTTGTTTCTCAAGGGCTGGAATTAAAGGCATGCTCCATCACACCTGGCCAAAAAATATTTTTAAAGTCAATAATAGTAATGATGATGATGATGATGATGTCCCCTTCTAGAGGCCCACTCCATGGGAGGGAATACATGCCTGGCATTCATGAGATCAGGTGTGTTCAGGGTGGTATGGCCATAGATATGCCTGGTACTGAAAACCTAGTCAAAAGCTTGTGGTTGAGGAGGTCCTAAGCCCTAGTGGAGTAATGACTAGGGTTGTCTGGTTAAATATATTATGCCCAACAAACTTGTCCTGTAAACACTTACGTTTATGCCCATATATTTTTTTTATTTATTTGAGAAAGAGGCAGAGAGAGAGAGAGAGAGAGAGAGCAGGAGGGAGAGAATGTATGCACCACGGTCTCTAGCCACTGTAAACAAACTCCAGATGCATGTGCCACCTTGTGCATCTGGCTTATGTGGGTAATGGGGAGTCAAACCTGGGTCCTTAGGCTTCACATGAAAGCACCTTAAGTGCTAAGCCATGTCTTCAGCCCAATGCCCATATATTAATACTACCCTCTCTTTTCAGATGGTGGTGACCACAGGGGTGACTCAAAACTCACCAATGTGCTGAGAAGAAGTGACAGTTCAGCACCACATGAGACATCTCTATCACATCCTTAGGGTCTATTGGGAAAGAGGTGGTAGAAAGAATGTAAGAGCTAAAGGAAGGGAGGACTACTTACAATGCTGTCTTCCAGACACAAAGTGGCCTTGACATTCATGATCTCACAGTGGCTGATGCTACCTACCCAAGACCTGCATAATAGGAGGGAAAATATGATGGCTTCAAAATAGAACAGAGACTAATTAGAAAGAAGGGCTTCAATGGAGGGTGGATTTGGAAGGGAGAAAATGGGGGGTTGTGGGATGACATTATAATGGTCTATTATTGTCTATACTTATGGAAGTTGTCAATAGAAAGTTTAAAACAATAATTTCCCCCGTATGTATTACTTTTAGTTATTCTCTAAGACAAAGTCTCAGGTACTGGTCATGACTTTGTAATCCTCCGGTCTATGCATCTCCAGTGCTGGGATTTCAGGCATGCATCCCTATGTCCTACTACAATGTCCTCTTTATAGACTTTAAAAAAAAAGTTTTTAAATTTTATTTATTTTTATTTGAGTCAGAGATAAAGGGAGAGAAGGAAGGGGGGGAGAGAATGGGCATGCCAGGGCCTCTAGCCACTGCAAACAAACTCCAGACACATGCACCACCTTGTGCATCTGGCTTACATGGGACCTGGAGAATCAAAACTGAGTCCTTAGGTTCACAGGCAAGTGCCTTTACCATTAAGCCATCTCTCCAGCCCCTCTTTATAGATTTTAAAAGAACACATAAGGTGTAACAAGAAGTGAAACTTTAAATTAGGAGTAAAAGACTAAAGAAAAACATAAAAATGGGTTGCAAAATAAAATTAAACTATCCAGGCCTGTTGGTGCACACCTGTTATGCCAACCCTTGGGAGGTGAAGTCAGTAGGATCAGGGTTTAAGGTCATCCTCTTCTACATAGCAACTTCAAGGCCAGCCCAGGCTATGCAAGACACTATCTCAGAACAAACAAATAAACAGTCACGAATTTTAGCCAGGCACAACAATTTATGCATGAAAAACTAAGGAAGACAGTTTAGGCTAAACTGGGCTACAGCGAGGCAACCATAAAGGCTGGGAAGACAGCTCAGTGGGCAAAGTGCTTGTGCACAAGCATGAGGACCTGAGGTTGGATCCTCAGAACCTGTATAAAAGCTGCCTTTGGGGTATGGGGGTGCACACCTTTAATCCCAGCACTTGGGAGGAGGAAGTAGGAGGATCGCTGTGAATTTGAGGCCAGCCTGGAACTACAGAGTGAATTCCAAGTAAGCCTGGGCCATAGTGAGACCCTACCTCAAAAGCAAACAAACAAATAAACAAAAAATCTGGGTTTATACCAGAACCAGATGGTAAGATCCCATTGCTGAAGATTCCACATTATTGGGCTGCAAGGTCACTGAGAAATCAAGCAGGAGCTGAGATGAAAACCTTTTCCCTACGGACCAACTGACAAAAACTAGAAAAAGCTATGCTGCATGCAGCCCTATGGGAGAGACAAGTCATCAGTGGTGGTGAATAGCAGTAGACATTGCAAGCCTTAAGACTGGCCATCCAGGCCAGATATGCCAGCTGGTATAATAGTGGCATGTCTGTTGTGGAGGAAACCAACTGCTCTCTAATTGGACTGGATGCCTGCTCTAAGGGAGGGAATATATGCCTGGTTCTGAAAATCTAGTCAAAAGCCAATGGCAAGGGATGAACCCTAGGGGGTAGCACCTACTGTTGTCTGGCTTAAATACATATATTATGCTCATCAAACTGCACTGTAAGCACTTACCTAAATATTCATACCCACATATTAATGGTACTCTCACTTTTCGTTAAAGAAGTTTCTCTCTTCAGATGGCAGTGAGCACTGGAATGACTCAGAAGGCACCATAGTGCTGAGAAGTGACAGAAGAGTGTTCAACACTGCAACATCTCTGTCACATCTTCCAAGACTCAAGGGTCCATTGCAGAAGAGGTGGCAAAAAGAATGTAAGAGCCAAAGGAAGGGTAGGACTACTTACAATGCAATCTTCTAGACACAAATTGGCCTCAATATCCACGACTTCTCTGTGCCTGGCACTACCTACATAAGACCATCATAACAGGAGGAAAAGATGATGACATGAAAATTAAAGAGAACTTGGTAGTAAAGAAAAATGAAGTTGTGAAATTTGCTGGAAAATGGATGGATCTGGAAAGGATTATACTTAGTGAGGTAACCCAGGCCCAGAAAGCCAAACATCACATGTTCTCTCTCATATGTGGATTCTAGCTACAAATGATTGGACTTCTAAGTGAGTAAAAATAAAACTCAGTAGCAGAAGCCAGTAAGCTAGAAAGGGGATATAAAGGGACTAGAAAGGGAGGGAGGGAGGGGGGACTTAATAGGATAGTACTCTATATATTTAAGTAGAAGAACAGATTAATGTGGGTGAAAAGGTCTAAGTGAGGTCAGGGAAAGGAATTGAGTAAAGGAAAGGTGGAGGGAGGGCTAATCAAAATCTAAGAGGATATAAATAAGCCATATAGAAACCTACTTTTCTGGACAATGGAACAATCAGAAGCAATAGATTGTAATTAGAAACATTTTAGTGCCAGGGATGGGATACCTTCCAGTGAGTTGTTGGCCAGGGAGGTCACAGATACCCCCAAACCATTATAGGCCATTGCCGAGGTCTTTGATTTCCCACAAGGAATAGATGGTAAGACCCTATTGCTGAAGACTCCACATACTTGGGTGGCAAGTTCACTGAGAAATCCTGCTGGAGCTGAGCTGAAAGCCTTCTCCATGTGCACCAGCTGACAGAAAGCTGAAGTTCAATGGGAGAGAGAAAACACTGCAAGCTTTAAATTTGGCCAGCCAGGCCAAATGAGCCAATGGGTGCAATAGTGGCACTTCTGTTATGGGAGAAACAAACCACTTTCTAATTGGAATGGAGGCCTGCTCCATGGGAGAGAATACATCCCTGATACTGAAAACCTATGACAGGGGTAGTCATGAGCCCTAGGGGTGTAATGTCTGCTGATGTCTGGATAAATGTATATACTATGCTTACCAAACTGCCCAGTAAGTACTTCTCTTAATGTTCACACCCATATATTAATGCTACTCTCACTTTTGGTTAGAGAAGCTTCTCTTTTCAGATGGCAGTGACCTTGGGATGACTCAGAAGGCACCATGTTGCTGAGAAGAAATGACAGAGGAGTGCTCAGCACTGAAACATCTCTAACACACCTTCCAAGGCTCAGGGTCCATTGTGGAAGAAGGGGTGGAAAGAATGTAAGAGCCAAAGGAAGAGTAGGACTCCTTACAACATGCTCCTCCAGACACAAAATGGCCTGGATATCCATGACCTCACAGTGCCTGACATTACCTACACAAGACCATCATAATAGGAGGAAAAGATGATGACATCAAAATGAAAAGAAAGACTGATTGAGAGGGGGAGGGGATATGATGGAGAGTGGAGTTTCAAAGGGGAAAGTGGGGGGAAGAGGAGGGAAGTACCATGGGATATTGTCTACAATTAAGGAAGTTGTCAATAAAAATAAATAAATAAATAATTTTTAAAGTAAAAAAAAAGAATTAAAGAGAGACTAATGAGAGGGGGAAGGCATATGATGGAGGGTGGATTTATGAGGGGGAAGATATGGGAGGGGAGGAAATTATTATGGTTTATTGTCTATAATTACAGAAGCTGTCAATAAGAAGGTTTTTTAAAAGCTGAGAATTGGAGAGATGGCTTAGTGGTTAAGATACTTGCCTGCAAAGCCTAAGGACCCAGGTTCATTCTCCAGAACCCACCCACGTAAAGCCAGATACACAAGGGAGTATCTGGAGTTTGTATGCAGTGGCTAGAGGCCCTGGCACACCCATACTCTCTCTCTCTCTCTCTCTCTCTCTCTCTCTCTGCCTCTTTTTCTCTCTCCCTCTCCAGTAAATAAACATATATAAAAAAGCTGTGGTTTACCTGTAATCCCAGCCCAGAAGAGGTGGAGACAGTAGTCTGTGGGGCTACTGGCTAGCTTGTCTAACCAAATAAGAGACTTCTGGGTTTAGTTAAAGACCCTGTCTTGGGGTTGAGGAGATGACTCAGTGGTTAAAAGCACTTGCTTGCAAAGCCTGTCAGCTCAGATCCAATTCCCCAGTACCAGGGGAAAGCCATCTATACAAAGCACACTCCAGGGCCCCTTGCCACTGCATACAAACTCCAGATGCACATGCCACTTTGTGTATCTGGCTGTACTTGGGTACTGGAGCATCAAATTCATGCCAGCAGGCTTTGTAAGTGCCAGTGTAAGCTGAGCCATCTTCCCAGCCCTTTGCTGACATTTACATAATTTACTTATTTGCAGCACTGAGATGGAACCCAGCCCCTCTCATATGCTAGGCAAGTGCTCTACCCCACCCCACCTCACTGCTGTTTATTGGGTGTTTTTTCTTCACAATACCCTGAAATAAGTAGCAACCCTATATAACTAAATCCTCATGAGTATCTTGTGAGTGTGATATTATCACCAATTTACAGATGAAAAAATGTGACTTGGAGCCAGGCGTGGTGGTGCATGCCTTTAATCCTAGCACTTGAGAGACAGAGGTAGGAGGATCGCCATGAGTTCAAGGCCACCCTGATACTACATAGTGAATTCCAGGTCAGCCTTGGCTAAAATGAAACCCTACCTCGAAAAACAAACTAAAAGAAAGAAAGAAGAAAGAAAGAAAGAAAGAAAGAAAGAAAGAAAGAAAGAAAGAAAGAAGAAAGAAAGAAAGAAAGAAAGAAAGAAAGAAAGAAAGAAAGAAAGAAAGAAAGAAAGAAAGAAAGAAAGAAAGAAAGAAAGAGAAAGAAAGAAAGGAAAAAGTGACCTGAGAAGTTAAGGCCCTAAGGGCC
Source organism: Orientallactaga sibirica (assembly GCA_036365145.1). Taxonomy (NCBI): domain Eukaryota; kingdom Metazoa; phylum Chordata; class Mammalia; order Rodentia; family Dipodidae; genus Orientallactaga; species Orientallactaga sibirica. Next base: position 57,631,243 of record JAEOAD010000005.1, read on the forward strand.
CACTTGGGTTTTTTTGTTGTTGTTGTTGTTGTTGTTTGTTTGTTTTTGAGGTAGGATCTCACTCTATCCCAGGCTAATCTGGAACTCACTCTGTAGTCCCAGAGTCCTTCTACCTCTGTCTCCTGAGTGCTGGGATTAAAGGCATGTGCCACCATGCCCTGCTGCCTAGGTCCTTTTCTGATACTAAAGTCTCCTTTGCATCTTTTCTGGGGAATGGGGCCAGGGGTGTTTAGACAGGGTTCGGAGTTCCATGTAGCCCAGGCTGGCTTTGAGCTATGTAGCTGAGGTTGACTATGACCTCATGACCACCTGGGATCTTTTACCTAAGGGCTGGGATTGCAGGCATGTGCCAAGCTGCCTTTGCATCTTTTTTTTTTTTTTTTAATTCCAGACACATGCACCACTTTGTGCATCTGGCTTTACATGGGTACTTGGGAATCAAATCCAGGCCTTTAGGCTTTGCAAGCAAAGCACCTTCTTTTTATTTAATTTATTTATTTATTGAGAGAGATAAGAGGGAGAGAATGGGTGCCCCAGGGCCTCCAGCCACTGCAAATGAATTCCAGATGTGTGAGCCCCCTTGTGCATCTGGCTTATGTGGGTCCTGGAGAACTGAACCAGGATCCTTTGGCTTTGCAGGCAAGTGTCTTAACCACTAAGCCATCTCTCCAGCCCATGCCTTTGCATCTTTTTTTTTTTTTTTTTTGGTTTTTTGAGGTAGGGTTTCACTGTAGCCCAGGCTGACCTGGAATTCACTATGTAGTCTCAGGGTGGCCTCAAACTCATGGCGATCCTCCTCCCTCTGCTTCCCAAGTGCTGGGATTAAAGGCGTGCGCTACCATGCCCGGCTGCCTTTGCATCTTAAACATAACCTTCTGGGTGATGAACCCCTTTGGAAAGAGGCTCTGCTCTTACTTCGTAACTCATTCATAACAAGCCTTTATTTAATTTAATTAATTTATTTATTTCAGAAAGAGAGAGAGAGGAGGAGGGAGAGAATGGGCACTCTAGGGCCTCTACCCACTACAAACGAACTCTAGACCCATGTACTATCTTGTGCATCTGGCTTTCTATGGGTACTGGGAAATAGAACTTGGGTCCTTTGGCTTTACAGGCAAGCGCCTTAACCACTAAGTCCCATAAGAAGCCTTTTGAGCATGGCCCACACTTTAGGTTCAGATCCTTTGTTTGTTCCACATTCATATCCTTCTCTGCAGACAGGATAGTGCCAGTCTTGGTTGCTACTATACTCAGCACCCCAGCCTGGCACCCCCAGCTCATGTGGTGTTCACAACCATCACAGTCCTGGGTGATCATATCAAGGGCCGCAGGGCTCACCTCATCCAATCGCTCCCACAGCAAGGGAAAACTGAGGCCAGAGCAAATAAAGGGCCTCATGACCGTTAAGTAGCAAGCTAAGGGAAGGGCCTGAGGTCCTGGCTCCAAGCAAAGAGCCTGACATTCTTGTGGTGTCCCAATCGTGTTAGAACTTATATTTATGAAGCAATAAATCAAGTTTTTTTTAAAAAAGGTGAATCCGGGTGTGGTGGTGCACGCCTTTAATCCCAACATTCGGGAGGCAGAGTTAGGAAGATCACCATGAGTTCAAGGCTACCCTGTATGTACAGAGTGAATTCCAGGTCAGCCTGGGCTAGTGAGACCCTACCTCACAAAATGAAAAAAAAAAAAAAAAAAAAAAGAGGTGAGGTGAGGATGCAACACAGCTGGTAGTGTTTTACTAGTGTGTACAAGCTCTGGGTTTCAACCCAACACTGCATAAACCAGGGGTGGTAACACATGCTTTAATCCCAGCACTTGAGAGGTGAAGACAGAAGGACCAAAAGTTCAAGATCAGGCTGGAGAGATGGCTTAGCAGTTAAGGCATTTGTCTGCAAAGCCAAGCCAAAGGATCCCAGTTCGATTCTCCAGGACCCATATCAGCCAGATGCACAAGGGGACACATGCCTCTGGAGTTCATTTGCAGTGGCTGGAGGCCCTGGTGTGCCCATTCCCTCTCTCTCTCTCTGCCTCTTTCTCTCTCTCAAATAAATAAATTTTTAAAAAACTTTTAAAAGTTCAAAATCATCCTCAGTTACTCATGGAGCTGGAGGCCAGCTGGGGCTACATAAACTCCTGTCTATAAAACAAACATCAACAGGTTCCCTGAAATTTGGTTGGCAAGAGGGGCTCCTGTGTGCCCAGTTGGGAAGGAAGTGGATAGCGCACTGGTCTGCTGGGAAGGAATCCATCCAGGGGCCTTGCCAGTTTCCTCCCAGCAAGGGAAAGTAAACACATTCCTAGAGGCTGTGCAGGCGAATATTCCTGCCTGCATCGCCCTCACCCGCTGTCAGAGCCTCACAACTGGCCAGTGGCCAGGCCAGCTGCTCAACAGAGGGGACAGGGGAGGGGAGAGGCAGGGAAATGAGGGGCCATGACTCACCTAGGGTTACAGGGACCTTTATGATTTGAAGCCTTTGCCAGTGTACCTCTTGTCCCAATGCACGGAGAAGGACATCAGTGAGATCCTCCCCGATTTCCGGGTTGAGCCATGAAAAGAGACAGGCCAGCCCCCAGCTAGCGTAGGTCTCTATAAGGAGAGGGTGGAGTTGGAAGGTAGTGCCCCCCCGCCCCCCGACAACGCAGGAAAGTCCCAGCAGTGCGCTCCAGCCCTGCCCTCTACGGCACGTAGGGGAACCAAAGCCCAGAGGGCAGGCACTGGCCCAACAAGCCCCAAGAAGCCCTCAGCTATGCTAGCACCTGCTTCTTGCCAGCCCCTGCTCCCTTCAGCTCGGTGTGCCACCGCTCCTGCCCATTCTCCCATCCCAATTCTTTCCTTGAACTTATTCATCCAAGCAAATTCCTCTCTGCTATATTAAGACCTTTTCCACTTACATGGTACAATTTTCCTTAAGTGGTATAGTTTAACAAGAGCTTATATTGTGTCTGGGGCAGGGTCTCGAAGTCCACAGAGAGAGAGAGTGAGTATAGGTGCATCAGGGCCTCTTGATGCTGCAAGTGAACTCCAGACACATTTGTCACTTTTTCATCTGATATTACGTGGGTACCGAGGAATCAAACCCAGGCTGGCAGGCTTTGCAAGCAAATACCTTTAACCACTGACTAATCTCTTCAGCCCTGTGCCTGATATTTTATTTATTTATTTACTTATTTTTTTTGGGGGGGGGGTTTCAAGGTAGGGTCTCATTTAGCTCAGACTGACCTGGAATTCACTGTATAGTTTCAGGGTGACCTTGAACTCAAGGCGATCCTCCTACCTCTGTCTCCCAAGTGCTGAGATTAAAGGCATGCACCATCACACCCAGCTTGTGCCTGATATTTTAAATGGTCTAGCCATAACTTAAGGTGAACAGGAGGCTGTGTATTAGAAGTACACAAGCACCCATCATTTTATAAAAAGAACTTAGCATCCAGGGATTTGTGGGGAGGGGTGTCCTAGAACTAACTGCCCATGGTTTGAACATGTTCGCCATGAAGACCAGACCACCAGGCTTGAAGCAGGTCCCACAGGGGAGCAGCTGTCCTCAGTTGGCAGCCACAGTGCCACAAAAGCAACAGCTGCAAAACCTGCCCAATGCCAGGCATGACTCACAGGGAGTGGCGAAGGCTTGGGTGTCACCCTATAAAACAAGTATCAGCATGAGCAAAATGTGTCTGGGGTTGGACTTCGAGACCCTGCCCCGACCTGTCTCTCTCCTCTGGGTCTCTACATGCTGGAGGAGTCACTGAGGCTCAGATACCTCTGTCTGAGGTAATTTTGTTCGGTTGGTTGGTTTTTGAGATAGGATCGTGCCATGTAATATAGCCCAAGCTGGCTTCCAACTCAATCCTCCTGCTTCCACACCTCTTCTTGCCCCAGTGCTGGGATTACAGACATGTGCCACCACACCAGGCCCCCAAAGGGCAATTTTTAACCCTTGTGTCAGCTCCAGCCGAGCTATGTTGAGGAGGAAGGAAGTCTGACGTAGATTGGCCATTTATTTGATCGTGCAGGGGTGTGATGGCTCTTGGGGTCTTCACTTGCCATGCTGTGATCAGTCCTGTGATCAGAATCAGCTGCCCTTGGTTGGGGCAGGGACCCTGGTCAGAAAACAGGGCCTAGCCCCCTCTGATTGGAGCTTCATCGACACACACAAGAGTCCAGGTTCGTGGGGAGATAAAGGCCCTTTCTAGGCAAGGAGGCCTCTGGCTGTGTAGGCTCAGCCTGCTTGTTTAGTCACTGGTTCAAGTTGTTGTTGCTGCGGGTAGTTCATCTGGCCAGGTCAGCTCAGAACAGGCCTTGACAGAGAGATAGGCTAAGTTGATTCTGTCTGGGCTGGGAAGGCAGCAGGCGGTAGGGATGGAGAACTGGAGGCTGGGTGTCTGAAGTCCAGTCCCCAAGATGATAAGCAGGCTTGGACATTGCCTCTGGGAAGGAATTTCTCATTGGGACTTCCTTCTTGCTGTTGAATGTGGTTCATGTCCTCCCCCAGCGCCACAATGTCTGGCCATAGTCTGGAACACTTGGAGATCTTTGTAGGTCAGAGAGCTGGTCTGAAGCCCAGGTTATGGAATGGCTTCACATCTCTCCATGCCTTAGTTTTCTCATCTATATAAGGGGAGGAATTAATTGTCATGTTTATTCTAATGCAATAGCTCAGAGATTTGAGGGGCAAGTGTGCTTGCAAAATTCATGTTCATCAGAACTACAAATAAGATCTAATTTGGGAAAAAAGTTCTTTGTAGATGCAATTAAGTTGATGTCATACTAGATTAGGGTAGGCTGAAAATCCAATATAACTGGTATTCTTAGGAGGGAAATTTGAATGCAGACAGGCACAGAGAGAACTCCATGTGAAGACAGAGGCAGGTTGATGGCATGTTGCCACAAGGAAGGTTAAAGGCCATTAGGAGCTGAAATAAGGTTATCCTTGGAGCCTTTGGAGGAAGCATGGCCTGGCATACACCATTTTAAAGTTGTGGCTTCTGGGGATGTGAGACACAGATCTGTTTGAAATGTTTTGTTACAGCAGCTCTAGGCAAGTGCAAGACCCAGCACACAGTGAGTGAGTGTTCCACTGAGTGCACTGTCACTGCCAGGGCTGCATCCTACCTCCTGCTCATATATAGTCTTCCTGACTCAGTCCCAACCCGCCTGCTGGGCCCTGGCTCTACTGCCATACCTAGCTGGCATGTGCCAGCCATGGATTCAGACACAGGACTAGACATGGGTAATGGATGGCAGTCTCATAAAGCCTGGCTGAGAGCAATGGGCAGGGCTCTGGGTCACCTCTGAACTGCTGCTCGTCAGTAGAGGTACCTCCACATTACGACTTCAGCACTTGGCAAAGGCCTTGTCAGTGGACATAAAGCCAGAGTTCCATGCTGTCACCCACAATAGCTGAGGAGTTCCCTTAATCTTTTAGGAACCTCAACTCACCAAAAAAAAAAAAAAAAAAACCAGATCCTGTGCTTCAAGCAGAAAAAGATTTCAGTACTACCCAGTATGAAACAGAGTTGACATTTATTAAAGATATTTTAGGGGACTGGAGAGATGGTTTACTGGTTAAGGCATTTTCCTGCAAAGCCAAAGGACCCCAGTTTGATTCCCCAGTACCCACATAAGCCAGATGCACAAGGGGGCGCATGCATCTGTAGTTCATTTGCAGTGGCTTGAGGACCTGGTGTGCCCTTTTTCTCCCTCCCTCTCTCTCTCTCTCTTTCTCTCATAAATAAATAAATAAATAAAAGTTTTTTTAAAAAAAGATATTTTAGGGCCTGGAGAGATGGCTTAGAGGTGAAGGTGCTTGCTTGCAAAGCCAAACGACCCAGGTTCAATTCCCTAGTACCCATGTAAAGCCAGATGCACTAGGTGGTACATGAGTCTGTAATTCATTTGCAGTGGGTAGAGACCCTGGCACACCCATTCTCTCTCTGTGTCTGTCTGTCTCTGCTTGCAAATAAATAAATTTAAAAGATATATATACTTTTTTGTTTTTTTAATTTAATTTTATTTATTTATTTGAGAGAGAGGGAGATACAGAAATAGGTAGAGAGAGAGAGAGAGAGAGAGAGAGAGAGGGAGAGAATGGGTGTGACAGAGCCTCCAGCCACTGCAAATGAACTCCAGATGCGTGCAACCCCTTGTGCATCTGGCTTACATGGGTCCTGCAGAATCAAGCCTCAAACTGGGGTCCTTAGGTTTCACAGGCAAGCATTTAACCACTAAGCCATCTCTCCAGCCCGCCCCCCTTTTTTTTGAGGTAGGGTTTCACTGTAGTCCAAGCTGACCTGGAACTCACTATGTAGTCTTAGGGTGGCCTCAAACTCATGGTGATCCTCCTACCTCTGCCTCCCAAGTGCTGGGATTAAAGGCGTGCACCACCATACCTGGCTCTATATACTTTTTAAATATTTTATTTTTACTTATTTGAGAGAGACAGACAAAGAGAGTATGGGCATGCCAGGGCCTCCAGCCACTGCAAACAAACTCCAGACATAGGCGCCACCATGTAAATCTCGCTTATGTGGGTCCTGGGGAATTGAACCAAGGTCCTTTGGCTTTGCAGGCAAGCACCTTAACCACTAAGCCATATCTCCAGGCCCAAAAGATATATATATTATTTTTATTTATTTATTTAACAGAGAAAGAGGGTGAGGGAGAGAGAGAGAATGGGTGCACCAAGGCCTCCAGCCACTGCAAACAAACTCCAGATGCATGTACCCCCTTGTGCATCTGGCTAATGTGGGTTCTGGGGAATCGAACCTGGGTCCTTTGTCTTTGTAAGCAAATTCCTTAACCACTAAGCCATCCCTCCACCCACCAAAAGATATATTTTTAAAAATATCTTATTTATTTGCAAGGAGAGAGAGAAAATGGGTGCTCTAGGGCCTCTAGCCACTGCAAATGAACTCCAGATGCATGTACCACTTTGTGCATCTGGTTTTATCTGGGTACTGGAGAATCAAACCCAAGTCATTAGGCTTTGCAGGTAAGTAAGCGCCTTAACCACTGAGCCATCTTTCTAGCCCCAAAGGATATTTTAATATAGATTTTAAGCACAAGGGTTAAAAGAAAAAAGAGGTGCTTGGAAAGAGGTAAGACACACTAGAGAACATGGGTGTGGGTTTCTCTAAGAGAGAGGTATGCTTCATTGTCTGCACAATAGTCAAAAATGGGATTTTTAATTTTTTTAATTTTTACTCATTTATTTGACAGAGAGAGAGAGAGAGGGAAAGAGGCAGAGAGAGAGAGAGAGAGAGAGAGAGAAAGAATGGGTGCTCTAGGGCCTCCAGCCACTGCAAATGAACTCCAGACACATGTACCACCTTGTGCATTTGACTTACGTGGGTCCTAGGGAATCGAACCTGTGGCACATGATTCATTGCTATTTGACAACAAAGTATTGTTTTAAGGCCGGGTATGGTAGTACATGCCTTTAATTCCAGCACTTGGGAGGCAGAGTTAGGAAGATCACCATGGATTTGAGGCCAGCTTGAGACTACATAGTTAATTCCAGGTCAGCCTGGGCTACAGCAAGATCCTACTTCAAAAAACAAAAACAAAAAATTGTTTTAGGGCTGGAGAGATGGGTCAGCAGTTAAAGTACTGGCCTGCAAAGCCTAAGGACCTGAGTTCAATTCCCAGTACCTATGTGAAGCCAATGCACAAGGTAGCGTTTGTGTCCAGAGTTCATTTCAGTGGATAAAGGCTCTGGTGTACCCATTCTCTCTATCTACTTCTTTCTCTCTCAGTCTCTCAAATGAATAAATAAAATATTTTTTAAATACTATTTTAGGAAAGGAATCTTATCTCTATGTCTCCAACCTTCCCAGAATGTTAGTTGTGCTAGAATTCTTTCATCTCACCTAGCAAGAGGCTTCAACCAGACTCTGAGTGAGGAACTCCTCTCTCTTCCCATGTCCCCATAATTTGACCTTTCTGTTCTGCCTCAGCCAGACATTTACTAGGATGCACTGTTTACCAGGCATTGCACTAAGCTCTTCTGTTTCTCTTTCCCAACCAGCTCGTGAGGGGCCTTGGCCATCCCAGGTTGCAGCTAAGACAATTGAGGGGAAAGCTCCTGAGACAGTAACACATCCTCTCTTGGTCAAATGGCCACCCCAAGGCCAAGGCCTGTTACTTGATCTGGTAAACAAGGACAGGTAAACACGGGGGGGGGGGGGCGGCACATTTAACCCATTGAGCCACAGCTAGACCTTTGGCCCTTCCGGGCTTAGGAAATGTACAGTGCTCCTGTCCTAATGCCATTGACTTCACAGCCCTCAGCTAAGATATAAACTCTTTTGGCCAGAAATAGATTTGATAGATAATGGGGACACTATCATTGATAAGTCAGCATACATTTCTCCCTGCCATCCTACCTACCTATGGCCCAGAGCGGCTCTGGGTAGCTGGTAACTAGCTGGTTATGTCAGCTTCACGATGTATCATGACCCCCAACTCAGTTTGTCTTTTCTCTCTCTCTCTCTTTGCCTTTATCTTCTCCATCTGCTAGCTTACTTCCTTGCTACTCACTGCTCTTTAAGCTGCCTTGAAGTGACAAATCCCAAAAGAGGATCAGCTTGGTTCAGTTCACTTTCCCACAGGGCAGCCTCATAGGCTTAGGAAGCCGGCTGTGCACCCAGGCTCATGCAGGTCTGATCAGCTATAGCCAGGGGACTGGAGTCACAGGGTCCTTCCCTGGCTGCTTCTGGGGAGGCTGCGGCAGTGGCAGGCACACTGGGGTTGGCTACCTGAAGACGGTGCCTTCACAATCGCCTTCATATCTCTACTCCCTCTGCAAGCTGTAAGCCCAGTTCTCTTGTGGATCCCTCCACCCTGTGAGGAGCCTCTGATTCACAGATTAGACCCTGGCAGCCAAATGGAGGTGCAAGCCACCACTTCTTCCTACCCCACCCAGGGCAGGCATGACCCATCAATCATATCCCTCTCTCTCATTGGCTGAGCACAGATGCCAACTCACTGTCTGCAGTGTGTTCCAGGAAGTCATCACCTTCGCAAGGTCTACTGACAAGACGGAACTAGATGAGATGAAATGATCTCTGAGTTGCCCCAGGCACTGGTGTGATAGGAATGTGAGTCAGCACTCCTCAACCCCACCAATCACACAGCTGAAGAAGGGCCTGGAACAGTGGCCAGTGTCCGAGGGGAGAGGTTCTAGTTACTTATGATCCTGGTGATCACGACATCAGCCAGCTTGTGAGGAGACAACCGGTCCAAGGGCAAGGCGAGGTGCTGACTCACTATGGTTTGAAGTTCATTACCTGCCCTTCTTTTTGTCTCTGCTCCGCTTTGAGTCAAACAGCCACCCCCACATCAGAGACATTCCTCAACCACCTGCTGAGCATGGGCTCCAGAGGCTTATCGATCAGTGTGTGTTTGGAGAGGCATCCAATATAACCAATGGGGACCATGGTGCCTTGAAAAATAGCAAAACATATCAAAGCCTCCTTAAGTCTACGTAGTTTGTGAATTGGCAAGTGGAGGACAGTGTGCCAGGCTTCCTTTAGTTAGTTTACTTACTTTGACATGTAAACTACATAGGAACAAAATAATTTACCCACATATGGAAAGAGGGAGATGATCACAGGGAGGGAAGGGGACTGGGCCTAAAGAAATAGACTATGGCTTACAGAGGTACCCAAAATTTTGGCATCAAGAGATGATGTTATCTATGGGCCATATTCAAAGTTCTTCAGGGATGCAAGAGGTACATGGGCCACAGTTTGGATATGTCTGGTTCAGAGTGTCTTGACTGAGCTAGGGGCACAGTGCTAAATGAGAGCCAGGACCCTCAGCTTTTGCCAAATCTCCCACATAGGCCCAATGCTGCCAGATTTTCCAGTTTTTCAACTCAGAAATTCAAAGCTGCACATGATGGCGCATACTTTTAATCCCAGCACTGGGGAGGCAGATGTAGGAGGATCGCCATGAATTTGAGGCCACCCTGAATCTACATAGTGAATTGCAGGCTAGCCTGTGCTAGAGTGAAATCCTACCTCAAAAAAAAAAAAAAAGGCAAGGAAGGAAGGAAGGGAGGAAGGGAGGAAGGAAGAAAGAGAGAGAAAAAATACTTCTAGAGGGACTGGAGAGATGGCTCAGTGGTTAAAGGCACTTGCTTACAAAGCCTGACAGCCAGGGTTTAATTCCCCCAGTGTTCCCCAGTACCCACATAAAGCCAGATGCACAAAGTAGAGCATGCATCTGGAGTTCATTTACAGTGGCAGAAGGCCCTGGTGCATCTCTCTCTCTCCCTCTCCCTCTCCCTCTCTCTCTCTCTCTCCCCCCCAAATAAATTAATTTTATTTTTTTAAAAAAGAGGGCTGGAGGGCTGGATAGATGGCTTAGCAGTTAAGGTGCTTGCCTGTAAAGCCAAGGGACCCAGGTTCAATTCTCCAGGACCCATGTAAGCCAGATTCACAAGGTGGCACATGTGTCTGGAGTTCCATCTGTCTCTTCCTTCCTCCCTCCCTCTGCCCCCCTCAAATACATAAATAAAAATAAACTATTTTTTAAAAAGAGGGCTGGAGAGATGGCTTAGTGGTTAAGATGCTTGCTTGTGAAGCCTAAGGATCCAGGTTCAATTCCCCAGTACCCATGTAAGTCAGATGAATGAGGTGGCACATGTATGTGGAATTCTTTTAATAATAATAATAAGGGGCTAGAGAGATGGCTTAGCGGTTAAGGTGCTTGCCTACAAAGCCAAAGGATTCAGGTTTGATTCCCCAGGACCCACGTAAGCCAGATGCACAAGGTGGCACATGTATCAGGAGAAGTTTACAGAGGCATGCCCATTCTCTCCCTCTCCTTTCCTCTCTCTCTCCCTTCCTCTCTTGCTCTCAAATAAATAAATAAATAATAAATTAATACTTTAAAAAGTAATAGAACAGGAAGGAAGGAAGAAAGGAAGGAAGGAAGGAAGGAAGGAAGGAAGGAAGGAAGGAAGACAATGCATTCATCCAACTTTAAAAGTCCCCATAATTTTTATCAATCTCAGTGATCTTCAAACATCCCCATAATCCAAGGTCTTTTAACTGAGCCATAATATCAAAAAATCCCCCCAAAACCCATAATGGCACAGAATAAACACACTGCAAAAAATGGCATTGGGCATAGCAAAGAAATATTCAACCAATACAAGATTTAAACAGGGCAAACATCAAACTCTGTAGCTCCAAGTCCAACAACTCTAGTCAGTGACAAATCTCCAAGTCCGATAATTCTAACCAGCAACAAGTCTCTGGAGTTCCAATTCCGCCCCTCCAGCTAGGCTACTCACAGTCCTGGAAGACTTCATCCAGGGCCAGCAGCTCTCCTTAGCAGCTATCTCATGGTCCTGGCATCCCCAATGGGTCTCCACTGCAACCCATGGTCCATCCTCACAGCTCCATTGGGTCTCCATGCAGGCATCCAGCAAACCTGCTTCACACTGCTCATAGCTATTTCCAAAACACAAGACCATGTTGCAAATTTAATGACCCTCTCTTTCCTGCATTTCTTATTCTCCACAATACCAGGTAGGGTGCCAATTTGTTAATCCAGGGGGGAATAAAGCAGACTTTGAAGAACAGGACGCTCCTTGAGTGTTCAGGCCCCTTCCAAAGAGTGTACGTTCTTTCTGTTGTCCCAGTGCAGGTCAGCTGACCCAATCTCAATGGTTGCAATCTCTCTATTGCAGCTGAACAAACAGCAGTTTCGGCCTAAACATTTCTTTCTGTGCTGTAGGCCTCTGTACACACCAGACTGTGTCTATGCAAAGCAAACCTGCACAACTTCTCATAACACGGGCATAACAGCAAGCCTCTCACACAAACTGCTTCTAGCCCAGTCCAAGCAAAGCTCTTTCTCACCCTCATAAGCCAAACCTCACAGTCCATAGTCCTTACTGCATTCAGGTCTTTCAACTCTGACCAAAATAGTCCATCAAGCTGTACTTACAGCAATGCAAGGTGTCTCTTAGGCCAAGGTTTCAAATCCTTCCACATTCCTCTTGAAAATCAGCTCCAAAAGGCCAAAGCCACACAGTCAGGTGTCTAGCAGCAAATGACACCACTCCTCGGTGCCAACTTTACTGTTGCAGTCAGGTTTGCATTGCTGGTAGAAATCACCTGACCAAGGGCAGCTTTTTTTGGGGGGGGGAGGGTTTATTTTGGCTCTCAGACTCAAGGGGACACTCCACTATGGCAGGGAAAACGATGGCATGAGCAGAGGGCGGACATCACCCCAAGGCCAACTTAAGGTGAGGATAGCAACAGGAAATGTGCCAAACACTGGCAAGGGGACACTGGCTATAAGACCCATAAGCCTGCCCCCAACAATACTCTGCTTCCAGGAGGCATTAATTCCCAAATCTTCATCAGATGGGAACCTAGCATTCAGAACACCTAAGTTTATAGGAGACACCTGAATCAAACCACCACAGATGGCTTAGCAGTTAGGGTGCTTGCCTCCAAAGCCAAACGACCTAGGTTCAATTCCCCAGAGCCCACATAAGCCAGATATGCAAGGTGGCACATGTGTCTGGAGTTTGTTTGCAGCAGTTGGAGCTGGCGTGCCGTGCCCATTCTCTCTTTCTCTCTCTGCCTCTTTCTCAAATAAATGAATAAAAACAAAATACATAAAAAAGAATGAAAGAAAATTGGAAGTAAAAAAAAGAGTACTGGCCTGAGGAGATGGCTCAGCGGTTTAGGTGCTTGCCTACAAAGACTAACAACCCAGGTTCAATTCCCCAGTGCCCACATAAAGCCAGATGCACAAAGTAGCACATGTGTCTGGAGAGCTTTTACAGTGGCTAGAGGACCTGGTGTGCCCATTTTCTCTCAGTGTTCCTCTCTGCTTGCAAAAAAATAAAATATTTATAAAAAGCAAATAAATACTTCTAGAGAGCATGCCCTTCAGCCGTCCCAGCCCAGCCCAGGTTTGAACAGGTAACAGTAGTAAGGGCTGAGGAAGAGCCAATGAGAGCAGAAATGCCACCTCTGTGGGGCTGTTAGCCAGCTGTGTGACCTTGGAGAATCATTTACCTTTAGTGGCCATTTCTTAGAAGAGAAATGATTAATTTGATAAAGGTTATAAAATCCATTGCCCTCCCCCTATTCCCAGTAATGACTCAATAAACACCACTTAATCCAGGCATATTGGCTCATACAATTCTAGCACCTCAGAGGTAAAAGCAAGAGGATCTCAAGTTCAAGGGCAACCTGGGCTACATAGTGAGTTCCAATTCAAGGCCTGTCTCAACATTAAATGTAGCTGGGTGCAGTGGCACATGCCTATAATTTCAGCACTCATGAGGCAGAGGTAGGAACATCACTGAGTTCGAAGCCACCATGAGACAACATAGTGAATTCCAAGTCAGTCTGGTCAAGAGTGAGACCTTAGCTCAAAGTAAATAATAAATAAATATAAAGCAGCTTGGGGACATAGCTCAGTGGTACCTTACTTGCTTAGTGTGGACAAGGTTATGGGTTCAATCCCTAATAAATACCACAGGAAAAAAGAATCCAAGTTTAATCCTTGCACAAGAATACTCTTAGTTTCAATGTGGGGAAATGGTGCTTTGGGGCCAAGGATCTCATTCAGAGTCTGCAGTGAGCCCAGAGCAGAGCTCAGATCTCTGGCCATCTCCAGCTCTTCCTACCACATCCCATCTGGAAAACAAGCCAAACCTCAGAAGGCCTTTGCTCAGCAGCCACCCATTAGGCTTATTTCTACTCAGAGCCCTAGCCCACATTTTTAGAGTACACTTTTGCTAAGAAATGAGGGCCTGACTGGGCGTGGTGGTGCACACCTTTAATCCTAGCACTCGGGAGGCAGATGTAGGAGGATTGCTGTGAGTTCAAGACCACCCTAAGACTACATAGTGAATTTCAGGTTAGCCTGAGCTAGAGTGAGACCCTACCTCAAAAAAACTTTTGAAAAGGAAGGAAAGGAAGGAAGACCTGTCTCCCATGGATAAGTGATATCTCTCAAGTTGTCATTAAGAGCAGGTCCTAGGGCTGGAGAGATGGCTCAGCAGTTAAGGTACTTGACTACAAAGTCATTAACTTTGATTCCCCAGTACTCCCATAAAGCCAGATGCACAAAGTGGTGCATGTATCTGGAGTTCATTTGAAGAAGCTAGAGGTCCTGGTATGTCCATTCTTATCCTCTCTCTCTCTCTCTCTCTCTCTCTCTCTCTCTGCTTGCAAATAAATAAACAAAAAAATTTAAGCAGCAGGTCCTAGCCAACAGGAGTCCCAGGCTGCCTCTGCCCTGGGGCCTTACCTTTCCACCTCCCTGGAGCCTTCTTGGCATCCTCTGCATCTGCCATTACCACCCCCCACACACCCTTCATCTCACCACTTTTTTTTTTTTTTTTTTTTTGGTTTTTCGAGGTAGGGTCTCACTCTGGTCCAGGCTGACCTGGAATTAACTCTGTAGTCTCAGGGTGGCCTCGAACTCTCAGCGATCCTCCTACCTCTGCCTCCCGAGTGCTGGGATTAAAGGCGTGCGCCACCACGCCCGGCATCTCACCACTCTTTATCAGAGTCTCAGAGCCAGCAATGGAGGCTGAGACTTAGAGCTAGAGGTAATCACATTCTCAAATCCCCCCAACACATGCAAACAAATAATAAATAAACCATGACAATTCTCTCCCCCTCCTTCATCCACTCCCTCACAAACCCACCCTCCATCATATCCCCTTCTCATTCTAATTAGACTCTTTTATTTTGATATCATCCTCTTTTCCTCCTGTTATGAAGATCTTGTGTAGGTAGTACCAGACACTTTGAGGTCATGGATATCCAGGCTATTTTGTATCTGGAAGAGTATATTGTAAGCAGTCCTACTCGTCCTTTGGCTCTTACATTCTTTTTACCACCTCTTCCGCAATGGACCCTTGAGCCTTGGAATTACTTCCATTCTTAAGGTAGACCCTCCCACAGTATAGCCACCACACTCCAGCAACCTGGCCTTTGCTTCTATAGAGGTTCTGCTAACTTTAAACTGCCTCTCCAGCACTTGGGCGGTGGAAAGCAGAAGGATGGCTATGAGTTTGAGGCCAGCCTAGGCTATGGAGCAAACACCAGACCAGCTAGGACTATGGAACTGGAGCAAGATCCTGTCTCAAAAAAAAAAAAAAAAAAAAAATAAGGAGGCCAGGCATGGTGGCACACAACTTTGATTCCAGCACTTGGGAGGCAGAGGTAGGAGGATCACCGTGACTTCAAAGGCAGCCTGAGACTACATAATGAATTCCAGATCAGCCTATGTTAGAGCGAGACCCTACTGTGAAAAACCACAAAAAGGGCGGGGGAAGAGCCTGGTGTGTTGGCACATGCCTTTAATCCCAGCACTCAAGAGGGAGAGATAGGAGGATCACTGTGAGTTCAAGGTCACCCTGAGACTACAGAGTGAATTCCAGGTCAGCCTGGGCTAGAGTGAGACCCTATCTCGGTGGGGGGGGGGCGCGTATATAGTTCAGAAATAGAGCATATGCCTAGTATATGCAAGATCCTGGGTTCAATCTTCATTACTAGGGTTGGAAGGGGAAGGTGGCAGCCTTTAACACTTTGCTTTTAGGCTTTGAGCCTCTCAACACAAGGGCAGTGCATGCCAGGGAAGCCTCCTTCTTAGTGGCACTCTACTATAACAGACTCAGCAAACATCCAAGTGAATGCTGTTATTATCTACACTGTGTAGACAAGGGAACAGAAGCTACTTCCTCACTCAACATGTCATGAAGCTCAAGTTCAAAGTCCTGGATGAGAGAACTGATAATGAATCTGACCCAAGGAGAGCACAAAGCTTTAATTACAGTGCTTGTGAAATGATGTATGTGTACTTCCTTGTATTTCTTCTGGGTTCTGGTTGCTCCCTGTGGCCAATTAAAAGTGTTTAAAAGTTGTAGAAGCTGGGTGTGGTGATACATGCCTATAATCCTAGCACTTGGGAGGCTGAGACAGGAGTTTGGGTTACAGTCAGCTGGGCTGCATAACCAGACCCTGCCTCTAAAAGGAGGCTCGAGGGGGCTGGAGAGATGGCTTGGTGGTTAAGGCACTTGCCTGCAAAGCCAAAGGATCTCGTTTCGACTCTCCAGGACCCATGTAAGCCAGATGCACAAGGGGGCGCATGCATCTGGAGTTCGTTTGCAGTGGCTGGAGTGCCTGGTGTGCCCATTCTCTCGCTCTCTGTCTCTGCCTCTTTCTCTGAAATAAATAAATAAATAAATAAAAATAAAAGGAGACTCAAAGCCGGGTATGGTGGTGCATGCCTTTAATCCCAGCACTTGAGAGGCAGAGGTAGGAGGATCACTGTGAGTTCGAGGCCACCCAACATAGTTAATTCCAGGTCAGCCTGGACCAGAGTAAAACCCTACCTCAAAAAAAAAAAAAAAGGAGCCTCAAGATGTAACTCAGTTTTAATTATCAGCATTGCAAAAAATAAATAAAATCTTGAACCAGTGGTACAGGCAGAGGTGGTGGGGAGGACAGACATAGCTATGGATCAGCCTACTGAACGGAGATCCCCTACCATCAGCTGTGGAGAATCTAGTGGCCTCACAACAATAAGAATAGCTAGCCTTGTTGGGCGCGGCGGTGCATACCTTTAATCCCAGCATTCAGGAGGCAGAGGTGGGATCACTGTGAGTTCAAGGCCACCCTGAGACTACATAGTGAATTCCAGGTTAGCCTAGCCTGGAAGCTTAAAAGAAGAAGAAGAAAAGAAGAAGAAGAAGAAGAAGAAGAAGAAGGAGAAGGAGAAAAAAAGGAGAAAAAACAAAAAACAAAAACAAAAACAAAAACAAAAAGAGAAGAAAAAGAAAAAGAAAAAGAAAAGAATAGCTAGCTTTTGTCCAGCATCTATCATGCCCAAGTACCAGACTCAAGGATTATTCTGTTGAATTTTAGCAGGAGAGTTATAGGGTCAGATGAAGGAAAGGAAGGAAGGTTTAGTGACTTGCTCAAGGTCATCTTGCCAAGAAACGGTAGATAAGCAATTTAGAGACAGGTCTAATTCCATGCCTAAGCCTTGCCTATGATGCTGGTCTGTCTGCAAAGCAGGACAAAACCTTTTAGTAAGCCCTTTTAAAATATATTTAAGGGCTGGAGAGATGACTTAGCAGTTAAGACGTTTGCCTGTGAAGCCAAAGGATCCCAGTTTGGTTCTCTAGGACCCACGTAAGCCAGATGCACAGGGTGGGTGGGGGCGCATGCATCTGGAGTTTGTTTGCAGTGGCTGGATGCCCTGGTGTGCCAATTCTCTCTCTCTCTCTCTCTCTCTTTCTCTCTCTCTCTCAAATAAATAAATAAAAATATTTTAAAATATATTTTTAAACAATACTCTTTTAAAAATATTTATTTACTTGAGAGAGAGAAAGAGGCAGAGAGAGGGAGAGAGAGAAAGTGCGTTGCAGTCAGGTTAGCATTGCTGGTAGATATCACCTAAGCAAGAGCAGCTTGTGGGAAAATGAGGTTTATTTTGGCTTACAGGATCTTGGGGGAAGCTCCATGATGGCAGGGGAAAATGACATGAGCAGAGGGTGGACATCACCTCCTGGCTAACATAAGGTGGACAAAAGCAACAGGAGAGTGTGCCAAACACTGGCATGGGGAAACTGGCTATAACACCCATAATCCCGCCCCCAACAATACACCACCTCCAGGAGGCATTAATTCCCAAATCTCCATCAACTGAGAACCTAGCATTCAGAACACCTAAGTTTATGGGGAACAACTGAATGAAATCACCACAAGAAAAGAGAGAGAATGGGCACGATAGGGCATTTGGCTTACATGAGTCCTGGGGAATTGAACGTGGATCATGGGGAATTGAGCCTGGGTCTTTTGGCTTTGCAGGCAAGCACCTTAACTGCTGAGCCATCTCTCCAGTATCCCCCCTTTTAATTTTCTTAAATTTACTTATGAGAGAGAGAATGGGTACACCAGGGCCTCTAGCTACTCCAAACCAACTCCAGGCACATGTGCCACCTTGTGCATCTGGCTTATGTGGGTACTGGAGAATCGAACTTGAGTCCTTAGGCATTACAGTCAAGTGCCTTAACCACTAAGCCATCTCTCCAACTCTTAGTAAGCCCTTTTGAGCTCTCTTGGCCCCCTTACCCTTCCCTCCTTCTTCTCTCCTTCCCTATGTGAGGGTGATATTCTCTTCTCAGTCTCTCCCCTGCCCCAAACAGGCTGGAAAGAGGGTGAATTTCTTTTGGCTTGCCCTTTCTTTCTTTGCTTTCCCTCTTTATTCTAACTCTCCCTGAAATAAGTCTCATAATTCATAATTTACCCTTCTCTAAGTCCATGTTTTCAACTCTTTGATAACTTGAACAAGGAACCAACATTGGAGCTCATGGCCTGGAGGTCCTCTGAATCGTTGTAGAACCTCGTTCCTCCCAGAACTCCGACCCTGAATCACCACTGTGATGTGCTGTACAGAATCCTTCTCTGGCCTTTCTCTATGTCTTCCTCTATATTTGGGAAATCTTCTCTTACACTTTCATTGAATAGTCAAACAATTCCTTTTATATTTATTTCAGCTCCTTCCTCTATCCCATGTATTCTGAGGTTTTTTAGCTTATCCAAGTTCTTGGAAATATTGGTCATTTTCTTTAATTTTTTCTTTATATTAGTCTGTGTGTATTATTGTCTCAACTCTGTCCTCCATCCCTGAGATTAGTTCTTCTGCATGATCATGTCTGTCAGTATAGCGTTCTAAAGTAATTTTCATTTGATTGGTCATCACATGATTTCTGTTTGATTCTTTTTTTCAGCATTTCCATTTCCTTGATAAATTTTCCCTCCATGTTTATGACTTTTTCCTCCAATTTACTAACTTTCATTCACTTTGGATATTGTCTTTTCGAGATATTGGATTTTTTTTTTTTTTGAGGTGGGGTCTCACTGTAGCCCAGAATGACCTGGAATTCACTATGTAGTCTCAGTGTGGCATCGAACTCACTGTGATACTCCTACCTCTGCCTCTCAAGTGCTGGGATTAAAGATTTAAATTTCTTTTGGTAGGTCATTCATTTGCCTGTTTGTAGAATCTGCTTGGGCTGTTAGTTGTTTTTAGAAGTGGAATTCTAAGTTATTTTTTTTTGTTGTTTATTTTTAAATTAATTAATTAATTTGAGAGCAACAGACAGAGAAAGAGATAGAGAATGGGTGCACCAGGGCCTTCTGCCACTGCAAATGAACTCCAGATACATGTGCCACCTTGTGCATCTGGCTTACGTGGGACCTGGGGAATCGAGCCTTGAACCAGGGTCCTTAGGCTTCACAGGCAACACTTAACTACTAAGCCATCTCTCCAGCCCCCTCTAAGTTCTTTCTCTGGCCCTTTCACTCTCTCCTTTTCTACTCCCAGTGTGAGAGTTTGGGAGTGTTTTGGTAGCTTGTTGTTCCATACTCTTTTGAGTTTCTCTGTTGTGATTTGAGCATTTGTGGAAATGGATTCCCTCCCTTTTTTTTTTTTTTTTTTTTTTTGTTCTCCCCTTGTTTCCTACACTCTATTTGGTTGTTTCTTTTGTCTTCTGTGGTTCTACTAGTTTCATTTGGAAATATGTTTTTCTGATATTTTCAGGACATAAGCCCAATATAGAAACCCACAGATATGATGTTAGGTGTTGTATCTAGCTTCCCTTTGCTGGACAAACACCCAAGCTAAAGCAGGTTATAGGAGAAAAAAGGGTTAATTCAGGCTTACAAATTCCAGGAGAACACCATCAATGGTGGAAGAATCAGGCTCACTTCCATAGATCCAAGCAGAGACACCACCAACAGCCAGCACAATAACCACCACCCCAAGCTCAAACTGCTCTCCACACACCTTGGAGCTGGACTCAAGATCAATTCCCAGTGACATACCTCTTCCCTAGTAGGGCTTCACCAACTGGAGACTCAAGTTTCCAGCTTCAGTCTATGGGGCCATATATTTAAACCACCACAGTAGGTTTGATTTTGCTCTTTGTGTTACTATTCTGTATCCTTTAGATGATTTAACAACTAATATATAATAATCAGGATGGAGACATGGCTTAGTCTGAAAAGCCAAAGGATTCATGTTTGATTCTCCAGGTCCCACATAAGCCAGATGCATGGTGACACAGGCACACATGGTTGCACAAGGGGCACACACATCTGGAGTTCAATTACAGTGGCTGGAGGCCTTGGCACACCAATTATCTCTCTGTGTGTCTGTCACTCTTGCATAAAAAAAAAAAAAAAGGCAGTCAGGGGGCTAGAGAGATGGCTTGGCAGTTAAGTGCTTGCCTGTGAAGCCTAAGGACCCTGGTTCAAGGCTCGATTCCCCAGGGGGCCAGATGCCCAAGGGGGTGCATGCATCTGGAATTCTTTTGCAGTGGCTGGAGGCCTTGGTGTACCCATTCTCTCTCTGTCTCTCTCCTTCTCTGTCTGTTGCTCTCAAATAAATAAATAAACAAAAAATGAATAAATAAATTTTTTTATAAAGGCAGTCTGGCAGCCAGGCGTGGTGGCGCACGCTTTTAATCCCAGCACTCGGGAGGCAAAGGTAGGAGGATCGCCTTGAGTTCAAGGCCACCCTGAGACTACATAGTGAATTCCAGGTCAGCCTGAGCTAGAGTGAAACTCTACCTCGAAAAACAAAAACAAAAACAAAACAAAACAAAAAGGCAGTCTGGCCAAGCATGGTGGCGCATGCCTTTAATCCAGCACTCGGGAGGCAGAGGTAGGAAGATTGCCATGAGTTCAAGGCCACCCTGAGACTACATAGTGAATTCCAGGTAAGCCTGAGCTAGAATGAGACCCTACCTCAAAAAAGCAAAACAAAACAAAAAAGCAAAAAGCAAAAAACAAAACAAACAAACAAAAAAACACAGATTTTAAAGGCCAGCCATGGTGGCACACACCTCTAATCCCAGCACGCCGGAGGCAAGAGATAGGAGGATCACCACTCTGAGACTACATAGTGAATTCCATAATTCCACGTCAGTCTGGGCTAAAGTGAGACCCTACCTCAAAAAAATAAAAACAAAAAAAAAAAAAAAAAGAAAGAAAAAGAAAGAAAGAAAGAAAGAAAGAAAGAAAGAAAAGAAAAGAAAGGAAGAAAAATACAGTCTGTTGGGCTTTTCTCAAAAAATATAATATATAATAATCCAGCTTAACACCAACATATAGGGCTTTAATGTCCATGTCCAAACACAACATTGTCAATATTAATATAAGGTAAGAGAACCATAAAAACCTTATCAGTAGGGCTAACAGGAAAATAAGTGAGAATGGAGAGACAAAGGAAAGAGAAAAGAGGAATAACAAACAAGAATAATCCAACAAATAATCACCATGAGTTCGAGGCCACCCTGAGACTACATAGTTAATTCCAGGTCAGCCTGGACCAGAGTGAGACCCTACCTGGAAAAAACAAAATAAATAAATAAATAAATAAATAACAGCTGGAGAGAATGCTTAGTGGTTAAGGCGCTTGCCTGCAAAGCCAAAGGATCCAGGTTTGATTCCCCAATACCCATGTAAAGCCAGATGCACAAGGTGATGCATGCATCTAAAGTTGGTTTGCAGTAGCTAGAGGTCCTGGTGCACCCATTCTCTCTCTCTATCTGCCTCTTTCTCTTATAAATAAATAAATAAGTAAACAAACAAACAAATAAATCTGGGCTGAAAAGATGGCTTAGCAGTTAAGGCACTTGTCTGCAAAGCCTAATGACTGGAGTTTGAGCAAAGCCAGATGCACAAAGTGGC
This sequence comes from Orientallactaga sibirica, assembly GCA_036365145.1. Classification (NCBI taxonomy): domain Eukaryota; kingdom Metazoa; phylum Chordata; class Mammalia; order Rodentia; family Dipodidae; genus Orientallactaga; species Orientallactaga sibirica. The sequence continues at coordinate 57,652,993 of JAEOAD010000005.1, forward strand.
ACATGCATTTGGAGTTCATTTGCAGTGGCTGGAGGCCTTGGCATGCCTATTCTCTCTCTCTCTCTCTCTCTCTCTGTGCCTATTTCTCTCAAATAAATAAAATAATTTTTAATCAGAAAAAAAAATTAACACAAATAGGGGGCTGGAGAGATGGCTCAGTAGTTAAGATGCTTGCCTGCAAAGCCTAATGACCTGGGTTTGAGTCCCCAGTAACCACATAAAGCCAGATGTATAAAGTGGTGCATGTATCTGATGTTCATTTGCAGTAGCTAAGGCCCTGGTGCACCCATTCTCTCTCTTTGCTTACACATAAAATAAATAAAAATATTTTTAAAAATATTTTTTAGGGCTGGAGAAATGGCTTAGGGGTTAAGGCATTTGCCTGCGAAGCCAAAGGATCCCGGTTCAATTCTCCAGGGCCCATGTAAGCCAGATGCACAAGGGACACATGCATCTGGAGTTCGTTTGCAGTGGCTAGAAGCCCTGGCATGCCCATTCTCTCTCTGTCTGCTTCTCTTCCATCTCTCTCTCTGCTTGCAAATAAATAAATAAATAAATAAATAAATATTTTTAAAAATATTTTTAAATATATTTTATTTTTTATTTTTATTTATTTATTTAGAGAGAGAGAAAAAGGCAGAGAGAGAGAGAGAGAGAATGGGAATGCCAGGTCCTCCAACAGCTGCAAATGAACTCCAGATGCATGCGCCCCCTTGTGCATCTGGTCTACATGGGTCCTGGAGAATTGAACCTGGGTCCTTTGGCTTTGCAGGCAAGCACCTTATCCACTAAGCCATTTCTCCAGCCCTAAAAATATTTTTTAAAATAACAAATAGGGAACTGAGAAGATAGTTCAGTGGTTTAGGCACTTTCCTGCAAAGTTTAACAACCCTGGTTTGATTCCCCAGTACCCACATAAGGCCAGATGCACAAAGTGGTGCAGGTATATGGAGTTTGTTTGCAGTAGCTAGAGGCCCTGGCCCGCCCATTCTCAGCGCCCCTGCTGCAAATAAATAAAATATAAAAAAGTAAACAGTTGGAAAAAAAAATACTAAAGGCCGGGCGTGATGGCTCACGCCTTTAGTCCCAGCACTTGGGAGGCGGTTAGGATGAGGCTACCCTGAGACTACAGAGTGTGTTCCAGGTAGCCTGGGCTAGAGCAAGATCCTACCTCCAACAACAACAAAAAAACACCACACACATACAAAAAAATACTAATTAAAGTAAATAAATAACATGAGAAAATAAAAGAAGAAAAACAACATAAATAAATAACATAAGAAAATAAATGAAGAAAAATCAACGGGGCGGGGATTGTACGTATGTATGGGGAAATGTCCCTTTGTCCACACCCCACAGGTTAGAGTTCATAACAGTGGCACCCTAAGTCAGCCAGTCTGATTCTGTGTGTATGTCTTTCAGGAAAGGGCAGTTTATGTGATAAAGTTAGCAGGGTATGATGGTACACACCCACTAACCCTGCACTCTGAATAATGAAGTAGGGGGGTTGCTGTTGAGCTTAAGGCCATCCTTGGCTACAGAGTGAGTTCCAAAACAGCCTGGCTATAGCTAGACCAGACTTCAGAAGAGAAGAAAAGAGAAAAAAGGAAAACCAGAAAACAAACAACTAAAAAAAAGAAATAAGCAACACACAAAAAAATTTGTCTTTTTTGCTGGTCTCAGGCCTGGGCAGAAGTTGTCCCCTTGAAAGATCCTGCTGTGGTAGCTTGACACCCTGGGTTTCTCAGGAATTACTGGGGTGGGGCAGGGAATGTCCCAGTCATCCTGAGGGCAACCTCCCTCCCCACCTACTCTACTCTGCTCTCAGTAAGGAAGCTTACTGGTGGTAGCTGGAAGCCTGACTGCTCACCGGTGCTAGCTGGAAGCACTGGGGCCCCCTTGAATGCTGCAGGCTGGAGTGGGAATCTGGGTGGCATAGCGAGCTACTGATGTTTACTGACGCTGTTAGTCCTGCAGGTGTGATGTGAGCGGGGAGAGTCCCATCCCAGCAGTATCTGAGGCTCACACTGGCTCACAGCAGGACAGGAGGATGACAGCATAGACACTCTTCCTGGGGGCAGCAGGCTGGAGCCCCATCCTAGGCTCCTAGATGATTACCTGCAGCTCCCCTCCCCCGCACCTTTCTTCAGCGGTCAACCCCCCTAGCTTAATCAACTCCTTATGGATCTTGGCTTGTAGAAAATGATGACAAAGGCAGGAGAGATGGCTTCATGGTTAATGGCTTGCAAATCTTGATGGCCTGGGTTCAATACCCCAGTGCCTGGGTAAAGCCAGACATACAGTGACACATGTATTTGGAGTTTGTTCCCAGTGGCAGGAGGCTCCAGCCCATCTCTACTCTCTCTCTCCATCTCTCTGTCTCTTTCCCTCTCTCTTTCTCAATAAATAAATAAATAAAAAAAAATTTAAAGGACAAAAAGGGGAATATCTTGTATTAATTTGTCTTCTTTTATTTCAACAGGCCTTTTTGGTGAGCCTTTTAAAATGCAAGTGGCAATCAGATTTATCTAAGGCTTACAACAGACTAGAACTTTATAGTTTAACAACATATAAACAGGCAATCTTAATTTGTCACATAATGTCATAAATATAATTCATATTTAATTTGCAAGCAAGCACCTTCAATCCTGAGCCATCTCTCCAGCCCCTAATTTCCTGTTTTATTCAAAGATAGGAACAAAAAATAGGTGCTGGAGAAATAGCTCAATGGTTAAGGCACTTGATTGCCAAGGCTAATGCCTCAGGTTTCAATTCCCCAGGACCCATGTAAAGCCAGATGCACCAAGTGATGTATGCATCTGGAGTTCATTTACAGCTGCTGAAGGCCCGGGCATGCCCATTCTCTCTTCTCTCTTTCTTTACTTGCAAATAAGTTAAAAAAAAAATTAAGTCGGGCGTGATGGCACACACCTTTAATCCCAGCACTTGGGAGGCAGAGGTAGGAGGATTGCCATGAGTTCGAGGCCACCCTGAGAATACAGAGTGAACTCCAGGTCAGCCTGGGCTAGAGTGAGACCCTCCCTTGAAAAACCAATAATAATAATAATAATAAATTAATTAATTAATTAAAAACTTTAAAAGAAGAATGATGTTAATTTCACCAAGTGGCCATGACTGAGTTTATCTCTAAAGGAGTTCCGTCCCTAGATCTCTTTTCCCTTAAACCTGACTCCTTCCCTAAAAATTCCTCTCTTATAAAAACTCTGGATCAGAATCAGTAGGTGGATCACCCCGCTGGGAGCCCCTCCCGCTTTACTGGAGCTTGCTGTTTTCCTTCTCTTAGGCTCTACAATACTCTACAATAAATCTTTCTAAATGTCACATGCTATGGTCTATGAATTTCATTCTTTGAATTCATAAGACAAGAATCTGGAGGCCACTGACTCTGTGGAAGTTTTGTGTGACCATGACAGTCAGTCTGGCACCCTAACTCCTGGGTTAAAGCACAACCAAGAGCAGAGAATGGCCCTGTCACCCTCAAAGACATCCCAAATTCCCATATCACTAAAATTACTTTCTGTACTGTAGTTAAGGATCCAGTTTTACCGGACTGGAGGTTTCTGAAGAGTGAACTCCTCGGGCTTCTGTGGCCTGCCCTATTGCCAATAATCTGACTGAATTCCATAAAACACCGAATTTGCAAAAACTCTAGGACTAGATCTTGGTTCCTCCTTTGGAATTGAGAAACCCAACACTCAACACCATCACTTCTGAGGACCACAGAAGCAAAGAGACTTGCCTAAGATCACACAGCTCTTATGGGGAATGGCCAAAATTCATGCTTTTGTGCCTCAGCCTTCACTGCTAGGTTTCTGGCCATGCAGCTAACTACCTCTCTCTGCTTGAGTCTATCTCCTCTGGACCAACTACTATTGTGTAAGGGTGGGCCCTGAGCTACTCCACCTCCACAGTAGGGGTCACTCTTGTTATGGGCCTCCTCTTTCCCCCAATAGACTAGGGCCTACTGTCTACCTCAGGGTTGGGAGAATACATTCTTCCCAACAGCCACCCAGGTGCAAGCTTTCATGCCCAGGTTGCCCAGCAATTCCTGTGGTATGCAGGTAGAGCTGGCTGCTGCATAGATAAGCATCTGTAATGACTCACACACAGTCTGGGTACCACCCACCTGACTGGAGAAGAGCTCTGGAAACCAGCCAGGTGGGTCTGAGTTGGCAAAAGCAGCCCATTACTTTCTTTCCCTGCCCAACCAAACCCTGGCAACCTGACCCCCTCATTTGGATAAAGAACTCAAGGAGATAAAAGTACTAACCCTCTTGTTCTCATCATTCAGAGATGAGACTTCATTTATCAAGGTGGTGCACACCTGTAATCCCAGAGTTTGGGAGGTGAAGGCAGGACAATCAAGAGTGCGTGGCCAGTCTTAACTACACTACAAGTTTGATATCGGCCTGGGCTACATAAGACCCTATGTCAACACAAAACAAAAGAAAATCAGCAGGATGTAGTGGCTCACACCTTTAATCCCAGAACTGGAGAGGCCCAAGGAGGAGGATCACTGTGAGTTTGAGGCCAGCCAGAGATTACATAGTGAATTTCAGGTCAGCCTGGGCTAGAGCAAGACCCTACCTTGAAAAAAAAAAAAACCCCAAAATAAAAATAAAATCAAACAAAACCACCTCCACCATCAGATTAGCAGCCATGTTGACCCAAGTCTGTAATCTCAGTACTTGGATGGCAGAAATAGGAGGATCAAGTGTTCAAGGATAGCCAGGCGTGCTGGCACGTAGCTTTGATCTCAGTACTTAGGAGGCTGAGGTAGGAGGATCACTGTGAGTTTGAGGCCAGCCTGGGAATACAGAGTGAGTTCCAGGTCAGCCTGGGCTAGAGTGAGAACTTACCTAGAAAACAAACAAACAAGAGTTCAAGGATAGCCTGGGCTACATAGAAAGACCCTGCCTCAAAACAAATCAAAATCACAGAAACCTCCACTGATGCCACTATGCTTCCTATTATAATTACAATAAAGTTTTTTAAACTTCTTAAATATATTTATTTATTTGAAGCCGGGCATGGTGGTGCATGCCTTTAATCCCAGCACTTGGGAGGCAGAGGTGGGAGGATCTCTGTGAGTTCAAGGCCACCATAAGACTACATAGTGAATTCCAGGTCAGCCTGAGCTGGAGTGGGACCCTACCTTGAAAAACCAAAAATGAAAAATATATTTATTTATTTGAGAGAAAGAGAGAGTCAGATAGATAGAGAATGGGTGTGCCAGGGCCTCTAGTCACTGCAAATGAACTTTAGATGCATGCACCACCTTGTGCATCTGGCTTACGTGGGTACTGGGGAATTGAACCTGGGTTCTTAGGTTTCATAGGCAAGCACCTTAACCACTAAGCCATCTCTCCAGCACTTTTAAACTTTAAAAAATATATATTTTATTTATTTATGAGAGAGAGAGAAGGCAAGCCCAAGAACACCAGGGCCTCTAGCTACTGCAAAACAAGTCCAACAGCATGTGCTACCTTGTGCATCTGGCTTTATGTGGGTACTAGGGAATCAAACCTGGGTCCTTTGGCTTTGCAGACAAGCACCTTAATTACTAAGCTATCTCTCCAACCCCCCACTTTTTTTTTTTTTTTTTTTTTTTTTTGAGGTAGGATCTCACTCTAGCTCAGGCTGACCTGGAATTCACTATGTAGTCTTAGAGTGGCCTCAAACTCATGGCAATCCTTCTACCTATGCCTCTTGAGTGCTGGGATTAAAAGCGTGCACCACCACGCCCAGATTTTTTTGTTTTGTTTTGTTTTTTTTTTTGAGGGAGGATCTCACCCTAGTCCAGGCTGACCTGCAACTCTATAGCGCACTTAGAATTCTTTGTGCATCTGGCTTTACATGGGTACTGGGGAATTGAAGCAAGCTCCTTTAACCTCTAAGCCATCTCTCTATCCCCCACAATACAGGTTTTAGTAGGGGAATAGGAGAATGGAAATTCAGATGTTGGAGTTACCTTCTCATTGCTGGTATAAAACACCCAACCAAAAATGCAGCTGATGGGAGGAAAGTTATTTTGGCTTGCAGTCTCAAGGGGAAGCTCCATGATGGCAGGGAAAGGCATGGCATGAACATAAGGTGGACATCGCCTCTGCCATAGCAGGTGAAAACAGCTGCAGGAGAATGAGCCCAACTTTGGCAAGGAGGGGTTGGCTGTAACACCTTAAGCTTGCCCCAACAACACACCTCCTCTAGCAAGGCTCCACTTCCCAAATTGCCACCAGTTGGGGACCAAGCACCCAAAGCACATGAGTTTATGGGGGACATCTGATTCAAACACTATAAGATGTCTTGAGCTTTTTTTTGGGGTGTTGGATGGAATCCAGGTCCTTGCACGAGCTTTTCAAGTGCTCTATTACTGAGCTCCCTACCACTCCCCAGGTCAAAGTGAAAAAGCATATCCAACTGTTTAGATATAAGAACGATCTTTTTTTCCACTTGAGATCCTGTATAGCTGAGACTGATCTCAATCTCACTATGTAGTCAAGACCTTGAACTCCTGAGCCTCCTGTCTCCACCTGCTAAGTGCTGTGATTTCTCCTGTACATATGAACAATCTGGGGTAGAAAAGGGAGTTAGCCTATGTCATTGTCAGTGTCGGAGCCAAATCCAGAGGCTGGTGGCCTGAGGGTGCAGTGGTAGAGCACATGCTAATGGCCAGAGGCTCTGGATTCAACTCCTCCCCTACCTAAGAAAAAAAATTCAGTGTGGGAGCTGGGCATTGTTCACACCAGCCTCAGGACTATCTCACTTTCTCCAAGGAGGGGCCACAGCCAGAGATGCTGCCTGTGTTTCAGAGCAAGAGGAAGCTATTACTGTAGCAGCTTTGATGTGGTGGCTTTACCTTTATTAGAAATAGAACAAGCCATGGAGAGAGCCCTAATGGAACCTGAAATAATTAATGTGGTTGGAAAGAGGCAAAATCCAAGTAGATACAGATTCAAAAGCAAAGTTAATGGCTTGAGCAAAAGTGCTAAGGGCAGCAAGTCAGGCTAGACAGCCAGCCTCACACAATTTTCCAGAGTGGTTTAGTGAATTGGTAGAGCCTGCTAGTTCCCCGCCTTGGGTCAGATGACTGCAAACAGCTGACTCTGAAAGCTTAGCAAACTAGTCTTTGAAAAGCACATCATTTTGAAGGGAAGTGAGTATGATAGGCTAGCTTTCCTAGGCCTGATGCAGTGGAGATTGTTTACATGGCAGCATTTGAGATCTCTGGTTTGATTTGCTAATTACATGGGCTAGGGGCTGAGTCTTGGTCTCACAGAAATAGTCAATTCACACAGGTAAGAGGCAGAAAACAATTTTCTCAGTTTAAAGGAGTTTCAGTCATCAAATATGGAGATTCAAACGTAGAGAGGGAAAGGAGACAGGCAGAGATAGAAGAAAACTGTTGGAGTTCCTTGCTCCAGAGCTGAGGCCTGAAAGCAGCTCATCCCAAGAAGCTATTCTCATGGGTCCTCATTAGTGGGTGGACTGCAAATCTCCTGTTTTAGACTAACAACCTTTAAGAAAAGAACTTGACAGGACTGGAGGGATGGCTCAAAGCCTGATGGCCTGGGTTTGATCCCCAACACCTACATAAAGCCTGGAGTTCATTTGTAGCAGCAGGAGGTCCTGGCATGTCCAGTCTCTCTCTCAAAATAATTAAATATTTTAAAAAACATGGGGTTGGGAAGATGGCTAGGTGAGTAAGGCACTTACTTGCAAAGCCTAACAACCCAGGTTCAATTTCCCCGTACCCATGGTAAAGCCAGATGTACAAAGTGGTGCATGCATCTGGAGTTCATTTGTAGTAGAGGCCCTGGAACACCCATTCTCTGTTTGCAAATAAATAAATTTTAAAAGTATTTAAAGGTTACATAGGCCAGGCATGGTGGCACACACCTTTAATCCCAGAACTTGGAGGGCAGAGGTAGGAGGGTTGCCACAAGTTTGAGGCCACCCTCAGTTCAGCTTGGGCTAGAGCAAGACCCTACCTGGAAAAACCGAAAGAAAAAAAATGTTACAAAAAAGTTACGTAGCACAACATGGAGGAGGAACTGTTCACTGATTTTTTTGTTTGCTTGTTTGTTTGGTTTTTCTAGGTCGGGTCTCACTCTAGCCCAGGCTGACCTGGAATTCACTATGTACTCTCAGGGTGGCCTCGAATTTATGGCAATCCTCCTACCTCTGCCTCCCGAGTGCTGAGTGTAAAAGTGTGTGCCACCATGCCTGGATACTTATTTTTTTTTAGTTTTTCAAGGTAGGGTCTCATGCTGGCCCAAGTTGACCTGGAATAATTCACTCTGTAGTCTCAGAGTGGCCTCAAACTCACAGCAATCCTCCTGCTTCTGCTTCCTTGAGTGCTGGGATTAAAGGCAGGCGCCACCACGTCCAGCTAATTAGCTCAAACTTTTTATGTAGCCAAGGATGATCTTGATCCTCCTATTCTACCTCCCAAGTGCTGTGATTACAGCTGTGTGTACAGCACAGACTTAGGCAGTGCTGGGGCTGGAAGCCAGTGCTCCGTGAGAGGGGTGTAGCATTGACAGACGATTGCACAAGTAAGGGTAAGGTAGGCAGGGATAGTACCTGCCTGCACAGGGAGAGAAAGCCCCATGGATGGTCATGGGCTCCAAGATGCAGCCACTGCCCTGGCCATGGTGGCCAGTGACTATGGCTTATAGCACGCAGCCCCAGCTCCCATGCCCTGAGTGAATGGCCCACGTGACTTGGCAGCAGCTCTGATGCAGGTTTTGTTTTGTTTTCTTGAGGTAGGGTCTCCCTCTAGCCCAGACTGACCTGGAATTCACTATGTAGTCTCAGGGTGGCTCAAACTCATGGCGATCCTCCTACCCCTACCTCCCAAGTGCTGGGATTAAAGGCATGCGCCACCACTCCTGACTTTGATGCAGTTTTAATAGATCACAAATCCAATGAGCCAACAGCACAATATTGCTGAAAGGCAAAATTCTTCTCATCTACCTTAATATTCAACAGTGGTTTTATTGGTCACATTCTTGTTAGACTCTGAGTATAAGAAAAAAAAAGTTCTAGCAGAAATACTCTCCTCTTTTCTTTATTGCTATACCACCAACAGAGATACAGCCCCTCCCTAAAGGTCAATCAGCTGTTGGTCATTTATGGGAAAGCTGCAATGCTAGTCCCTCAGCAGATTTCTTGCTGTGTTTGCACATTTCTTAGCAACAGAGGGGACACATGGCTTGTTTTCCTGTGTGACAAACCCTGAAAGAGGCAAGGAGCCAGTGCAAGAGACATCTGAGTTTGTCAGCTTTGGTCTCTGCTTTCCTGGAAGATCTAGCATGGATACAGGCAGAAACTGCTTTCTCTGTGCTAGCACACAGCAGCAGCCTGTGACACAGAATGTCATTACCAACTGAACACTTCCATTCCTCACTGCAAACTGGGCTGACCTGCTCTGGTCAAGGGCTCATGAAGAGAGTTGGTGGTATGCCTTTATCACCTTTCCCTGTTGCACCCACTTGGCAAGCTCAAGTTCCAGATGGTGTAGTTCTAAAAGAGAAGACATTTTTACATGGCTCCCATTAAAGAGAAATACATTTCTCCTTAATGATCGTTTGTCCAGTGTAGTCATCAGCTTTAAGGGCCTTAACTAGACAGACAATAAAGCTTCCTCTTTGACCTCTTGCTAGGCCACTGCTAACTTGTTCAACATTCTTGTGCTTCTTTTCCTTTCTTCAGTAAATCCATCATTCTTTATCCTTGTATGTGTAAGGAAAGTGTAAGAGAAAAGCCAACGAGAACACTGGATTTGATTTTTTAGACAAGACTGTTTATCAAGAGAAACAGCAAGGGGTCTCAGATTTCCCGCCGGATGAAGGCTGAAGCACTGGGCCAGGCTAGGGTGTAAGTTTATAAGGAGAACCTAAGAAAAGCAGACTGGACCAGGTGCAGTTGATAAGAAAATTGTAGCTGTTTGTGTCCTTGTTCAGAATAGATTTCTTCAGCCAGGAATGTCTAAGGGAGGAGACTCAGATGGTCTCTGGTCCTTCAAGGCCATCTAGGCCAAGGGGAGTACATCAATCAGGGAAGGTGTCAAACTTCTTTACTACCCACAAGCTTTAGGGATAGCTATTAACTCTTAAGTTCCCTTTAGTTTTCAGGGAAGGCTATTAACTCTTCAGTATGCCCACAGTTGTATCCAGCCCTCTTCACTTAAAGTTCTCGGCGTAAAACTTACCAGGCTCTTTTGTCATGACAGTTCCCAAAGCCACGTCTCTGGCTTAGGGCATTTGTCTTCTGGTTACTAGGAACTTGGGGCTTCATAATACTCATGAATATACAGTTTTGGTAGCTAAGATGTTTATATCCCTTTGTGAGCTATGAAATGATTTCATGTTTCCATTGTCTGGAACAAGTCCTTAATCTGTGGCGTTTTGACTTCCTTGCATACTGACAACTGGCAGCAGACTGACAATCCAGTAATCACCTTTTCATGACAAAGCTGACAAATCATGGCTCATGTATCTTCAATTCTCAATTTATCCTGCTACCAATTTGGCCTTTTTTGGTTGGTGGTTCTAACTTGATTGCACATTGGAATCAACTGGGCATGACTTGAGAATTTGTTTTTGTTGGGCACTAACATGTAATCCCAGCACTTGGGAGACTGAGGCAGATGGGAAACCTTTCCCTGGGGAGACTCAACACACCCAGCTAGGGCTATATGACAGGCCAAAGTATAATTGCGTCAAAACCAGTTTACGTGAACCAATGAGTTTATTGGCATTACTGACAGAGCAGGATGAGAGGTTGCTTACAGGAGTATGGATGATTCAAAGGCAGCTACAACATGGAAAAATCCCACCCTAGCATAAGTGACAGCTGACTCACAGAGGTACAACCCACAAGGAGCTCAGCAGGGCAGGTGGGATTCTCCTCCCCAAGCACTTGTTTAATCTTTTTATTTCAAGGTAGTCTCACAGTAGCCCAAGGTGGCCTGGAACTCACAGCGATCCTACCTTTGTCTCCACAGTGCTGGGATTAAAGGCATTCAATACCAAGCCTGACTTGTTTAATCTTTATATAACCTTAGGGAGGGGTCTGGCAACCTTTTCCCCAGACTTTGCTGAACTCCCGACTTGCTCCTCCCTTCAAGAGGAATGTTTCAACTCAGAGAAAACTGCTATACAACACGGCTCAGAATTGCCCCTCAACAGCTGTTTACTGCGCCTTGGGGAGTGATTCATACTTTTTTCAGTTCTCTCAGATTTGTTGACTTCTTGACTCTCTCCTTTCAGGAGGGAATATTTTGGTTTGTTTTTAAGCCAAGGTGTCATTGTAGCACAGGCTAACCTGGAACTCACAATGTAGTCCTAGGCTGGCCTCAAATTAATGGGGATTCTATCTCACCCTTCTAAATGGCGAGATTGAAGGTGTTTGTCACCATACTCGGCTGGGGGGGAGGATTTCAATTCGGAGGAACTTGCTATTCAAGGTCATGAGGCTACATAATGAAAACATGTCCTAAATAACAAGCAAGCCACTGTCTTGGGTTGGGGGTGTAGCTCAGTGGTAAAGCACTTGCCTAGTATGTACAAGGTTTGATCTCCAGCACCAGGGATGAAAAGTGTATTATCTACCTGTCTTTTCTACTGCCACTAGTGAGCTCTGCTCTCAAACAGAATATTATTCAAAGGAAAATTAATGTCAATATTCAACCGTCTTGAGCTAGTTGTGTAGCTTGGCGATGAGTGCTTGCCTCCTAATATATATGAGGCCTTGAGTTCAATCCTACCAATGGCATCTACACAGAAAAGTCTGTCTTGTCAATCGTTTTGTTTACTTTCCTTCCCTTGTATTGGCATTTTCTTGTTTACCCCTCTCGGCCTATCATCACTTCATACACAGTAATTATATCTGGAGACAAATACAAGGCAGTGTAACCAAATTCTGCAAGCAGTCAAGTCTATTAGCCTTAACATTTTCCTGGATGACAATGCACATTTGGATATGACTTTGTAGAAGACATGGAAATCACTCAGTAAAAATGTATAGTATTTTTCTTTTTAGTGTGTAGTTATAAATGTAGCAGCTTTTCCTCTAAGGATAGAAATCAGATACATGGTACAGTTCAGGGGTAGTGAGCCGAGTCCCTAGGGTTGAATACCAATAATGCACGGGAAAAAAAAAACACCCATCACCAAAGCCTGATAAGTGACATTTACAAAGCTACTAAATTATATTTAACCCACAGGGCCAGGCTATCAGGCTTAACATCTAAGATTTTCTTCCACACAGAATGGTACTCTAGGAGTCAGCACCAGTTTTTCAGATTAAAGCCAAGTGTTGACACACAGGACGTTTTAGAGGGCTAGACTTGGTCTATGAAAACTTATTTTCTGGCTCCCTAACAGATTACCCAACCATTTGAAAACCATAACCACCCCCTTATTGGTGTTCACCCCAATACTATTCCTTAATATTGGGTGTTATTTTCTCTTTTTTTTGGGGGGGGGGTTTCAAGGTAGGGTCTCACTCTAGCCCAGGCCAACCTGGAATTTACTCTGTATTCTCAGGGTGGCTTCGAACTCATGGCGATCCTCCTACCTCTGCCTCTCGAGTGCTATGGTTAAAGGCGTGCACCACCATGCCTGGCTTTTTTTTTTTTTTTTTTTTAGTTCAAGGCCAGCCTGGGAATATAGAGTAAGTTCCAGGTCAGTCTGGGCTAGAGTGAGACCCTGATTTGAAAAAAAAAAAAAAAATCAATGATGAAAATAGCTGTAATGAAAGCCGGGCGTGGTGGCGCACGCCTTTAATCCCAGCACTCGGGAGGCAGAGGTAGGAGGATCGCCATGAGTTCAAGGCCACCCTGAGACTACATAGTTAATTCCAGGTCAGCCTGGGCCAGAGTGAGACCCTTCCTCGAAACCCCCCCCCCCAAAAAAAAAGCTGTAATGAATAAAACTTCCAACCACCTTAAAAAAGTGATAAAAAGGGCTGGAGAGATGGCTTAGCGGTTAAACGCTTGTCTATGAAGCCTAAGGACCCTGGTTCGAGGCTCGATTCTCCAGGACCCACGTAAGCCAGATGCATAAAGGGGTGCATGCATCTGGAGTTCGTTTGCAGTGGCTGGAGGCCCTGGCGCACCCATTTTCTCTCTCTCTCTACCTGCCTATTTCTGTATCTCAAATAAATAAATAAATAATAAAATATTTTTTAAAAAAGTGATAAAAATACCCAATTTCTTTTTAATATTTCTTTGCATGTGTTTGTATGGGCACGCCACGGTCTCTTGCAGTTGCAAACAAATGCTTGTCCAGATTTATGTAGCTGGCTGGGGAAATAAACAGGGGCCTGGAGGCTTTTGCAAGCAAGTGCTCCTTAACTGCTGAATCATCTTTTCAGCTTCTTTTCTATTGCCTGCCACCTCCCCCTCCCCCCAGACAAGGTCTCACTCTGCTGCCCAGGATGTCCTTGAACTCATGGTGATTTCCCAGCCTCCACCTCTTCTTGAGTCCTGGGATAACAGGCACAAATCATTGACTGGCCCGTGACTTTTTTAAAAGTATTTTTAAATATTTTATTATTTGAGAAAGAGGCAGATAGAAAGAATGGGTGTGCCAGGGCCTCTAACCACTGCAAACTCCAGACACATGTGCCACCTTGTGCATCTGGCTTTACGTGTGTACTGGGGAATCAAACCTGGGTCCTTTGGCTTTGCAAGAAAGCGCCTTAACTACTAAACCATCTCTCTAGCCCTGATTTAACTTTAACTCCTGTTGGGCTGCCATATTTTTGGAGTGGGGTCTATGTAGCCAAAGCTGGCTTTGAACATTGAATATGATCCTTCTGTATCAGGAAACTGAGTGCTGGGATATATCACCACAGCTGACCATACTTGTTTGTTGTGACATGTACAGACAACATAAACTCTTCTAAAAAGAGGAAGTCTAGTGCAGTGGCACATGCCTATAGTTCCAGCACTTGGGAAGCTGAGGAACACTGAACCTAGGAAGTTGAGATCAGTGGAGACAGGACATCCTAACAAAGGAATGTTATTGAGAACCTAAGGAAGGGACTGGGGAGACGGCTCAGTGAAGAATGGTGTTGCCTGCTGGCCTGGGATCAATTCCCCAGTGCCCTTGTAAAGCCAGATTTAAGAAGTGGCACATACATCTGGAGTTGGTTTGCAGTGGCAGAGGTCCTAGTGTGCCCTACTCTCTGTAAAATAAATTAAAAAAAATTTTTTTTTCTCCAGGTAGGGTCTCACTCTAGCCTAGGCTAACCTGGAATTCACTGTGTAGTCTCAGGCTGGCCTTGAACTCGCAACAATCCTACCTCTGCCTCCAGAGTGCTGGGATTAAAGGTGTGCGCCACCACACCCAGCTAAAAAACATTTAAAAAAGAACCTAAAGGAGGGGCTAGGTTGATAGTTAAGTGATAGAGGACACCTGACAGTATTCTGCATGCAAGTACAGGGCATATACATTCATACACTGCACACACCCACGTAGTACATACTACACACACAAAATACATTTCCTCCAACCACATGCCTTTATGGAAAGTTGAGAATGTAGAAAATCAATACATGCAGAGAACAGTGCTTGACAAAACAGTAACAGCTATTACTAATCTTGGGTCAAGAGGGTTATGAGTAAGTCCCCACTTCAAACAGCTGTATCACTGAGATAACTGAATACGAACAGCATATGTAAGAGCTCTGAAAACTGGCTTGCTAGATTATTTTTCTGACATTTCTTTTCCTTGAATTTATAATGCTCCTGCTTCAACCTGAGTACTGAGTTACAAGCATGACTTAGTTTTTTTTTTTTTTTCCCTCGAGGCAGGGTCTCACTTTAGCCCAGGCTGGCCTGGAACTCAATAATCCTTTTACCTCTGCCTGAGTGCTGGGATTAAAGACACGCACCACCACACCTGGCCTCTATTTGCTCTTATAGGCTGACAGTGAAACAATTTTTTCTTCCATTCATTTTTATCCTGTAACACTATGTAATGATGGATTATTTAATGAACCAAAATTGCTATCATAGTGTAAGTGGCAGATCTGGCCATTGTATGCTTAAGGGATCCTGTGCCCTGCTGACATATATCCACTTAAAAAAAATCTGGCCCCAAAGGATGGCCCATTTTGTTTCTCTGCTGCAGTAGACGTCTGATACTCTGCCAGGAACCACTTAAGTCTGCCACTGCACATTCCCATGTCCCGAGAACTCGTCTATCAGATTACTTCAAAAATGTCATTATATTTCAATTAAACACCATTTTACTGTGGACCCATACCTTGCCGGGTTTATACTTGACTGACATCCTTGGTTATTTCAGAGGTATAATTTAGGGATTTAGATTAGTGACACAATGCAGCTATCACATATCTGTAATCCCAGCACTCAGGAGGCAGAGGGAGGAGGATCAGTGTGACACCAGCCTGGGACTAACGACTGAGTTCAAAGTAAGCCTGGGACCTACCTCAAAAAGTGAACAAAAAAGGGGCTGGAGAGATGGCTTAGCGGTTAAACGCTTGCCTATGAAGCCTAAGGACCCCGGTTCAAGGCTCGATTCTCCAGGATCCATGTAAGCCAGATGCACAAGGGGGTGCGTGCATCTGGAGTTCGTTTGCAGTGGCTGGAGGCCCTGGCGCACCCATTCTCTCTCTCTCTACCTGCCTATTTCTGAATCTCTCTCTCAAATAAATAAATAAAGTGAACAAAAAAGCTTAAGTCATATGAAAATGTACTGCTTTGTTAATAATGTTAAAAAGTTTGGGAAGTATATTGTGGAGGTGGATAGTGTGCCCAGAAGCCATGGATTATTACAAGAAAACTTCAGTGCCAGGGGTGGATACCTCCCAGCACGTTCAGGGAGTCCCTTAGTGCCCCCAAAACATTACAGGCTATTGCTAAGGCTCTTGGTTGATAATCAGATTAGATAGTAAGACCCTATATGCTTTCCACATGCTTGGGCTGCAGGTCATTGAGAAATCAAGCTGGAGAGACGGCTTAGTGGTTAAGGCACTTGCCACTAAAGCCTAAGGACCCAGCCTAAGAACCCACAAAGGTTCGATTCTCCAGGTCCCACATAAGCCAAATGCACAAGGTGGCACCTGCATCTGGAGTTCATTTTCAGTGGCTAGAGGCCCTGGTATGTATGCCCATTCTCTCTCTCCCTGTCTATAATTAAAAAAAAAAGAAAAGAAAAGAAAATCAGGCTGGAACTGAGCTATAAGCCTCTTCCCTGTTGACTAGCTGCCATAATACTGGAGCTATGCAGTCTGTTTGGGGAGAAAAACCAAGGCCCTAATCAGCAGTGAACCCTGAAAGCTCTACAGCTGGCCAGCCAGGCCAAATATACCAACTGATACAATGGTGGTTATCTGTTATGGAGGGAAACCAACAACTCTTTGACTGGATTCCAGGCCCTCTATGAGGGCGGGAAATTCCTGCCCCCATAGTGAAAAAAGTAAATACAGGTCTAAGGGTAGGGAGGTCATAAGCCCTAGGGAAGAAATGAACGTTGTCTGGCTAAATAAATGGATATATTATGGCAACCAAACTGCCCTCTAAATCTCTATCATACCCTCCAAGGCCCAGGGACTATTGTGGAAGAGGTGGCAGAAAGCATTTATGTATGGAAGTAGTTTAAAAAGGGGGACTAAGAGTTGGCTTAGTGGTTAAGGCTCTTAAGAGCCTGCAAAGCAAAAGGACCTAAGTTTGATTCCCCAGGACCTACATAAACCAGATGCACAAGGTGGCACATGTGTCTGGAGTTTATTTGCAGTGGCTGGAGGCCCTGGCACACCCATCCTCTATCTGCCTCTTTCTCTAATAAAAAAATTTTTTAAGTTTTAAAAAGGGCTGGGCATGCACATACAAAAGGTATGTCCAGCACTTGGGAGGCAAAAGGTAGGAGGATCACTGGGTTTGAGGTCAGCCTAGGCCACAGTGAAACCCTACTTTGAAAAAAAAAATTCAGTATTACTAGAAGTTTTTGTTATCTGTGTGTAGGGCAAAGTGCTAATTCCCAAAATGTCATAATGGTAAAACCTTGAAAGTACAATCTTATATTCTGACTTTAAGAGAACAGGCTAGACATGTAACCTAACGGGCCCTGGGTTCAATTTCCAGCACTGCAATAAATAGGACAGTACATTTGGAATGAATTATCTATTTACATATTTTTGTTCCATTTCACGTAACTTCGTATCTTGAACATATGGCTATTACAGTTTAAAAACTGGCCAAAAAAAAAAAAAAAAACCCACCTAAAATAACCACTACATGCCAGTTAGACTCAGAGCCAAATGTCCCAAAATACAAGGAAAAAAGCTACTAAAGATTCATCTACATTGAATACTGCTGAATTTTTGGTAGAGCTAAAAATGGCTAGGCCAGCTGGGCATAGTGGGGCATGCCTTTAATCCCAGCACTTGGGAGGCAGAAGTAGGAGGATCGTCGTGAGTCTGAGGCCACCCTGAGACTACATAGTGAACTCCTGGGATAGAGACCCTACCTCAAAAAACAAAACCAAAAAAAGTTGGCTAGGCCAGCCCCTTTTGGAATGCCTATGGCTCATTCTAGTTATTACAAAGCTAGATCTCAACAAATTTCAGGGAAAAATAGCTCAATGGCTCTAACATCCCTGGTGTTGGATATTTTTATTATAGTGGAATTAAGCTATTACACTATGCTATGCGTGAAATAATTAGAGTATGATTAGGACCTGAAGTAGAAAAACTTAGTAGCAAACCTCCAAATATCCACTTGTAGGCTGTAACAGCGCATAAGCACAACCATATGGGAGGAGATAACCAGCCTCTCCCTTCATATATATTTTTTTTATTTTCTTGTTATACCTTCCCAAAACAGAGACATTCAACAGTAGTTAGAATGGCCATCTCCCAACATTTAAAAAACTGCACCCCCCAATGGGTGAACAAAGTAAAGAGGAGTAACCTAGAGTTCAGCTGAGTAAGCCACTGTGGAGCCTTAAGTGGTGAGATCTTCCAATTTCAGAGTGATGTGTCTTCAACTTGTATCATCATTTTAGTGGAAAAACAATTAATCTGGTGAAATGAAATTCATTTCCAGACAGGATTAGTAACAGCATTCACTGAATTTCACATTCTTCTTTGTGAACTGTGAAGAAAATGAATGGTAGCTAGAAGATCACTGGGATTCCAGCTCCAGCTGTAGATGAACGACAATATACCAGGACAAAAACACCTAGATTTTGATTTACAAAGCTAAAAGCAGTTTTAAACCTGCAACTTAATTACAGACCAACTACACCACAACCTTTTTGAATGGCAAAAATACAAAAAAGTGTTACAAAAATATTTCAGAAAAAGTGCATAGTCTAAGTGCATAGTAAATAAAAGCACTGAAAAATATCTTGCTAGAGAGGGAGTTCAGCTTGGAAAAGTTATTACCAAAGCTAAACAGTTTTATCTTACACAAACTATACTCAAAAATAGCTTTATGAGACTGATTTCTGGCTAAAAGTATCAAAGGGTTTATTAGTCAAGAAACGAATGCCTTAACTGACAAGATGATGATTAGAAAGAAACAAAGAAGCTGCCCACCCCAAACATCCAACCTAAGATTTCTTCAGCATATGGTTCTAATGTATCACTTGATGACAGAATGTAGCAATCATGGAACTACTTATTGCTTTTCAAATTATTAAAAAAAAAAAAGGGGGGGAACAGAAAACAAGTTAAACCTGACACAATCTGATCAAACACGTGTCAATTTACAATTTTGAGATTATTTTACAAAATACCTACATTTACACAATAGGCTCCTGGCAGCATTTTCAGACAAATGTTCTTTTAATTTATCCTGACATGCTGTAAATGAATAAATTACACTATTTAAAGAATTATCAGTAAGTTTTCCTTCTCTTGGATCAGAGAAAAAGAGTGTACAAGTAAGACTGAAAGGATGCGCATATGCGCACACACACAGGTCATCTACAGAAGCGGGTGGGGGGGGGCTAGAGAGGGTCAACAATCACAAACTTCACGCAGTATGACACTCTTATAGCCATTTCACAAGTATTACAAAGAAAATATTTTGTAGTTAAACCCTTAGAGCGCTTTCATTCTTATTCAAAATCAGTCTTGCTGCCAGTCAGTGGCAGCAGGAGTGACAATGCCCAGTTCTGGTGGCAGCAGTATTGTGCCTGCAAGTCATCAGAAAAAGAAAGAATGCCTTTTCCCCTTCATCTTAAAAGACAAAAACAAATTTATATATATATAAAAAAACTTCTTGAAAATCCACACACTATATCTTAACTGACTTGCAAAGAAATATCATGTAACAAATGGCTTGAAGTAGTCTATCAAAAAA
The DNA here is from genome assembly GCA_036365145.1 of Orientallactaga sibirica. Taxonomy (NCBI): domain Eukaryota; kingdom Metazoa; phylum Chordata; class Mammalia; order Rodentia; family Dipodidae; genus Orientallactaga; species Orientallactaga sibirica. The sequence continues at coordinate 57,672,363 of JAEOAD010000005.1, forward strand.
CTGGGGAGATTTTATTTCATAGTGAGTCAGCAAGGCATTTTGTTGTTTTTCTTTAAAAAAAAATCTCATTTCCTTACAGAAAGTTTTTAGTTTTTAATGAACCTGTAAACAAAAAGCTCCCATTTCAAAATAAAACAAAACCCAGATCATATAGATGTTTACAGTGATTACATTTATCTAGGCAACATACATACATGTTCGGTTGTAAGATGTTAACTAAATTTGTGACAAATATGCTTTTCTTTAAATATCAAGAACATTATAGAATTAATGCAGAGTCCTAAGGATAATGTAGTAGTCACTATGCTTTTCTTAAGTCGTCACTTTAGATGCTGTTATTTCTAACACACGTAAGCAGGCAGAGTCTTTCATATGCTCAAACACTGGAATCTTTGGTTGCTACCACATTAGCTAGCTTGCAACAAGAAGCCAACCAGTTAAAGAATGTTTTAAGTGAACAACTTGCAAACCCCAGGGATGGAACAACCCTAAGAAGACACAATTGTGAGCATTTACAACCACCACAACTGTGGCTGAAGACTGTTCATGCCATTCTCTGAAATGAGATCTCAAAGCAGTATAGTTCAAATAAAATTTTTAACAAAAATTGGCATATGCACAATTTCCCCACCAACCTGTGTGTCAACCATTTAGTTAACTTTTCCACTTGAAAAAATGCAATAAAAAACCGGACACCATGTTTCACTATCTCAGTTAATATTCACAATTACAGAGGCTACAACTCAGGATACAGCATCATCAATGCTGCCCAGAGCCAGTTTATACTGAAATTAAGTTCTTTACACCAAGTAAATGGTTGTCCACAACCAATGGCTAGTGTACATATGAACTAAAATTTCTAGATTTGGGGAGAAACAAATGCTGCTCCAATCATCTGCTCTGCTTCTTCCGTTCCTCAATTCATGCTTAGAAACCTATTAAAGGAATTGAAATAGAATAAAGAATGTTAAAATTGCAAGTTTAAAATTCTTATATCCCAAATTCAGTACAACTGGGACATCATTTCACATATGAATATATAATCAGAATCGTTTTTTGATTTAGTGATTCCAGGAAGCAATTCTCAAAAGCTACAGAAGTACTAGCAGTACTATTCACCTTTTGGTATCAGAAGACACACTATTTTTCAAAATCTGTCAAATGAATGTAAAACAGATTGCACTGACTTGTTGACAGTATAGTTTCAACCACATTATAATCATGTTTTTTTGTTTTGGTTTGGGTTTTTGGACTCAAACTCACAGTAATCCTCCTACCTCTCTTTCCCAAGTACTGGGATTAAAGGTGTGTGCCACCACGACCAGCTACAATTACGGATTTTTCTAAGTACATTGCTTGATTCAAATTAGGTATGAATTGTAGGATAGCTGAGAGTTCGAGGCCACCCTGAGACTACATACTGAATTCCAGGTCAGCCTGAGCTAGAGTGAGACCCTATCTTGGAAAACCAAAACAAAAAAACAAGTTAGATATGAATGCTAAGCTGTTAGTTCTTAACACTGTAGGCTTTATCTATGGCTAGAGGCAGAGAAAGAAAACATTTCTCTCTCTCAGTAACCTGAAAATATTATATAAGGTACTTTCTTATCTCACAGATTTTAAGACACTAGTGCCTCTTAAGTATATCCTTTCAAATCCCTACAGAAGACCTAACCACACCTTATCTTTCTTAACTTCTTTAGCAAAAATTTTGCTTTTATCAAATAGAAATGACCGATACCCCTCATAATTTGGTTTAAAATATTTTTTTTGAAATTAGGCTCTCACTCCAACCCAGGCTGACCTGGAACTAACGCGAGTACCAGGCTGGTCTTGAACTTACAGTGATCCTCCTACCTCTGCCTCTAATGCTGGAATTAAAGGCATGCACCACCATGCCAAGCCTGAAGTTATTAATAAATATGATTAAAAAAACAAAAACAAACAAAGAGGGCTAGGAAGATGGCTCAGTGGTTAAAGGTACTTGTTTGCAAAGCAAGCCCTGGCACACCAATTCCCTTTCACACACAAATAAGAATGTGGCTGGGGAAAAAAAACCCTACAACGTTTTTTCTCCAAGGCTCAAGGTCCACTGTGTTTAAGAGGTGGTGGAGATGTTCCTCCAAAGGGGAAGGGGAGGAATGTGGTCTTCCAGATACAAAATGGCCTTGATGACTGCACAGTGCCTGACTACCTAGACAAGGCCTTCAGTATAGGAGGGGAAAAAATGATGACTTCAAAACAGAAGACTACTTGGAAAGAAGGTATTCAATGGAGGGTGGATTTGAGAGGGAGAAAATGGGAGTGGTGGGAGGGAATTACCATAATCTGTTGTCTATACTTATGGAAGCTGCCAATAAACAACTTGTTTAAAAAATATTTTATGTGCTTGTGTTGGCAGCACATATACTAAAAAATATTTTATTATTATGAGAGACACAGATAGGATGGGTGTGCCAGGGCCTCTAGACACTGTAAACAAACTCCAGACACATGTGCCACCTTGGCTTTGAAGGTAGGTGCCTTAGCCCCTAACCATCTATCCAGCCCCCCACCTTAAAATTTTATTTTTATTCATTTGGGAGGCGGAGGGAGAGAAATGGGTGCGGCAGAGCCTCCAGCTGCTGCAATCAAACTCCAGATGCATGCACCATCTTGTGTATCTTGCTTATGTGGGTTCTGAAGCATCAAATCTGGGTCCTTTGGCCTTGTAGGCCTGCACCTTAAACACTAACCCATCTCTCCAGCCCTTAAAAATCTTTAAAATACAGCTGGGCGTGGTGGCACAGGCCTTTAATCCCAGCACTCGGGAGGCAGAGGTAGAGGATTGCTGTGAGTTCAAGGCCATCCTGGACCACAGAGTGAATTCCAGGTCAGCCTGAGCTAGAATGAGACACTACCTTGAAAAAATAAAAAAAGTAAAAATCTTTTAATTATTTATTTGCTCAGAAAGAGAAGATAGACCTGGGGGTGGGAGGAAGAAGATCATGAGAATGGGTGGAGCACCAGGACCTCTAGCCAGTGAAAATGAATTCTGAACAGATGCGCCACTTTTTAAATCTGGCTTTATGTAGGTATTGAGGAACTGAACCTGGGTCATTAGGCGTTGCAGGCTTGCGCCTTAACTGCTGAGCCATCTCTCTATTCCCCTACTTTAAGAAGAAAAAAAGGGCCAGGTGTGGTGGCGCATGCCTTTAATCCAAGCACTTGGGAGGCAGAGGTAGGAGGATCACCGTGAGAGTTCGAGGCCACACTGAGACTACACAGTGAATTCCAGGTCAGACTAAGCTAGAGTGAAACCCTACCTTGAAAAACCTAATAAGTGTTCACAATCACTAAAACCAGTGGGATTTCCTTTAAAATAACTTGCTACAATTATGTCATTACATTTTAGTGAGAGATTTGTTACATTACATACTCTCAAGTAGTTTTCAAAATAGAATACCAGCCACAAACCAAAAAGGAAACAAGTTACTTTGTCAGCCAAAATATAATTAACTCTACTGCCTTTAATAGCAAAGTTTGCTTGATAAGAATTATCTGTTTAGAATTGCTGGGACAGTTAGTGATTACAATTATTTCAAGGTCAGCCTATCAATATTCCTGGTAGAATGCAGCAGTCAAATCCAGATTTAGCTCTTCAGATGGGCCAGTGATAATATATTCCACCCAGGGGTAATTTCTCCAGTGAATTGTCCCATGATGTAACTGAAGCAAGAGAAACCTCCACAGGAGCATTCAATAATTTTCCAACATTCAACCTTCAACTAACAATCATTGTCTCCCTCAGTGTGCTTAGATCTTGGTTTTTAATCTTCCAGGCTATGTGACATCTCTGGACTTCCGCAAGTTGAGAATACATCTTCATTACAACATCAGTTAAAAAGAGCAATGAATTCTTTTGTTCCTAAGGGGAGGAAAAAGGGAGAAACTATCAAAAGAGTTGGAGGGTTAATATCACGAGTTAACAACTACATAAAAAAAATTTGTATTACTTATTTATATCCGTGTGTATGTGCAGTAATCCTTTTGCCTCTGCCTCCTGAGATTACAGGTGGGAACCATCACTGACAGTTCAAAATGGTATTTACAATGTAGTAAGGCTTACACAATTGTGATGGGTATTTGAAGATCAGAATCCTTTTATAGTAACAAAGACATAACTTTCTCTGTTATTTTGAATGTAATATTCACCAGATGTATTATTCAAATTAACTATTCCAATAACATTCTTGTGTGGTCTTTTGGTTACACAAAATTATATTAGGCAAATTCTGAACTTGATTATTGTTAGTCTATAAAAAGGAACCTTCTCTCCCCACCAAAACCAACCAGCTCTACAGTAACTCTTCTTTCTCTATAGAAACTAGTAAGTATTAAATTGTGAAAATAAAGATTTTTTTTTATCACTACAAAGAGCATGGTGATAAATACACAAAGTAGGTACCATTCCACACTGTTAACAACAGACTATTGATAGAAATTATTCTGTTTTCTCTATACAGAATAATTTTCCAAAAGATTTCTAAGGTTGTAGAGCTTTAAAATACCTGCTAAAAGTGAATCCTTCCACAACTGGTAGATGAGCAGCATTATACAAGACTGAGGCACAACAATACTGCTAGTCTTCTAGGTCTTCTGACAGTTGTATTAGCATCCACACAAAATGACACGTTCAAGTCTGACAGGTCCAGCAAGCCTCAAAACGATGGGCTCCAGATGACCACAAATCAACTCTTGTACTCTCATCTTTATTTCCTGATGGACTATTTAATTTTTTAAAATCTCCATTTTTATTGTCCATAATGAAAAAAATCTGATAAAAGTTGAAGATTTCAATAAGAAGATTCAGTTCCCTGGGATTTCTTCGGATTGAGTGTATTCACAGTAGATCAGTCTCCAGATTATTTCAAGGTCTTCCCATGTGTTTTGGATTAGATTGCTGAATTATCAGCCATGTTCTGGGCAGCAATTGGTGAAGTCAGAAAAAGTTAAGCCAGAAATACATGTAGATGAAGCCCAGTTTATACTGGAAGTATTAAAGAAGACCATGGACACGGGTGGGTTAATGTGATAGAAAAACCTTTCTAAATCTTTTTTGAATGCCAACAATTTTGTTTTTAATATCTATACCTGGAATGGTGAGCAAATGACAGTAGAGACAGGATTATGGGAGAATCGGCCTTTTTAAAATTTCTCTACTGCTGAAAATTCCCCCTTCACATAGCCAACAAATAAATAGTGAACTTAATTAGATTTGTGTGTATGTGAGTGTATACCCTTTCTTGAAATACGTTTAGGTAACCCAGGCCACCCTCAAACCTGTAATCTTCCTGTTCTAGCTTTCTATGTGCCACCATGTTAGCATCAATTGGATTTAAATATCCTAAACATATTTCTCTTTATTTTTGGTATGTCTTAGAAAGTACTTTTCTGACAATCACTTATAGTTAAAAAAGAGGGAGTGAAATAGACTGTGAAAGGTTAAAGGTTTGACTATTATTTTTCTCTTGTATATAAGGACAAACAAGTAGAATCTTGAGTTCTTCAGTATTGAAAAATAAAAGGATATTAGGAAGAATCCTTTCTTTCTTGGTTTTTGAATGCAGTATTTGAAAAGGTCGAACATAAAAGTAATTGGAACAGAAATCTGCCTATTGCATAATAAGCCCATATATGCTAAATGAACTTCAAGAGTCTGAACATTCTCAGTGAATTGCTAGAACTTACTGTAATTTTCTATGGAACTACTGACTTCACTAACATGCAAGCTTCTGAAAGTACAACAAAGAAGGGAAAAAGTCACAATGCATAAAAAAAGCACCTTCTGAAAATTTTAACTAACAAGATATTATATGGTGTTGTCACTATTGGAAAATGTCTTAGGATAAATGAATCACTGAGATTATAAATTTCTCCTTAAATTAAAAAAAGCTGCTGTTGGGCTGGAGAGATGGCTTAGCAATTAAGGTGTTTACCTGCAAAGCCAAAGGACCCTGGTTTGATTCTCCAGGACCTACGTAAGCCAGATGCACAAGGGGGCGCATGCATCTGGAGTGTGTTTGCAGTGGCTGGAGGACCTGCCCATTCTCTCCCCCCTTTCTCTCTATCAAATAAATAAATATTTTTTTTAAAAAAAGCTACTGTTGGGCTGGAGAGGTGGCTTAGCAGTTAAGGTGTTTGCTTGCAAAGCCAAAAGACCCAGGTTTGATTCCTCAGGACCCACATAAGTACCCATGTAAGCCAGACACACAAGGTGGTACATGTGTCTGGAATTCAGTTACAGCAGCTGAAGGCCCTGGCACACCCATTCTCCCACTTTCTCAAGTAAATAAATTAAAAGGTACTCTAGCCAGGCATGGTGGCACATGCCTTTAATCCCAGCACTTAGGAGGCAGAGGTAGGAAGATTGCCATGAGTTCAAGGCCACTCTGAGACTACATAGTGAATTCTAGGTCAGCCTGGGCCTGGGCTAGGGTAGGACCCTACCTTGAAGGGGGAAAAAAAAACGAGGGGGGGTGTAGCCAGGTGTGGTGGCGCACACCTTTAATCTCAGCATTCAGGATGCAGAGGTAGGAGGATCACTGAGTTCCAGGCCACTCTGAAACTACATAGTTGATTCCAGGTCAGCCTGGACCACAGTGAGACCCTGCCTCAAAAAAAACAAAAAAGAGGAGGGTGGGGAGGGAGAGAGAGAGAGAGAAAATGGGTATACCAAGGCCACTGCAAATGAGCTCCAGATCATGCCCCACTTTGTGTATCTGGCTTACATGGGTACTGGGAATCAAACCTGGGTCCTTAGGCTTTGCAGGCTAATGCCTTAACTGCTATGCCATCTCTCCAGCCTATTAGGTGTATTTTTATAGCTTTATATACTGAGAGGACTTTATGCTTTGGGGCCAAACTTCTTTATTCTTCAAATGCAGCTATTTCCACCCAAGAAGCCAAAGAGTATCCTGTAGAATGGCATCCAGTATTTCCACTCTCTTCTTTCTGAGATGAGGCCTCTTTATATTTTTGGGTTCAAATGAATTATCCTTATACCTTAGCTTCTAGGAGCAGCCACTGAAGCCTGGCCTTAGAAATGCATAGATTTTTAAATCTTATTTTATTTATTTATTTATTTTTTGAGATTAAAGTCTTGTTCTAGTCCAGGCTGACCTGGAATTCACTATGTACTCTTAGGCTGGCCTTAATCTCACAGTGATACTCCTATCTTGACCCCCTGAGTGCTGGAATTAAAGGTGTGTGCCACCCCACACAGCTAGACATACAGTTTTGAAGTGATTCATGAATTATTTATAAATAAATTGGACTTTTAAAGACTTTAACATCACCTTTTTCGTGTCATAATCTGCAGGACCCACTGTGTCTGTTGTTAAATGATTTTGATTTACTTTTATGAAAAATAGCCACAATACCAAATAAGGCATAAACTTAAGTTTAATTACAACTTTTCTTTTTCAAGGAAACACACTAACTCAGAGGATCCAACTTCTCATCTTTAAGACCTGGTAAGGCAGGACAGAAATTCTGCTTATTTATTAAGGTAGACATAGTAAACTAGAACAGCATAAAGAAGCTCAAAATAAGGTAATTCTTTCTGAAGGCTGCTGAATGCCTGAAGTAAAATATTCTAGACTGGATGAGATTTCAACCCAATTTTACTAACCAGAAACTGCAACTTATGATGATCCTATTATCCCAGCTAGCTATAGGTAAAAGCTGGATTCATTTTGTAAGAAAAGCAAATATACCATAGGTGTCAAGTTTAAAAAGTCACTCAGTAAGTTTTTCAGCACTATGATTAGTTATGCAGTACTAAAAAGCTCAAGAGGTAATAGTCCCACCTAAGGTATATATTTAGGGCATTCAGAAGGTGTTTGTTATCCTGAACTTAAAACTTTATTATCTAACCCAGCTCCCTATATAAATCTTCAAGTTTGACTCCTTCCCAAATAGAGTAAAATAGGGAAAGGAAGTATCTCACTCATTCTCATAATGAGCTGCTGGGATGAGGAGGTCATCCTTAATTATATTTCTTGAAAAGTTCACCAGATATTGAAAACTATTAACCTACAACACTAAAAATGTAATACACAAAGATTTATAAACACCAAGTTCAGACTAGAGCAGTCATTCAGAAATTAAACAGCAATTAACCAAAAACCAAGCTTTACCTGCTCACCAATTGCACAAAGTAGGCCAGTATGAGGAAGTAAAGCCCAGGAAGGGGAAAAGAAAAACAAACACTAACTCAGAAACAGGAGTTGAACTGTATGGCAACTGTGATAGGGAATAGACCTGTGCTCTAACAGTTCCACTCCTTAGAAGCACTGAGTGCCAGAGAAAGAAAAACATAGACCGGCAGTAAAATGGCATTCGCCCCAGTCATCTTCAATTTGCAAGGCCTTACTGCACACTTGCATTCCACATCAAACCTCAAGAGTCTGGTATTTGAAACAAAACAGCCAACACGTCTCCCAAACAATCATTTTGAAATTAAGTCCTTTTATTTATAAATAGCAGAGAGATTTATTTTTGTAACCAAAATATCCTGATCTTTGCAGTTCAATGAGATGCTCTGCAACTGAGAAGATAGACAGGTTGGGAACAATGCCAGACTCACCTCTTAAAATTAGATCACATTCATAATTTTCTGTATTAAATGCTAAAGCATTAACATGCAAACAAATAAAATTCTGAACACTGTTAGTCTGAAAGGAAGTCAAAATACCATGGCTAACCAGATTCATTATTAAAAATCAACAAGTGTTAGGTCTAGGATTTTGGATTGATTGATACTATATTCCCAACACCAAATGTTTATCTTGGAAAAGGGTTAATGAATGAGTAAAAAAGATGCAGTTGTTAAAAATGACCCAAAATCCCGAGAGAAATGATATAATAATATACACACATATATGTATATGCAAACACATATACATATATATATGAACAAGGACATTTGGGTTTAAAGTTAGTAGTCAAATTTTCCAAGGACGTCTTTTTTTTTAACATACAGCCAAATTTTTATTGTATTTTAAAACCACCTCCTTGATCTAACACTGTTAGAAATGTATGAATCACCCAATTTGTATTTAATTTTTTTTTCCCTGTAACGTCACTTGGTTCTTGGCTACTAACCTTTCATGTTACTCTTGGTTTTGTCAGTTTGCTTGCCTGTGGGGGTTTGGGCCTGCTGACCCTGCCCACTGGAAGAGGCTGCCTGCTGTGCTGCTTTCTGCTTTAACATTGTCCAATCAAATGTGTAGTCATATTGGTGGTTCAGGGTCCTAGAAAATAAAAATATATTTCAAGTTAATCTGGTAACATCAGCATCCAATAAATATCCTACTGACCTTCCATTAGAACCTTTTATTAGAACATGAGCACACTCCAAAGTGTGGTAGCCTCTAAGATTTCTCTCCCTATAGTTAACTTTTTGAAATGTTCAGTAACATAAGTCTTTTTAAAAAATTAATTTGTTTTCAAGCAGAGAGAGTCAGTGAATGGTGTGCCAGAGCCTCTAGCCACTGCAAACAAACTCCAGATGCATGCACCATTTTGTGCATTTGGTTTTACATAGACACTGGGGAACTGAACCTGAGTCATTAGGCTTTGCAGGCAAACGTCTTAACAATTGAGCCATTTTTCCAGCCCCCATTTCTACTTTTTAGATGTTCTGATGGAGAGAAAAATGTTACCATTATGGTCTGTAGTGTTATAAAGAAAACATACTCTCTTTTCAAATAGAAAGTATCTTTGGGGTTGGAGAGATGGCTTAGCAGTTAAGGTGTTTGCCTGTAAAGCCTAAGACCTAGGCTCTATTACCCAGAACCCACATAAGCCTCCTCTCCTTCTCTCAAATAAAAATAAAATATTTAAAAATAAATATATATTATTTACTAGAGAGATTGGGGGGGGGGGTAGAGAATGGGAGTGCCAGTGCCTCTAGCCACTACAAACTCCAAACAGATGTGCCACCCTGTGCATCTGGCTTACATGGGTCCTGGGGAATTGAACCTGGTTCCTTTGGTTTTGCAGGCAAATGAGTTAACTGCTAAGCCATCTCTCCAGCCCAATTAGGGTCTTACTCTAGCCCAGGCTGACCTGGAATTTACTATGTAGTCTCAGGGTGGCCTTGAACTCACAGGGATCCTCCTACCTCTGCCTCCTGAGTGCCACCATGCCTGGCTTTGTAGTATTCTTAAGACACTAAACTTTGCTGAGAGCAACAGGTTATATCTATTTATTTTATCTGTTCTATGAATGTTAAACACTTCTTTGATACTGATTTGTCATTTGTTCAACTGTAGTGCAAGAATACGTTCAGTAATTTTAATTTGGAATACAGAACCAGTTGAAGTAGAATCAACTTTTCTCAGTATAATTGCAATTCCCCATAAAGTATAAAGTGGTTATCCATGCCCCTGGAACTGTCCAGCATCTCACATGCTTCCAATTCCGTGCATACTCTTTCTTTTTAGGAAGTTTCTCTTGTTAGGAATATTTCCAGATAATTAACAGCATAATTTGCTATTGTAATTCTTCAGGTTATCTTTTCACTCCCACTCAAAATACTTGTTTAAAATTTCAAATGCATTTTCTTTTTCTTTAAAAAAATAAGCTGGGCGTGGTAGCTCACACCTTTAATCCCAGCACTCACCTGAGAGGACATAGTGAATTCCAGGTCAGCCTGAGCTAGAGTGAGACCCTACCTCGAAGAACCAAAACCAAAACCCAAACCAGACCAAACAAACAAAAAAAACCCTGAATACTACAACAGTGCTCACTTCAGCAGCACATAAACTAAAATTGGAACGATAGAGAAGATTAGCATGGGCCCTGAGCAAGAATGACACACAAATTCGTGAAGTGCTCTTTTTTTTTTTTGGGGGGGGAGGAGGTTACAGCATACACAAGGTTCTGTTATCTCCCATAATTCCCCTTCATGCCCTAAGAAAGACATTTTTTTCTTAAAGAATTTCATTTTAGTATCTTTAAAAAAAATCTTGTGTTAACTTGTCTCTATCTTTTTCTTGGGTGATAAACACCCAAGAATGACTCTTTTGTGTCTATGTCACTGTTTGCAACTTTTCTTGATAGGCCTAGTACAATCTTGGGAACAGGGTTGCTGTATACTGAAAATTTGACGGTAGCTCTTAGCCTTGCCTATCTTAGGTAGTTATGCTATGAATTTTTTTTATTGGTGTACCATGTTTGATTTGTCCCTAATATCTTACATTTGGAGTTTTTCTGAGAAATTGAGCAGTAATGCATTACCTTATTAAAATACATTTAAGCCTTTAAAAAAAGAATACTACAACAGTTTGGACAGCAGGAACTCTGGGGAGGAGTGGGGTCCTCCAGCTCCAGCTCTGCGGCTTTCCATGGACCTGCACCCTAGGCAGTCTCTTGGGCAGTGCTGTGGTTTGGGCGCTGCAGTGAAGGCCGCACAGCCTCATCTTGCATGCCTGGACCTACAAAAATGAGGATCTCAGAACAAAGGAAAGCCAAAGGCCAGGCAGCCATTCATGGTGTTCCAGCAAATCTGTGGCTCTTGAGGTTGGAGGCATGTTCTCAGCACTAAAGATGTTAGGCGCAGGTCAAGCTGGGACAGAGGCGGGACACCAGGCCTAAAACTTCCCTGCCCACCTTGTTGGGGGACCCATGAGGATACTTCATCAGAGCCATTCAGTGCTCCTTCCTTCCTTGCCTGGCCTCTGGGCTCTCAGAGATGTCTTTTCAGGGAAGCCAGTTCCATTTTTTATGTTTGGTCCTTCCATAGCTTCCCTGCATAGAGGTGGGCAGCCAGGTTGGGGAGATGTGAGGAATTGAGGCAGTGACAGCCTTGACTCTTTCTCTTTTAAAGGAGGGACCTTCCTGGTTCCAGGAGAGAACCCTGGTTGCCGTCAAACCTGATGGGGTGCAGCAGAGGCTGGTGGGAACTGTGACCTAGCACTTTGAGAGGTGGGCTTCAAGCTGGTGGGGATGAAGATACTGCAGGTATCTGAGTCCTTGGCCTGTGGTGTCCCTAAAGGGAGTCTCTTAGCACTGGCAGTTGTAAGGACTGGAGCCAGCCTATGTGGGTGTTATCTGCAAAGTACCCTAAGGTCAGGATACTAGTGGTGTTGGGGGGTGGGGGGAGAGAACAGGCTACTATCCAAAAGCTCTTGTCATCTCTCCTCTCAATGCCATGCAGGCACCAGAGAGCATCCTTGCTGAACACTACCAGGACCTACAGAGTAGACCTTATCAGCTACATGAGCTCTGGGCCCGTGGTGGCCATAGTATAGCTAGGTAGGGCAGTGGAAGAGCTGTGGGGGTGTATCTTCTCTCAAGCATGGGGGCAGCCTGCACTGAACCCAGGGCTCCTTTGTGCCCCTCCCCTACTTCTCCCCAACCTTTAGCTCTGTGCTACAGGTCTAGGAAGGGTACAACGTGGTCCATGTGTCAAGGGCCATGATAGGACATACTGACTCCACTGAGGCTGCCCCCGGGACCATCAGGGGAGACTTCAGCATACACATCAGCATGTGTCCCTGACATCCTTGGTATCCCAATGTGGAATGAAGGCGCCAGTGTTTAGGAGGACAGCTTGCACATGTAAGGGAGAACCTAGAGACCTGGGTGTCTTTCTAGGCTGAAAAAGAAGCTAAGAGACTTGATAGTGGAAGATAGGCTAGAAGTTTCATTGTTTTATTTTTTGGGGCAAGGTCCATTAGCTCAGGCGGGCCTTGAACTCTGGATTCTTCTGAATGCTGGGTTATAGATACATATGACCATGATGCCTGACTAGAACTTTTTGGTTTGTTTTGTTTTTTTTGTTTTTTTTTTTTTTTTTTTCCCCAGGTAGGTTCTTACTCTAGCTCAGGCTGACCTGGAATTCCCATGTCATCTCTCCTGAACTCACAGGGATCCTCCACCCTGCCTCCCAAGTGCTGGAATGCGCCACCACACCCAGCATATTTTTTTTTTGTGTAGGGTCTTCAGCCCAATGACCTGGAACTCACAGTTATCCTTTCAGCCTCCCAAGTGCTAGAATTAAAAAAAAATGCCTGTTTAGAACAGTTAAAAAAAAAAAAAAGCTGTTTAATATATATGGGAGAAGATAACACATTATCTTGCCAGACACCCTGAGAGGACTGGCATGTGATGACTGATAGAGAAAGACAGCTCTCAGAAGTTGGGGTCTGGGTTGGCCTATGAAGTTGTGGATTAAGGGCTGAGGCCTTACTCAATGCAGTTTCTAGCCTCTGTTACGTTTTTCCCCTCTTTTTTTTTTTTTTTTTTTTTTTTGCTTGTGCGTAGTATGTATGATATGATGTGTGTGGTGTATGCACATGTGCAAGTGTGGTACCCCATGGGCTTGTATGTGGCAGTTGGAGGAGACGGTTGGGTGTTCCCCTCTATTACTCACCCACCAGTTTTTTTCTTGTGACAATCTTGCACTGATTCTACAATTTGATGGCTTGTGAGCCTCAGTGTCCCCACTGGACTGGGGTTACAGGCATGTGTGGCCACATCTTAGCTGTGTATGTGGGTTCTGGAGATTCAAATTTGGGCAGTCTCAGGTCCCCTCAGACCTCATACTTGCGCAGAAAGTGCGCTTAGCCACTGATCCATGTTTCCAGTCCTTTTTCTTTTAAAAATGATATAGTTCGCCAAAGTAAGCACCCTTTCCCATTTTCACTTTTTTTCTTTTCTCAACGTAGGGTCTCAACTCTAGCCCAGGCTGACGTGAAATTCAATTTGAAGTCTCAGGCTGGCCTCAAACTCATGGCAATCCTTCTACCTCTGCCTCCCGAGTGCTGGAATTAAAGGTATGTGCCACCACACCCAGCTACCTTTTTTTGTTGTTTTTTTTGAGGTAGGGTCTTAGTCTGGCTCAGGCTGACCTGGAATTCCCTAAGTCATCTCAGGGTGGCCTTGAACTCATGTCAATCCTCCTATCTCTGCCTCCCAAATACTGGGATTAAAGGCGTGCACCACCACAACGGACCCCCCAGCTACCATTTTTATTTTTATTTTTGAGGTAGAGTCTCACTCTAGTTCAGTATGCAGTCTCAGGATGGCCTCAAACTCTGTGAACCTTCTACCTTTGCCTCCTGTGTGCTGGGATTAAAGGCATGAGCCACCATGCCTAGTTCCATTTTTATTTTTTGAGACCAGTTCTCATGAAGCCCAGGATGGCCTGGAACTCTCTATATAGTAGAGGATGACCTTGAATTCCTGGTCATTCTGCCTCTCACCTCCCAAATTCTGGGAGTACATTTTCATACCTGGTTTATACAATGCTGAGGAACAAACCTACACCTCATGCATGATAGGCAACAAGTCTACCAGTTGAGCTATACTCTCAGCCCTGCCCCAATTTTCCTTCCCCTTTTTTTTTTTTTTTTTTTGAGACTGGGTATCCCTCTGTAGCTAGGCTGACTTGGTACTGTGTAACCCAGGCTGGCCTTGAACTCAACGTAACCCTCCTGCCTTAGCCTCTCCAGTGCTAGGATTACAGTTATGTGCAGCACCATACTGTACTATTCAATACCCCAGAATCCACATAAAACCAAACGCACAAGGTGGTATTGTGTCTGGAGTTTGTACCCTTTCTCTTAATTTGCCTCTCATTCTTTCTCTCAAATATATATATATATATATATATATATATATATATATATATATATATATATATATATATATTTTTTTTTTTTTTTTTGGATTTTCAAGGTAGGGTCTCACTCTGGCCCAGGCTGACCTGGAATTAACTGTGTAGTCTCAGGGTGGCCTTGAACTCACAGCGATCCTCCTACCTCTGCCTCCTGAGTGCTGGGATTAAAGGCGTGCACCACCGCACCTGGCTTATTATTATTATTTTTTTTAAAAAAGAATACTACAACAGGCTGAGCACGGTGACATATCCTAGCATCTGGAAGGCAGAGGTAGAAGGACAGCCATGAATTTGAGACCACCTTGAGACTACATAGTGAGTTCCAGGTCAGTCCAGGCTAGAGTGAACCCTACCTCAAAATACAAAAAGGATTCTATAACAAGGATGGAGGGATGGCTTAGTAGTTAAAGGTGCATGTCTATGAAGCCAGAAGGTTTGATTCCCCAGAACCCATGTAAGCCAGATACACATGGTGACAAATACATCTGTAGTTTGTCTGCAGTGGCTAGACGCCCTGGGGCACCTTACCCTGCTATTCATAAATAAATAAAACATTCAAAACAATACTAGAACTGACCTGAAAAGGATGCGGAATAGCTGCCTCAGATACATGTAATCCGGGGCTTCTTCAAAGCGCAGCCCACGACAATAGTTTAAGTACATAGCAAATTCTGCAGGAAACCCCTGTAAGTTCAAGAGTTAAAAGAGTGAAAACTAAAACCTTTAAGTTAGGAACATTTTAATACATTTATTTTTAAATATGGTGTCATTACTTATAATTATAGCTTGGCTTCCCTATAAAATTTAAACAAAATTTCATTCCACAACATACAATGTGTTCTAGAAGAATTACATATCCCCTTGCTATAGCACTGTGCTCCCCAACAATTTGGATATCCCATTTGTTACTTACATGTCTAAAAAGAAATGAAAAACTCAAAGACAATATGATTCTTTGTTAGGGATAGGACAATGAATGGGGGCACGTTCACCCTATCCTTTGAAGTTAATTTACTTGCTCTATAGGCCGGGCATGGTGGCGCACGCCTTTAATCCCAGCACTCGGGAGGCAGAGGTAGGAGGATCACCATGAGTTCAATGCCACCCTGCAACTACAGCCTGAGCTAGAGTGAAACCTATCCTCGAAAAATCAAAAAATAATTAATAATAATAATAAAAATGTTAGTACAAGCCAGGTGTGGTGGTGCACATCTCTAATCCCAACACTCAGAAGGTTGAGGTGGGAAGATTGCTTTGAGTTGGAGGCCAGCCTGGAGCTATGACGTTCCAGATCAGCCTGGGGTAAAGAGAGACCTTCTCTCAAAAAAACAAGAGTGGGATTTAGTATACAATTATAAGAATTGTTGGGGGCTGGAGAGATTAGCGGTGAAGGCATTTGCCTGCAAAGCCAAAGGATCCTGGTTCGACTCTCCAGGACTCACATAAGCCAAATGCACAAGGGGTGCATGCATCTGGAGTTTGTCTGTAGTGCCTGGAGGCCCTGGTGCGCCCATTCTCTCCCTTTCTCTTTCTCTGCCTCTCTTTCAAATAAATAAATAAAAGAGAATTGTTGGGTATGGTAGTGTTTGCAAATAATCCCAGCCATTAGGAACTTGAGTTGGGAGGATCATGACTTTAATGCCAGTATTGATCACATAGTAAAGTCTAATTCAAAAGAAAAAGAAGTATGAGTTTGAAAGATGGCCCATCAGTTAAAGGTGCTTGATTGCAAAGCCTGGCAGCCTGGGTTAGACTACCCAGTACTCACATAAAAGCCAGATGTACAAAGTGGCACATGCCTCTGGAGGTTGTAGCAGTGGCAAGAAACCCTGGTATGCCCATTCCCTCTTTCCCCCACCCACCATCTTTGCTTACAATAGATAAATAAATAAATTAATAAATATTTTAAAAAGGACAAAAAAGTAGATTTTGGATTGGATACATGGCTCAGCAGTTAAGGCGCTTGCAAATCAATAACCCAGCACCCACATAAATCCAGATGCATAAAGTGGCAACTGCATCTAGAATTAGCAGTGGCAGAAGACCCTGGCATGCCCAAACTCACATACTCACTCTCTCAAAGGTAGATTTTGCAAGAGTATAACCAACTATTATAGGCACACACCAATCACTAGACCAAGTTTAAGAAAATATGTCAATTTTTTTCCCCCACAGACTGATGAAGTTCTGTTCAAAAGGCTTATCTGATATTAACTGGTTTTTTTTTTTTTTTTTTTTTTTTTTTTGGTTTTTCGAGGTAGAGTTTCACTCTAGCCCAGGCTGACCTAGAATTCATTATGTACTGTTAAGGTGGCCTAGAACTCACAACAATCCTAGCTCAACTTCCGGAGTTAGAGGCATGCGCCATCACACCAGGCTCTTATAATAATTTTTCTCTTTTAAAAAATGTATGACTGGGCTGGAGAGATGGCTTAGCATCTTAGATGCCTCCTAAGCCTAAAAACGCTGGTTCCAATCTCCAGGTCCCACGTTTCGCCAGATGCAAAGTAACGCAAGGGTGCAATGCCGCACTTGACCACAAGGGGGCGCACACATCTGGATTTCGTTCACAGCAGCTGAGAGACTGCTGGCACGCCCATCTCTGTCTTCCTCTCCCTCTCAAAAAAAAAAAAAAAAAAAAAGATTAAGCTGGCATGGTGGTGCATGCCTTTAATCCCAACACTCGGGAGGCAGAGGTAGGAGGATCACCATGAGTTCAAGGCCACCCTGAGACTACACAGTGAATTCCAGGTAAGCGTGAGCTAGAGTAAGTCCCTACCAAGACAAAAAAAAAAGAAGGAAGATTGGGGCTGGAGAGATGGCTCAGTACTTAGAAGGCGCTTTCCTGCAAAGCCAAAGGACCCTGGTTTAGCTTTCCAGGACCCACGTAAGCCAGATGCACAAGGGGAAGCACCCATCTAGATAGAGTGAGTTAACAGTGGCTAGAGGCCCTGGTGAGCCCATTTTCTCTCAAACAAATAAATAAAAAAGAAAAAAGGAAGATTGGGCTGGAGAGAGAGATGTCTTAGTGGTTGAGGCATTTGCCTGCGAAGCCAAAGGACCCAGGTTCAATTCCCTAAGACCCACGTAAGCCAAATGCACAAGGGGCACATGCATCCGGAGCTTGTTTGGTGGCTAGAAGCCACGGTGTGCCCATTCTCTCTGTCTGTGTCTCTTCTATCTCTGCTTGGAATTAAATAAAATTGTTTTTTTAAAAAGGAAGATTATAGGCTGGAAAGATGGCTTAGGGGTTAAGGTGCTTGCCTAAAAAGCCAAAGTTCAATTCCCCAAGACCCATGCAAGCCAGATGTACAAGGTGACACATGTGTCTGGAGTTCATTAGCAGCAGCTGGAGGCCCTGGTGCATAACTCTTTCTCTCTCTCAAATAAACAAACAAAAATAAATTTTTTTAAACAATTGTTTTCTTAGTTTTTCGAGGTAGGGTCATACTCTAGCCCAGGCTGACCTAGAATTCACTATGTAGTCTCAGGGTGGCCTTGAATTCACAGCAATCCTCCTACCTCTGCCTCCTGAGTGCTGGGATTAAAGGCATGAGCCACCACACCAAACAAGAAATAAATATCTTTTAAAAAAGATTAAGCCTATCTTGAAAACCCCCCAAAATAAATAATTTTTAAAAGCTTTAAACTTTAAATGATAAATAGATTATTAACAGGATGTTTATGAGGGCAAACAGTTAAGATTTCTTTGCACCTTTCTGAGACAGGATTTCAACTATATAACCTAAGCTACCCTTGAACTAGAATGTGAACCTCCAACATTAGCCTCCATCCAATGTGCTGGGGCTCTGTGCTCCAGGTTCCAGGAGCAGCCACACTACACTGGCTTTATTGGGGTATTACTTATATTATTTCTGAATAATAATCAGCATTTATGCTTACCTTACATAAAACTTCAACAGGAGTGGACATCTTCTTTTCACTAATCTTTTCATATTTCTGTTTCTTTGTTGCAGCCTGCAGAAAATGAGAACCAAGCAAAAAGATGGTTCCAGCACTCTGTAAGAACCGTAACAGCTTAACTCAGACAGAAATACATAGATTAAAGAAGTAGGTTACTCCTGGGCCAGAGTGAGACCCTACCTCGAACTCCCTCTCCCCACAAAAGAAGTAGGTTACTAACAGTGGGTGGAATAAAGATCTTAATGGATAAAACTGCTCACATAGGAACAGAGCACTTTACCATATTTCTTTTAGTTTTTTGATTCGGGTCTCATTCTAGCCCAGGCTGACCTGGCACTTACTCTGTTGCCCAGGCTGGCCATACACTGATCCTCCCTTCCCAGCCTTTCAGAATGCAGGATTAAAAGCATGTGTCTCAATGTGTGGCCCTTTTCTCTTTAAAAATATCTAAATAGCTATTAAATTCTATGTTTGGGTGATTTATTACTATACCTTAGTCCACATCAACTTCCATTTGGATAAAAGTGAAATAATTTCCAATAGGTTATCAGTTTACTAAAATAAAAGAAATTGCTGGACTGGAGAGATGGCTTAACAGTTAAGGCACTTGCATGCAAAGCCAAAGGATCCAGGTTGGATTCCCCAGGACCCATGTAAGCCACATGCACAACATGGTGCATGTGCTTGCAGTGAGGTCCTGGCACACCCATCTTTCTCTCTGCCTCAAGTAAATAAAAATAAATTAATTAATTTAAAAACAAAATACAAGAAATTGTTCTTTGGGTATAATGAAAGGCTTCTGTTCAGTTCTTACTGAAATGGTAGGTTTTATTTCCCAAATAAAAGGCAAAAATAAATTAAAGTCAATTCAATCTTAGGCGTGGAAATACTTTAAAGTACATCTTCCATTATACTTGTGTTCCAACAATTTTTAAGTGTGTATATGTGTGTACATATACACACGTGTGTTTGTGTGTGAAAATCAGCATTCAAGGTTGGATTTCTACCTCTATTGCTTTTTTACTGAAGCATGGTTTTTTAATGAACCCAGAGATCACACATTCAGCTAATCTACCTAGCCAGTGGGCTCTAGGGATACTCTGCCTCTACTTCTGATAATTACAGGTCTAAGACACTGTGTACAGCATTTACATGAATTCCGGTGTGTTGGACCTCAGGCTCTCATGCTTATGTAGCAAATGCTTCACCAAGATTTCTTCTCTACCCAATACCTGGTTTTATACTTTTCTTTTTTTTCTGAGAATTGGGATAAAAGGTACTTGTTATGTTATTGAGAACTCAACCCCTGGGCCCAGGTGATCTTCTTATCCCAGTTCTTGAGTGCTAGGATTAAAGATGTGGGCACCACATCTGTTTTACTTTCATTCTTCAAATAAGAGAAACAAAACCCCAATATTTGAGCTTGATTTACCTTTAGCCCTTGCCATGGCAGACTGGTTCTATTAAAATACATCAAAACATATCCTAGTGATTCCATATCATCTCGGCGACTAGAAGAGAAAGGAGTTATTTTATAAACTGGATTATAGAAAATAAAAAGCCTGTGTACAAAAAAAAGTCTCCAAATGAGGATAGAAGTATTTGGTGTGTTATACAAGTAGGTAATTAGTTAAAGTAATTAAAAGTTCACAATGGATCGGATTACCACTAAAAAATTTTCTCATGAGGGATGGAGAAATGGTTCAGCAGTTAAGGTGTGCCTGCAAAGCCTAACGACCTGGGTTCAATTCCCCAGTACCCACATAAAGCCAGATACAAAGTGGCCCATGCATGTGATGTTCATTTCCAGCAGCTACAGCCCTAGCACACCCAATTCTCCCCTCCCTTGTCTCTCTAAGAATACAAATAAATAACAATATTAAATTTTTTTTTCTGCCAGGCATGGTGGCACACGCTTTTAATCCCAGCACTTGGGAGGCAGAGGCAGGAGGATTGCCATGAGTTCAAGGCCATCCTGAGACTACATAGTGAATTCCAGGTCAGCCTGAACTAGAACAAGACCCTACCTCAGAAAACCAAAAAAAAAAAAAAAAAAAAAAAAAAACTCATGAAATCTAAAACTATAAAAACAGTCCTAAGAAATAAACCGAAACAAAAAAATAAAAAGGTCTTTTTTTTGAGGTAGGGTTTCACTCTAGCTCAGGCTGACCTGGAATTCACTATGTAGTCTCAGGGTGGCCTCACAGAGATC
This sequence comes from Orientallactaga sibirica, assembly GCA_036365145.1. NCBI lineage: Eukaryota > Metazoa > Chordata > Mammalia > Rodentia > Dipodidae > Orientallactaga > Orientallactaga sibirica. The sequence goes on from JAEOAD010000005.1 coordinate 57,693,170, forward strand.
CGCCTCCTGAGTGCTGGATTAAGGGTGTGTGCCACCACACTTGGCCGTTTCATAACTTTTTTTAGAGAGTTTTTTAAACCTTTTTATTAGGCCACCCTGAGACTACATAGTGAATTCCAGGTCAGCCTGAGCTAGAGTGAAACCCTAGCTTGAAAAACAAAACAAATTAACAAAAAAGAGAAATTAAAGTGGAAAGAGAACATAGATTATAAATTGTTTAAGCACTATCCCACTAAAATTATGTATTTGGGTGAAAAATTTTTGGATTTACTAGGGATCTTATAACGATTTATTTGCTCTGTGACAAGATCTTACTCTTGTAGCTTAGGCTGACTCCAACTCAAGGCAACCTTCCATCTTCAGCCTATCACAGTACTGGACTATAGCAGTTAGTCACTTTGGCCAGTCAAGCACTTGCTATAGCACAGGCTAGCCTCAAAATCCTAACAGCATCCTGTCTCAGCCTCCCACATGCTAAGACAGGAAGTGTGCACCACCCACTGAACGTTCTATCATGCACTATTTTCTCCCTAAGAGAGAACTTTCAACAAAGCACACAGAAGACCTCTACACTAGCTAAAAGCAATATGCAGAACAATTAATCAACATTCTTCAAATATTCATTCAAGAGACACTCTTAGGTATTACAAGAAACTAAAAAAAAAAATCCATTAAGTCATTAATAGCTTGCTTCTGTTATGGGTCTGATAAAAACATTCAAGTTTCAGTCTTACCTCTGCTCAATACCAAGATGTGCATTGATGCTAGCATATCGAGCAGTGCCAGTGAGATTTTTATCTTCTCTGTACGGTATGTGTTGCCTTGTCCTGTTGTCTCTGTACTTTTTGGCCAAACCAAAATCAATAAGGAATAACTTTAAAAGAGAAATAAAGAGACATTAGGTTTCAACCTGTATATGACTATTTATTAATTTAATGGCATGTATTTAAATACATCAAATGAAATATTACAAGTAGAACAGGTAAGCTTGACTATTCTTTATCAATAAATCAAGTAAAAAAAAGGTTTATCCTTGTTATTTGCACAACTTCACCAGCCCAGTTTATTCTATTCTCAGGAGCCTGCCTTTATACACACAGTAAGTGGAGAAGTATATACATGCCTCATAACACGGTTGTTGGATATAATGAAATCTTGACATCCTGTTTCTATTGCTAAATAAACATGATGTTTCCAAATCTAGACATAAACTATCTGGGACTCTTCCCTCCCACAAAGGCCACTCTTCAGTAATGTCAAACAGAATGTTTATTATTTAATTAATACAATCCTAAAAATCTGATGATAACAAAAATCCCACAAAATTTTATTCACAACAGAAATAAAAACCAGCAATGGTGGTGCACGCATTTAATCCCAGCACTAAGGAGCCACAGGTAGGAGGAACTCTGTGAGTTCGAGGACAGTCTAAGACTACATAGTGAATTCCCAGTCAGTCTGGGCTAAAGTGAGACCCTACCTTGAAAAAACAATAAATGAATTCAAAGCTGGGCTTTGTGGTGCACGCCTTTAATCTCAGCACTTGGGAGGCACAGGTAGGAGGACTGCCATGAGTTCAAGGCCATCCTGAGACTGCATAGTGAATTTCAGGTAAGCCTGAGCTACAGTGAGATCCTACCTTGAAAAACCAAAAAGTAATTCAAGGGGCTAAAGAAATGACTTAGTGGTTAAGGGGCTTGCCTGCAAATCCTAAGGACCTGGGTTTGATTCCCAAGCACACAAGTAAAGCCAGATGCATAAGGTGACACATGCATACGGCATTCGTTTGCAGTGGCTTGAGGCACTGGCACACTCATATTCTCTCTCTCAAATAAATAAAATATTTTTTTAAAAAATAAAAACCTGCCAGGTGTGGTGGTGCACGCCTTTAATCTCACCACTCAGAAGTAGGAAGATCACATTGAGTTTGAGAACACCCTCAGATTACATAGTGAATTCCAGGTCAGTAGGAAGATCACATTGAGTTTGAGAACACCCTCAGATTACATAGTGAATTCCAGGTCAGCCAACCCACCTCAACCCACCCCCCACATACAAAATAAAAAGTAAGCTGGGCATGGTGGTGCACACCTTTAAGCCCAGCACTTGGGAGGCAGAGGTAAGAGGATCACCGTGATTTTGAGGCCACTGAGACTACATAGTGAATTCCCGATCAACCTGGGCTAGAGCGAGAACCAACCAAAAAAAAAAAAAAAAAAAAAAAAAAAAAAAAAAAAACGTAAAAAATTATTCAAGCCGAACATGGTGGTGCACATCTTTAATCCCAGCACTTGGGAGGCAGAGAAAGGAGGATCACCATGAGTTCAAGGGCACCCAGAGACTACATAGTGAATTCCAGGTCAGCCTGATCTAGAGTAAGACCCTACCTCAAAAAACCAAATCAAGCTTACACTATAGAACTAAAACTTGACTTTGTTTTTTAATAAAAAGGAAATCCAAAATACATGTACCTGTCATTTAAAATAAAATCTTGGGGGGTTGGAGAGATGGCTTAACAGTTAAGGCATTTGCCTGCAAAGCCAAAGGATCCCAGTTTAATTCTCCAGGACCCATGTAAGCCAGATGGCACAAGGGAGTACATGCGTCTGGAATTTGTCTGCAGTAGCTGGAGGCCCTGGTGCACCCATTCTCTCTCTAACAAACAAATAAAATATATTTTATTTTAAAGAATAAAATAAAATCTTGGGCCTGGAGAGATGGCTTAGCAGTTAAACGCTTACCTGTGAAGCCTAAGGACCCTGGTTCAAGGCTCAATTCCCCAGGACCCACGTAAGCCAGATGCACAAGGTGGTGCATGCATCTAGAGTTCGTATACAGTGGCTAGAGGCCCTGGTGTGCCCATTCTCTATCTACCTGCCTCTTTCTCTCTCTGTCTGTCACCCTCAAATAAATAAATACATAAATAAAACCTTAGTTAAGATTTTGGATTTCACCAAAAAATTGTTATGTTATAATAAAAGCTGTATCTAAGCTGGGCCTGGTGGCACTTGCCTTTAATCCCAGCATTCAGGAGGCAGAGGTAGGAGTATAGCCGTGAATTCCAGGCCAGCCTGGACTAGAATGAGACTCTACCATGAAAAAACAAACAACAACAAAAGCTTTATCTATAAGTTCTTAAGCTGGACAGCTCTATTTACACTTATTCCTTTCTTTTTTTTCTTTTTTTCTGAAGTAGGGTCACACTCTCATCCAGGTGGAACTAGAATTCACTCCATATCTGTAGGCTGGCTTCAAATTCGTGGTGGTCCTCCTACTTTTCAGCCTTTGGAGTGCTGGGACTAAAGGCATGCACCACCAAAACTGGATTTTGTTTTCTTTCTAATTAACCTAGGTTTCTATTTTTTTGTTTGTTTGTTTGTTAAGATATCGGGTCTCTTTTGCCATAATTTGCAATCTGGCATGCCAGATAACCTGCTTACTTTACTATGTTAGCATGTGAAAAAGTAAACCAAGTTATTGATTCAGGCTAAAAAGGCTTCATCAAGTATCTCTCATTAAGAAAGGTGAGTGTGGGCTGGAGAGACTGGCTTAGCAGTTAAGGTGTGTTTGGTGCAAAGGCAAAGGCCCCAGGTCCAATTCCCCAAGATTCACATAAGCCAGATGCACAAAATGGTACACAGGCCAAAGGCTCTGGCATGCCCATTCTCTCTCTCAACTCTTAAAAAAAAAAAAAAAAAAAAAAAGGCTGGCGAGATGGCTTGGTGGCAGTTAAAGGCACTTGCCTGTGAACCAAGGCTCAATTCCCCAGAACCTATGTCAGCAAGATACTCACGGTAGGTGCATGTGTCTGGAGTTATTTGCAGTGGCTAGACGCCAATTCTCTCCCTCTCTCATAAATAAGTAAATTAAAAAAAAAAAACCATTAAAAAAAAATTTAGTCAGGTATGGTGGTGCATGCCTTTAATCCCAGTACTAGGGAGACAGAGGTAGAATTGCTGTGAGTTTTAGGCCATCCTAAGGCTACAGAGTGAATTCCAGGCCAGCCTCAGCTAGAGTGAAACACTACCTTGAAAAACCACCCACACACATACAGAAGAAACATGAGTATTACACTTGCTTTTGCCAGGTACTGTAAGTACTCTTGTTATATTCTGTGGGACAAGTAAAAACACTAGCCGTTGAATTTGCAAGTAAATTACTGATTTTCATTTGGTTTACTATAAATGAAGGAAGACTAAATTACTAATAAATATGCGGGATAATTAAAAGCTCTGTAATAAGATAAAGCTCCCCTTTAAAACCATCAAATTCTGTTAAGAATATGGGAAATATAAAACAGAAAAGCTCACACTGTATTTCTCTTGAGATGAAAAGCACAGCTTAGTATACAAATAGTAAATAAGCAAAATATACTTCTGTTAAGCAAAACAAAACGATCATAAAGTTCTACCGATTCATATTAAAAACAGGAAAAATTAACTCCATACTATATTTATAGTTTTTCCAAAAAAAAAAAAAATCTCTTGTAAATATGAGAATTGTGAAAAGAACGTAATTAGCACTTGTAATTTCCTGTAAAGAATATTTTCTGGTATTGCTTCTGTAGAATTTCAAAATAAAGAAAAGAGGAATACCTCTGATATATCTCTGATGGTTTTAAAATCTAAATCTATATTCCATAGCTCCATTTGTAACTTAATGGCATTACTTGCTCACAAAGACTGACTTATAGAAACTCAGCACTCACTACAATTCTCTTATCCATATGGAAGAAACAGTATTAAAAACAAACTAAAAATAAGACCCTTATCTTCTTACCCATCACAATCTTCAATATAAAAATAAGAAATTATGTGAAGGCAGAACCAAATAAGCAAAGTCAGAATCAAGTAAGTTTGACAGAGGACATAAGCAAAGACACAGGCATATTTCTTTGAGTCAAGCTGCTTTTTTTTTGGTGAACTTGTACTAAGTACACATTCTAAGATTCATATCTACTTAAAAAAATATAGTCTACCTATTCAAAGGCATGAAGAAATGAGTTAATGTTTAAAAAACAGATTTTCTTCAGAAACACTATTGCTAATTCTATTTTTTAGCAGTAGAAATAAAAAAAATTCGCAAGGCCACCTAATATCACAACCTAATTAACATGTATAAAATATTAAGTTTGTTATAACTTACATGAAATTATGAAATAGTTATGCTGCAAAATATAAGCAAAACCTGGAATGGATAAGTAAAAATGAGGCTATGTCGTTGTAAGATTTAAAAACATGCTTCATTTTACCATGCCCCTTTCTTTTTGTTTGTCCACCATCTACTCTCACTCCCCACAGTAGTTGCCATCTCTTTTCCTTTCTTCCCTCCCTCCCTTTCTTTCTGAAGATAGGGTCTCACCATGCAGCTCTGGCTGACCTGAACTCTCTATGTAAACTAGGCTGCCTTCAAACATGCTGCAATCCCCCTGCCTCTTCTTCTTAAGCGCAGTAATTACAGGCATGTGCCAACCACGCCCAGCCCAATAGATGGTGGTTCTTTCACTGGGTAAAGATAACTGAATTTCTGAAACCCTTTCAACAGCAGCAGGTGGTCCCTGAAATTAGGGAGTTCAGGAAAGAATTAAATGGCTCCTTAGATAACACACAAGGACAAGGCACTACATAGTACTATTAGCTTTTCCTATTCCAATTTTTCTGTTCTGAAGCACGTTACATGTTTTCTTAAAAAGGAAAAAAAAAAATCACAGGGGAAAACTGTCCATTTCCACAAACATAAAAGAAATGCAAATATAAGTGAGCATAGTGAGCACACTTAAAACTCCAACACTCAGGAGACTTGCCATGAGGGCAGCCTAGACTATGAAGTGAGCCATGTTTTAAATAAAACATGTGAAGAGTTATTTTAAATAACAGAATTGAATTACTGGGGTACTTAGTCTGCCAACATCTAAATCAGCCTATGCACTCATTACCTTCCATGTCACTAATGGCAATGGAACATGTTTTAGTAGGTACTTAAATTGTTACACTTATACTTTTTTTTTTTTGGTTTTTCAAGGTAGGGTCTTACTCTAACACAGGCTGGCCTGGAATTTACTATGTAGTCTCAGGCTGGCCTCTATTATACTTCTTTTAAAATAAATATGTGGTGTGTATGCCTGTTTGCCCGTGCATGTGGATGTAGAGGCCAGAACACAACCTTGAGTGTCATCCTTGGGAACACCACACTCACCTTTGGGTTAGGGTCTCTCATTGTCCTGAACCTTATCAATCAGGCTAGCCTGGCTGGAAAGAGAACCTTGGGTACCCTTCTGCCTCCACCTTCCAAGTGATGAATTCATAGCTTGCACCAGGCACTGCATTTTTTTTTTTTTGGAGTAGTACTGGAGATTGAACTTGTCTTTTTGTTTTTTCAAGGTAGGGTCTCACTGTAGCCCAAGCTGACCTGGAATTCACTACATAGTCTCAGGGTAGCCTCGAACTCACAACGATCCTCCTACCTCAGCCTTCTTAGTGCTGGGATTAAAGACATATGTCACCATACCTGGCTTCTGCATTTATCTAACTAGACTATATCCCCAGTCCAACTACACTGTTAAAAATATAGTGTCTAGGGCTGGAGAAATGCCTTAGCAGTTAGGGTGCTTGCCTGCAAAGCCAAAAGACCCAGGTTTGATTCTCTAGGACCCATGTAAGCCAGATGCACAAGGTGGTGCATTTGTCTGCAGTTTGTGATGGCTGGAAGAGGCCCTGGTGTACCCAATCTCTCTCTCTTGATCTATCTGCTTCTCTAATAAATAAAAGTAAAATAAATTGTTTTAACAAAAAGGGCTGAAAAAACAAAACAACAAAAAGTAAATAATGTCTAGTTCCAAATATATATATATATATATATATGCTCTTTGTGGTGGAAGCTTAGAATTTAGCTGTGATAAATCAGTTTTTAAAAACACTAGATTTAAAATCTGACCTACACTTAGCCTAAATTTTTAGGAGAAATGTCAGGAAGGATAAATTCATTTTACAGCACTGATAAGGACTAAAACTTTTTTTTTTTTTTTTTTTTTTTTTTTTTTTGAGGCAGGATATTACTCTAGCCCAGGCTGACCTAGAATTCACTTTGTAGCCCAGAACTCTGGCCTGGAGCTCAAGATGATCCTCCTACCTCAGACTCTCAAGTGCTGGGATTAAATGGGTGAGCCATCACGCCCCACTTCTATTTTTCTGTGCATTCAAAATGTTTTTAAAAACTGGTATCTCCAGTTTACTATAGGTAAGGAATTCCAATACCAGATCAACATAGTATTTCCAATGTTACAGATCTAAAATAAAAGTCCCTATTTTCATTTAGGTTTGCCCTAAGCTTCACAAGTTTTAAGCAAAAGCCACAAAGAAACATCTTAGTAATGTTATATGTTTGCCAAGTATGTCTGAATAATGCCAACATAAGAGGTGCTTTAGCAAGATCTATATTCTCCAGAGTTAAAACAAAAGTAAGTAAAACAATAAAAAAGAAAAGCACATGAATTTGGGATTGAGGTTGGAATAGGAGACAGTTTCAGACCTGGTTTAATCCTGAGAAAGATGGGTCCTGAGAAGTACTAACAGTCATGCTTCTTTTCCTCTTCCCCACTGGAGATTCTAAACACTAAACAGACAATAGAGGGTGGCAGTGCATCAAACAGTATTGCTTACATTGCAACAATGGCTGGCGCAGACAGGCAACACCGAGGCATTAGAGAAAGAACAGGGTAGCCAAATGCCATCCTTCTTCCACCAAGCACTGTAGCTTCTCAGTTTTCCAAATAAGAATCACATGCTCAAGAACATTTGAATTCTAGTATACTTGGATTTTTAATGCCACTATATTGTGTCACTGCCTGAAACAGGGATAGCAATGGTGACATTTGGCTTTTTAAGTTTTAAATCAAAAATAGGGGATTTTGTGCTGTAATATTTGGCACCAGAATCTGCCCTCCCCCCAAGAGTATATGGGGAAAAAAATCTTCAGTAAGGAAGAGGTAGAAGGCATTTAGTCACCTTAAAATTTATTTTCAAAAGCATGCAGGGCTGATTACTTAAGAGATGTGTAAATTCACTAAGATTGGAGTGGCCACTCCTAAATATCAAATTCAGAACAATTTTCCAAGTAAGAAATTTTAACTTCAAAAATCAACCTCAACCCCCTCCCAACTCTTCTCCCCCATGAATAGAAAACTACTAGAACAAGCTGACCAAAGAATCCAGTCTTATACAACTGGCATTTTTCAAACTATTAAATAAACACCAAAAAATAAATAGATAAATAAAAACCCAACTACATAAATCAAACACTAACATTCAAAACCAACATTTAGTCTTTGAATCTTAGTTAAGTAAAACCCTTCAATTCTGCCCTATAAGTCCTTTGGAAACTGTTACAGGAAAGCAGCTCAATAAAATTCTTTTGAATCTGCAAGGAGGACACAGATCTTGAAAAAGGAATTTATTACCAGGCAACATGGACTTCCAAAATTCAACTATGTGATTAATGAGGGGAAAACCCCAAAATGAAGTGTTCGCAAGGCCATCATTTAAGTGGAAGGCAAAAATCATATACTGCAAGCCTCATTATGCAGCACAGGGAGTCATGTGAAGATAGGGGGTCTTTAGGGAAAGAAAATGGGAAGGAGGGATGGGAAATGGCCAAAAGAAGAGAGTCAAATTGACAAAATCACTCAAAAAGTTCAGATCACTAATTTTCTTTTTTTCAACCAAATTACTAGGTTTTTCAGTAACTAAGAAGAACACGGATGCTTCAAGAGAAGCTACATTTTAAAAATGTGATTTGGGAATGACAGGATCAATAATATTAAGACTGAAAAACCTTTCATTATTTAAGGTTCAATGAAAAATATTTCCTAAAACTAGTCAGACCAACATTAATATCTCACTTACAAGTAACAATTCTAATGTAATGGCTCCAAGTTGGCATTCATACAGGCAAACAAAGGTAAACATTTATAGCCAGACCTAAAAACACCAAATATTCCCTTACAGCTTAAAGGGGAATCTTCCTCCCAAAAACAAAACAAAAAAGCCCCACAAGAACAAAAGCCCCAAGTTGTCCTGAAGTTGAGAATTTCCAGAAGATTATCAGATCATAACATGCTTAGTGCATTGCCAATGCTGCCTGTCTGCCCGAGCTCAACATTGAATGGATAAAAGCAATTCACTCAATCTAATCATTCACTCAAACTAATCATGGCAGAAAAATTTCAATACAATTAGTTTCTAACTGCAATCATGCGTCACTAAAACCCAATTGCCCCGTAAATTGAACCATTCTGAAACTCCAAATGAGCACTAATTTTGTAGTACGAATGTTCATTTCACTTGTCTGTATTTTCCTTTAAAAGCAGGGCAGAGGGTTGGAGAACTCACCCAACTTAGGACACAAGTAAGACACTGTTAACTACTTTTGAACCAGGCCCCAAAGTTAATCCCTTTCAATACACAAGACTGTAGAATTCTCAGTATCAACTATGCTTAGTCAGCAAATGTTAACGTCATAGTGACAGATGGGGCAGGGGTTCCCAACACTGGCACAAGCATATGTATATATATAACAAAACTCACACTTTAGAGCCAAAGGTTAAAATCTGATTTGTAGCATTCAGAAGGAAATGTACATAGAACTTTTCACTATTCAAGTGAATGAAAAATAGATACAACTGTTTAATACTGATGATTATAGCTCATTAAGCCTTGGAATTTAATACTTTCAAAAAGATAACTAATCTTGTTTGGGTAAGTTGGAGAAATACATTTCAAGTTACTAAGTTAATAAGAGTTAGGTGATCATCCTTCTAGCACAATCTTTTAAAGCAATTACAGCAAATTCTATTTATGATAGCTTTTTAAAGATTGAAAACTTTACCAAAGCAGATCGTGTCAATATTTTACTCTTTGTTCTTTCATGCAAAGAGTGTTGACTAACCTTATTACAGTGACGCCCAATACCCATTAGGAAGTTATCTGGTTTAATGTCTCTGTGTATAAAATTCTTTGTATGCACATATTCAATTCTACTGATCATCTGAAAAAGAAAAAAAGGAGAAATAATAGGTGATAAAAGAAAGCATTATCATTTCTCAAGTATTCCAGAATTTCAATTATTTATAGTTCATAATGATAGCATTTGAAAAAATTAAATGTAAAGAGTAAGTTTCACTTATTTCTAGCTTCCTGGATATCAGATACAAACCTGATTTGGTCTTTGGCTTGTCTAATTAAAAATATGGATCTGAGTCGGGCGTGGTGGCACATGCCTTTAATCCCAGCACTCTGGAGGCAGAGGTAGGAGGATTGCACTGAGTTCAAGACCACTCTGACACTACATAGTAAGTTCCAGGTCAGCCTGAGCTAGAGTGAGACCTACCTCAAAAAAAAAAAAAAAATTGGATATATATATCCATCCATCCATCCACCCACCCATCCATCCATCCATCAGGGGCTGGAGAGATGGTTTATTGATTAGGGCACTCGCCTGCAAAGCCTAAGGACCAAGGTTCCATTCTCCAGGACCTATGTAAGCCAGATATACAAGGTGGCTCATGGCATCTGGAGTTTGTTTGCAATGGCTGGAGGCCCTAGTGTGCACATTCCCTCGCTCTCTCTGTCCCTCTCTCAAATGAAAATGAATCTGACCTGATAAGAATACTCGATGTCTGACATATTCAAATTATATAAGTAGTAAGGGCTGAGGAGATGGCTCCACAGGTAAAGACACTTGCCTGAAAAGCATGCTGACACCAGTTCAATCCTCCACAGGACCCACATAAAAAGGCAATACAAAGCAATTTATGCATCAGCCCCCAATGTGCCTACTGGCATTTATTTGCAGCAGTGCACTGTGGCATGTGCCATCCCTCATATAGATAATTTAAAAAATAATACATTTAAAATTGTTTTAGGAGACTTTACCATGTTTTCCCCCATGCTTATATAATTTTTGACAAAAGTCGATTATTAAGCATGTTATTCCTAACAAGCTTTTCTTTTGAAGGAAAAAAAAGTGTTGTGTATACAATGTGGAGGTCAAGAGGACACCCTCCGGGGTATTGGTTCTCTCCTTCCACATTGTTTCTGCCACTGGGAAGGCCAGACTAGCTGACCCACAAACTATGACATTCTTTTGGCTATGCCTCCCACTGCATTAGTCACAGTGAGATTATAGAAGCTTGTAGGAAATTACATCCAGTTTCATGTGGGTGTCAGGGAGTGAATCCAGGTTGGCAGCGTACAACAATACCTTTAATCACTGAGCCACGTCCCCAGCCCCTGGAACATTTCTTTTATTTTTCTTCTCTCTCCTTTCATTCTTGAATTTTATTTTTTTGAGGTAGGATCTCGCTCTAGCCCATGCTGACCTGGACCTTACTATGTAGCTTCAGGGTGGCCTCCAACTCACAGTGATCCTCCTACCTCTGCCTCCTGACTCATTCTTTTTTTTTTTTTTTTTTTTTTTTTTTGGTTTTTCGAGGTAGGGTCTCACTCTAGCTCAGGCTGACCTGGAATTAACTATGTAGTCTCAGGGTGGCCTTGAACTCATGGCAATCCTCCTACCTCTGCCTCCCGAGTGCTGGGATTAAAGGCGTGTGCCACCACACCCGGCTTCATTCTTTTTTTTTGATTCTTTTTTTTTTTTTTTGGTTTTGCAAGGTAGGGTCTCACTCTGGTCCAGGCTGACCTGGAATTCACTATGTAGTCTCAGGGTGGCCTCGAACTCTCGGTGATCCTCCTACCTCTGCCTCCCGAGTGCTGGGATTAAAGGCGTGCGCCACCACGCCCGGCCCGGCTTCATTCTTGATTTTAAAAAAATGATTTATTTGCAAGCAAAGAGATACAGACAGAAAGAGAGTACAGTGTGCCACTGCAAACGAACTCCAAATGCACATGCTATTTTATATGGCTTTACATGGGTATTGGAGACTTGAACCCAGGTCATTAAGCTTTGCAAGCAAAGGCCTTAACCGCTGAGCCATCTCTCTAGCCCTTGATTTTTATTTTTTTAAAAAATTTTTTTTTGGAGAGACAGAGAGAGAGGGAGAGGAAGACAGAGATGGGCGTGCCAGCAGCTGCTGTGAACGAAATCTAGACGCGTGTGCCCCCTTGTGGTCAAGTGCAGCATTGCGCCCTTGCGTCACTGCATCTGGCTAAACGTGGGACCCGGAGACTGGAACTGGTGGCGTTCTTAGGCTTAGGAGGCAGGCGCCTTAACTGCTAAGCCATCTCTCCAGCCCTGATTTTAATTTTTAACGCAGGATTTTCTTAGTTTAGCCCAGGCTGACCCAGAACTTGTGGTTCCTTATACCTAAGTCTCTTGAGTACTGGGATTAAAGTTGTTAGCCACCACAACTGTCCCCAATGCTTTTATTATTCTTTTTTTAAATATTTATTTGCAAGGAGGGAAAGACAGAAGAGACAGACAGAATGGGCATGTCAGGGTCTCCAACCGCTGCAAAAAAAAAAAAAAACCTCCAGATGCAGGCTGGAGAGATGGCTTAGCAGTTCAGATGCTTCCCTGTGAAGCTTAAGGACCCAGGTTCGATTCCCCAAGACCCATGTAAGTCAGATGCACAAGTTGGCACATGCATCTGGAGTTTGTTTGCAGTAGTGGCTAGAGGCCCTGGCACCCTCACTCTCTCTCTCATGTACGTACGTATGTATAATCTCCCTCAAAAAAAAAAAAACCCACAAAATTCCACATGTACCACTTTGTGCATCTGGCTTTTATATGGGTACCAGAAAATTGAACCCAGATTGTTAGGCTTTGCAGGCAAGTGCCTTAACCACTGAGCCACCTCATCACAACTTACCCCCTTCCTTTTTTTAGATTTGCATGTGCTTACCAGGGTCTTTTTCCACTGCAAATGAATGACTATCCAGATTTACATGGGTAGCTAGGGAACTGAACCCCAGCCAGCAGTCTTTGCAAGCAAGCACCTTTAATTGCTAAGACATCTCCATAGCCCCCTGTAATATCCTTTCTAACACATATACAAATTCTATTAGAGAGAAATGTTTTCTCCAATTATCAGCTTCCAACATCTCCCTCTATGCAAATGCTATAAATACATATTTAGATAAAATCCTAATCACTGCTTTTCTCTGTGGGCTATAAATTCAATACAATGAGGAATTGATGAGTAAAAGGATACTCTATACACTTCATTTTGTATAAAATCCACCTACCTTTCAAGATAGAATATGAGATTTGTATTTCCATCAGTAGTAAATTCTATTTTCTCCACAATTAAGTTATTTCAGTTTTAAAACTTTGACAGCTAGGGAGATGGTCTTACTGGTTAAAAGCCCTTGCTTTCAAAATTTTGCCAATCTGGCAGGGAAAAAGTATTGTCAAGGGGTGTGGTGGCATACACCTTTAATCCCAACACTAAGCACTAAGTATGCAGAGAGAGGATTGTTGTGAGTTCAAGGCCAACCTGGGCTAGAGTGAGAATCCATCTTGGGGTAAAAAAAGTATTACCTCACTTTTATGTCCCTAACATGAAGTTTGAGAACCTAAACATTTAAAAAATTTTATTTATTTATCCATTTTGAGAGAGAGAGGGAGGGAGGCAGATAGAGAGAGAGAGAGAATGGGCACACCAGGGCATCCAGCCACTGCAAACGAACTCCAGATGCATGCACCCCTTATGCATCTGGCTTACATGGGTGCTGGGGAATTGAACCTGGGTCCTTAGGTTTCATAGCCAAATGCCTTAACTGCTAAGCAATCCCTCCAGTCCCAAGACTCTAAACATTTTAACTGGTGATTTGAATTTGCTATTTTATGCACTATCAAACTAAACACTTTGCCTATTATTTGTTTTGACTTGCCTTTTCTTGTCAATTCCCAGAGTTCCCTGCATATAGATAACTTTTTAAAAACAGATTTTATTTTTATTTATTTATTTATTTATTTATTAGAGACGGGGGGGGGGGAATGGGCACACCAGGGCCTCTAGCTATTGCAAATGAACACCAGATGCATGTGCCATCATATGCATCTGGCTTATGTGGGACCTGGAGAATTGAACCTGGATCCTTAGGCTTCGCAGGCATGTGCCTTGACCACTAAGCCATTTCTTCCACCCTAGACAACTTTTTATTACATAAATACATTCTATATCCAAAGATTGCCAACATTTATTTATCTACCCATATATTCTTGCTCTTCTCAGTTAGTGTTCATCCTCATTTTCCCTAACTTTTTTTCCCCCTCAAGTAGGGGACTCACTCTATTCCAGGCTGACCTGGAATTCACTATGTTGTCTCAGGCTGGCCTCAAACTCACAGTGATTCTCCTACCTGTGCCTCCAGAGTGCTGGGATTAAAGGCGTGACTACCACCGGGCTTGACAATTAGCTTTATATCTTTCTTTTTAAGACTCTAAGGTCATAGAAAGGCCTACTCTTTTCACCCTCTGCCAGTGGTAAACACTCAATATATGTTCACTACACATGTTTTACTAAGCCTACCAAATATAAGCAATTTCTTTTATTAGGATTCATTCACATGTTAGTTACTTTAAATCTTGAGTTAAATATTAAAAACAAAAACTTGAGTTTGTCACAAATTGGACACCAGATGCCAGTTGTTTATCACCTTATTTTCTTACCTAATTTAAGAAATAGCATTCTCTGGCTGGCCGTGGTGACGCAGGCCTTTAATTCCAGCACTTGGGAGGCAGAGGCAGGAGGACTGCTGAGAGTTTGAAGCCACCCTGAGACTACATAGTAAATTCCAGGTCAGCCTGGGCTAGAGCAAGACCCTACCTTGAAAAAATTTTAAAAAAGAAAAAAAGAAATAGCATTCTCTTTCACATTTGTTTTTGGAGATAGGACCTCAGTATGTAGCCAAGGCATTTTGGAACTGGCTATGCCATTGTATCTGAACTCAAACTAGTGACCCTCCTGCCTCAACTTCTTGAGAACTGGATTAAAGCTGTATACCACCATGCCAAGCTTTCTATAGTATTTTAATAAGCACAGTGAATTTTACTTCTATCATTTCCACTATTTTTCTGCCCTTAAAGGGCAACAAAAATGAGGGAATAAAGATGTCCTGGGTTTGATCCCCAGCAACATATAAAACCAAGCATGGTGGTACATACCTGGTAAGCTAGCATAGGCTACATGAGATACATCTTACAAATAAACGTCTTTGATATTCCTGACATCTCAAAATGCTATCTTTTACCTCCAGGCTTGCGCAAATTCTTTTAAAAATATCAACTAACTAAACAAACAAACAAAAAAACCCAAACAGGGCTGGAGAGATGACTTAGCAATTAAGGTGTTTGCCTATGAAGACTGAGGACCCCGGTTCAATTATCCAGGTCCCACGTAAGCCAGATGCACAAGGTGGTACATGCATCTGGAGTTCGTTTGCAGTGGCTGGAGACCCTGGAGCACCCACTCTCACTCTTCCCCCCTCTGTCTCAAATAAATAAATAAATAAATAAATAAATAAATAAATAAATAAAAAAATCTTAAAAAAAAAAAAAAACCCAAACCAAAACAACTAGCTGGGTGCAGGAACATTGTAGCACACTTGTGATACTGGTTAGGAGAACTGCCTTAAGTTAAGAGACCAGTCTAGGATAGGAGTTTCAGGTCAGCCTGGAGTACTGAGATCCTTCCCCAAAACCCTCAACCCCCCCCGCCCAAATCCTGTTTCATTTGGTTTTGCTTTTGGGTCATGATCTCACCCTGGAGTCCAGGTGGGCCTCAAACACATGCTGTTCCTTCCTACCTCAACCTCCAGACTGTTGGGATCACAAGTGTGAGACCATTTACTTACTCTAAACTCCAGGCAATGCATGAATCTATCTTAAAAAAAAATTTTTTTTTTTTGAGGTAGAGTTTCACTCTAGCCCAGGCTAACGTGGATTTCACCACGCAGTCTCAGGGTGGCCTTAAACTCATGACAATCCTCCTACTTCTGCCTCCCAAGTGCTGAGACTAAAGGTGTGTACCACCGTATCCAGCTCCTAACTCAAATTTTGAAGGTTTGCTCCAAAGCTACAAGTGTTTGAAAATTCACTATTTCAAGAAGCATTAATTTGGTCAAAATTCAACCTTCAGGGTTTTCCCCTTTGTTCATTTGAGAAAGGGTCATCCTAATAGCCCAAACTAGCCTTGAATTCGTAATCCTGCCTTAGCCTCCCAAATGCTGCTACCAACATGATTAGTAAAAATAGTTTTTATAATACTTTATCCTATACACAAAGGAAGACATTTACAAATCATGGTTGGTAATAGGCTTGAATGAATATCCTAGTATTGCTTTTCTAAAGTTAAACAGTGACATATAAGATTATAATACTCTGGCTTATAAAATGTCACACACCTGGTCAGCTAACATAAGTACAGTTTTCATTGTGAATCTTCTTGAACAGAAATTGAAGAGGTCTTCAAGGCTGGGTCCCAGAAGATCCATGACTAGCACATTATAGTCTTTTTCCTGTCCATACCACCTAACAAAACAAAGTAAGAAAAGGAGAAGAGAAGATTATTACAAAAACTTAATCACTTAATGAGAAAAACATTTAAAATACTAAACCCTAAGGTGAGACAGATTTCCTACCTGGGCTTGGTAACTCATACCTGCACTTGGGAAATTAAGGCAAGAGAATCACTGAGTTCAAGGCCAGGATAAACTAAAGAGATCTTGCTTAAAAAAAAAACAAAAAAAAAACAAACAAACAAGGGCTGAAGAGATGGCTTAGCAGTTAAGGTGCTTGCCTCTGAAGCCTAAGGACCCAGGTTCAATTGCCCAGGACCCATGTAAGCCATATGCACAAGATGGCCCATGATCTGAGTTCATTTGCAGTAGCTAAGAGCCCTGGTGTGCCCATTCTCTCTATCTGCCTCTTTCTATCTCTCGCTCTTTCAAATAAATAAATTTTTAAAAATGTTTTTTAAAAAGGAGACATTTAGCCAGCCACACAACTTTTTAATACCAGCACTTGGGAGGCAGAGGTAGGAGGATAAAGAGTTTGAGGCCAGTCTGAAACGACTAAAGAGTAAGTTGCAGATCGGTTTGAGCTAAAGTGAGACTCTACCTCATAAAATAAAACAAAACAAAACAAACAACAACAAAAAGTTCCTGTTTTGCCTAGGTTTTATTTTTATTGTGTTGCTGTTGTTTTGAGGCACCTGGAACTCACTCTGTAGCCCAGGCTGGAGTTAAAGGAGAGTGCCACCATGCTGGCAATGCCTATATTTTACTTGAGGAAACTTTTCTTTTATTCACAAGATGGTTAACTAAGTACACTGATTAACAAAAGCAAGACCTTTCCGTTCATGCATGGTGGTTCATGCATAGCACCATGACAGATTAAGTCTATACCCATTTGCCACTGATTCCTATGACCTTGGACAAGTTCCTCACCCTTCAGAAATGATAAACATATTAGGTAAAAAGATATGCACTCTTTTTAAAAAGGAGTTTATGTATTTGCAAGCAGAGAGAGAGGGGAAGGAGACATAGAATGCGTGCGCCAGGGGCTCAAGCTACTGCAAACAATCTCCAGATCCATGGGCCACTTTATGCAGCTGGCTTTACGTGGGCACTAGGCAACTGATCCTAGATCATTAGGATTTATAACCAAATGCCTTAACCTCTGGAGCAGATCTCCAGCCTGAAATATTCTATCTTAACTCCCACCAAACTGTATTTATAATTTGTCCTTTAAAAAGTTGCCACATTTTTGCTAAATTCAGATTATAAAAAAACTAAGCATTTTTCCTTTCCTTTTTTAAATATTTATGTGAGAGACAGAAAGAATAGGCATGCCAGAGGCTCCAGTCACTGCAAACGAACTCCAGATGCATGTGCCACCTTGTATGTCTGGATTACGTGGGTCCTGGGGGCAGGTGCCTTAAACGTCCCTCCAGCTTTTTTTTTTTTTTTTTTGGTTTTTTAAGGTAGGGTCTTACTCTAGTGCAAGCTGGCCTTGAACTCACAGCAATCCTACCTCCGTCTCCCAACTGCGGGGATTAAAGGCATGCACCATCATGCCCGGCAAAATAAGCACTTTAAACATTTATTTGCTATTCATAAGAATCATTTTTTTTTTTTTTTTTTGAGGTAGAGTTTCACTCTAGCCCAGGCAACCTGGAATTCACTCTGTAGTCTCAGGCTGGCCTCAAACTCACAGCAATCCTCCTACCTCTGTCTCCCAAGTACTGGGATTAAAGGCGTGTGCCACCATGCCCAGCAAAATAAGCATTTTAACAGATATTTATTTGCTATTCATAAGAATCACTGTTTTGATTATTGTGTACTATATTACAGATAAAATATGTACCTCATGGACTATGACTATCCATTTCTCTTGTCCTAGGGACCAGAAATCTAGTACTACCATACGTCACTTCAAAATTGTGATGTTCACGAACATAAAATCCCACTCAGGAGAAGTGACAGAGGAGTTCTCAGCAATGAGACACTTCTATCACACCTTCCAAGGCTCAGGATCCATTGTCGAAGAGGTGGCAGAAAGAATTTAGATGTAATGAATATGATCCCCTACCATCTTAAGGCAAAGAGTCTAAGGCTTGAATAGGGTAAAGAAGTTCAAATCTCTTCCTGCAACTGTTGCTTACCTCTTGAGAACTACTCCCTACATTTGAGACATGAATACTTGCCATCAAACACACAAATCTACTTCACATCCTTGTTGCAAAAAAAAAGGTAACCTAATATGGAGAATAGTATTTAAATTTCCATAGATCTTGCCCACTAGCCTAAGAAAAGAAATAGACATGTCAATGTGACAGGAGCAGAATTGGTCTGTCCTCATCACACCTAAACCCCTGTACACCAGCTGAGGTTATTTTTCTTCCTTCTTATATCTATATTCTCCCTGCTCATGTAAATGTTTACGTAAAACAAGCCACAGGGAGTAGGAGTGAGGGGATGAGGGGAATACTAACAATTAACAGTATTAAAGGTAAATAATGAACTAAGTGTTCTCCTTTTCCTCTCCATTGTACATTTACTTCCTTTTTCTCTTTCCTTTTTTTTTTTTCTGGAGGAGGGGTCCAAGATAGGGTCTTGTTCTAGCCCAGGTTGACCCAGAATTCATTATGCAGTCTCAGGGTAGCCTCCAACTCAGGGCGATCCTCCTACCTCTGCCTCGCAAATGCTGGGATTACTGGAATTATGGTGGGATTAAAGGCATGCGCCACCACGCCCGGCCTTTTTTCTGTTTTTATGCTTTTATACAGCAGCACTAAGCCAGTGTTAGAGCTGTCAAGACCTTACCATAATAAATGTTAGACACTATTAAGAGTAACAGGATGTACATAAATCTAGTGAATCTAATTTGCCTAGGTCTTTTTCTTTAAAGGTGATGGGGATGGAACCCACCACTCTACCACTGTGCTACATGTTCTGCTCTGTAACTAGAGAAAGACAGAAAAGGAAAGGAGGAAGAGGAGGAGGAAGAGAAGAGTGGGAGAGCATGCAGATGCATGTGCCATTGAAACGAGTGCCTTTAACTGCTGAGCTATGGCCCCATCACTTTATCAACATAACTTTTTGTTTGTTGGGACACAGAATCTTGCTATGCAACCCAGGCTGGCCTTGGAACTTACAATACTCCTGCTTCAGCTTTCCAAGTGCTGGAGAATTATAGGCATACCACCAGCCTAGCATTACCTACATTTAAGGCAATTTCATAATCATCTTTAAAAGAAATAATGTGCAAAGTAAACCTCTAATCAAATACTTCCCTAATTAGAACCCAGAGAATAAATTCAGAGACACTCTAAAAAAAAAAGTACTTGGTAGAGCCGGGCATGGTGGCTCACGCCTTAAATCCCAGCACTTGGGAGGCAGAGGTAGGAGGATCACCATGAGGACACACTGAGATGACACAGTGAATTCCAGGTTAGGCTACAGAGACTACCTTGAAAAATCAAAATAAAATAAAATTATTTCTAGGGTGTGAGAGATGGCTTAGCAGTTAAGGTGCTTGCCTACAGAGACTACCTTGAAAAATCAAAATAAAATAAAATTATTTCTAGGGTGTGAGAGATGGCTTAGCAGTTAAGGTGCTTGCCTGTGAAGCCTAAGGACCCAGGGTTGATTCTCTAGGATCCATGTATACCAGATGCATAAGGTGAAACATGGGTCTAGAGTTCATTTGCAGTGGCCTGTAGCCCTGGCACACCCATCTATCTGCCTAGTTCTCTCCCTCTCCCTCTCTCTCAAATAAATATATATGTTTTAAAGTTGCACCCCCCCCCATGCTGGGAATGGTGGGTGACACATGCTTATAATCACCACACTAGGGAAGCAGAGGCAAGATGATCAGGAGGGAAGCCTTGGCTAAAGATTAGGAATTTTACTCCTGTTCTAAAGTCTCCAGAAGTCTGACACTGGAAGATTATCAGTTGGAAGATAGCTTGGGATACATTATAAGACTTTGTCTCAAAACTTAATAAAGCTGGGCATGGTGGCACATACCTTCAATCCCAGCAAATGGGAGGCAGAGGCAGGAGGATCACTGTTGAGTGCCAGTTCGGTCTGGAACTATAGTGAATGCCAGGTCAGCTTGGGCCAGAGTGAAACCCTATCTTGAAAGGAGAGGGGAAGAAGAAAAAAAAAGCCTCCAGCATTCATAATACATATACACACACAATGCTATTTTTTTTTCCAATCATAAAGAACAAATTATTGGGCTGAGGAGATGGAGTTAAAGGTGCTTCTTGCAACACTTGGCAGTCCAGGTTCAATTACCCAGTACCCACATAAAGCCAGATACACAAAATGGTGGGTGGATGTGTTTGCTGTAGTGAGAAGCCCTGGCGTGGCATATTCTCTGTCCTCTCTTAGATAAATAAAATTTTTTAGGCTGGGCGTGGTAGCGCACGCCTTTAACCCCAGCACTTCGGAGGCTGAGGTGGGAGGATTGCCGAGAGTTCGAGGCCAACCTGAGACTACATAGTGAATTCTAGGTCAGCCTGGACTATAGTGAAACCCTACCTCGAAAAACCAAAAAATAAACAATAAAAAAATAAAAACAAAATAAAATTTTTTATTAAAAAAAGGGGGGGCTGAAGAGATGACTTAGTGGTTAATGTGTTTGCCTGCAAAGCCAAAGGACTCAGGTTTGACTCCTAAGGACCCACATAAGCCAGATGCCAAGGGGGCACATGCCATTTGGAGTTTGTTTGCAGTGGCTGGAGGCCCTGGCCTGCCCATTCTTTCTCTCTCTCCCTGACTATTTCTGTATCGCTCTGTCTCTCAAATAAGTAAATAAAAATTTTTAAAAAGGGGGGGGGGCTTAGGCTCCTAAGCCTAAGAACGCCCATTTGATTCTCCAGGTCCCACCTTTAGCCAGATACAAAGGCACAATACCACACTTGCCGGCAAAGGGGCACATGTGTCTGGAGTTCATTCACAGTGGCTGAGAGGCTGCTGGCGCGCCCATTCTCTATTTTTCGCTCTGACTCCAAGAAAAAAAAAAAAGGCAGGGCATGGTGGTGCATGCCTTTAATGCCAGCACTTGTGAATTCCAACATAGTGAATTCCAGATCAGGGGCTAGAGAGATGGCTTAGTGGGTGGTTGTCTGCAAAGCCAAAGAATCCCAGTTCGATTATCCAGAACCCATGTAAGCCAGACACACAAGGAGGCACAAGCGTCTGGAGTTCATTAGCAGTAGCTGGAGGCCCTGGCACGCCCATTCTCCTCTCTCACTCTCTCCAATTAAATAGATTTATAAATATAAAAATTCCAGATCAGCCTGAGCTAGAGTGAGACCCTACCTCGGAAAACAAACAAACAAACAAAAAAACCCAACAGGGCTGGAGAGATGGCTCAGCTCAGAAGCTCAGGTACTAGCCTGCAAAGCCTACTGACCCAGGTTCAATTGCTCAGGACCCACTTAAAGCCACATGCACATGCACAAAGGGACACATGCATCTGTAGTTCATTTGCAGCTGCTGGAAAACCATACAGTGCCCATTCTCTGATCCATTCCCCTAGGAACCATGTAAACAAGGTGATGCATGTGTCTGGAGCTTGTTTGCAGGGCTGGAGACAATGCAGCACCCATTCTCTCTCTTTCAGCTTCTTTCTCTATCAAATAAATAAAATATTATTTAAAAAACACAGCTGGGGGCTGGAGGGATGGCTTAGCAGTTAAGGCATTTGCCTGCAAAGCCAAAGGACCCAGGTTTGAGTGCCCAGGACCCATGTCAGCGAGATGTACAAGGGGGAGCATGGAGATTATTTGCAGTAGCTGGAGGCCCTGGCACACCCATTTTCTCTCTCTCCCCCTCTCTCCCTGTCAAATAAATGAACAAATAGAAAAAAAGCTGGGCATGGTGGCTCACACCTTTAATCCCAGCACTCAGGAGGAGGCAGAGTTAGGAGGATCACCACCCTGAGACTACATAGTAAATTCCAGGTCAACCTGAGCTAGAGTGAGACCCTACCTCAAAAAAACAAAATAAGCAGCAGTGACTACATGACTGCTAGCACATGTTTCCTTGCAGTGCCAGGGAGGGAACCCAGGGCCTTGCACATACTAGGCAAACAACTCCAGCCCTGAGCTACATCTTAGACCCTTGTTTTATGACAATAATTTAGAATTAGCCAAATCCTCACTCTCCTTAAACCAAGGGACATTGCTTTCCTTGGGAATGTGGGCAAACTAGGAAAAATTTTCGTGCTGATATAAAAACTCACAATTAGCTAGATATTTGAAGATGTAAACTTAAAAGAATGAGATAATCTGAAATGCAGACTTTTAGTTGTGTTTTTCCCCCCTTTCAAAACAGGCTGGTTATATGAGGGGGGTTTTTAGAAAAATTTAAAGTGTTTTTTATTAAAAGAATTTTTAAAAAGAAAAGAAACAAAATAAATAAATAAATAAATAAAATTTAAAAAAATAAGCAGCCAGTTGTGGTGGCACATGCCTTTAATCCCAGCACTTGGGAGGCAGAGGTAGGAGGATTGCTAGAAGTTTGAGGCCACCCTGAGACTACATAGTGAATTCCAGGTCAGCCTAGGCTAGAGTGAGACCCTACCTCAAAAACCAAAAAAAAAAAAAAAAAAAAAAAAAGCTATTTGCAGGAAAACATATCCAAATGGCCATCATCATACTAAGTGAATTAAGCCAGTCTCAGAAAGAAAGACAAATATTTTGTTTTTCTCTTGCTTCCTGGATTTTACACATACATAAGAACATGTATGTATATATGACATGAAAATGAAAGCAAAGCACTTAGGGGAACAAGACTATTGGGAGGGGAGAGGAGGAGAAAGGGTCATGACAGTGGAATATGCTCAATGTACAGCATGTATTTGTGTTCTTATGAAACACAATGCTATGTGTGATGAATACACACAATGAAAACATTTGCAAAAAAAGGAATCTGGGGGCTGGAGAAATGGCTCAGCAGTTAAGGTGTTTGCCTGTGAAGCTAAAGGATCCCAGTCCAATTCTCCAGAACCCACGTAAGCCAGATGCACAAGGAACACATGCATCTGGAGTTCGTTTGCAGTGGCTAGAGGCCCTGGTGTGCCCATTCTCTCTCTGACTCTCTTCTATCTCTCTCTCTCTGCTTGCAAATAAATAAATAAATCATTAAAAAAAAAAAAAAAGAATTTGGGCTGGAGAGATGGCTTAGTGGTTTATGCCCTTGCCTGTGAAGCCTAAGGACTCATGTTCAACTCTCCAGATCCCACAGTTGCACAAAATGAGTTAAGGACAAGGTTGTACATGCCCAGTAGGTGGCACAAATGTCTGGAGTTCAATTTCAGTGGCCTGGGCCGGCCAATTCTCTCTCTCTCTCTCTTTAAAAAAAAAAAGAAAGAAAGAAAAAGGAATATAATAATAGCAGGTTGGGAAGATGGCTCAGCAGTTAAAGGCACTTGCTGGCAAAGCCTCTATCTACTGCTCTTAGTTTGATTCCCTAGTACACATGCAAAACTAGACAGATGCATAAACTGACACCATTCCTCCACAGTTCCTTTGCAGAGACAAGAGGCCCTGGAAGACCCAATTCTTAAGTCATTCTCTCTATCCTAGCAAATACATATAAAAAAAAAAAATAAGGTAGGTGACCTGGAGAGATAGCTTAGCGGTTAAGGCGTTTGCCTGCAAAGCCAAAGGATCCAGTTCGACTCTCCAGGACCCACGTAAGCCAGATGCATAAGGGGCGCATGCATCTGGAGTTCGTTTGCAGTGGCTGGAGGCCCTGGCACACCCATTCTCTCTCTCTCTCTCTCTCTCTCTCTCTCTCTGCCTCTTTCCCTCTCTCAAATAAATAAAATATAAAAAAAAAATGTTAAGGCTGGAGAGATGGCTTAGCGGTTAAGTGCTTGCCTGTGAAGCCTAAGGACCCTGGTTCAAGGCTCAATTCCCCAGCACCCATGTAAGCCAGATGCACAAGGTGGCTCATGCATCTGGAGTTTGTTTGTAGTGCCTTCAAGCCCTGGTACACCCATTCTCCCCCCGTCACTTTCAAATAAATTAAAACAAACAAAAAACATTTCTTTTGTTTTCCAAGGTAGGGTTTCACTCTAGCCCAGGCTGACCTGGAATTCACTCTGTACTCTCAGGGTAGCCTTGAATTCATGGCAATCCTCCCAACTGTGCCTCATGAGTGCTGGGATTAAAGGTGTGCACCACCATGCCCAGATAACCAAAAAAAATTTTTTTAATGTTAAAAAAAAAAAAAAAGAAGAAGACAATCAGGGGGCTGGAGAGATAGCTAAGTGACTAAGGTACTTGCCTGCAACACCTAAGGATCCAGGTTTGATTCCCTGTACCTACATAAAGCCAGATGAACAAGATGGCACATGTGTCTAGAGTTTGTTTGCAGTGGCGAGAGTCACTGATGTGTCCACTCATTCTCTTTCTCAAATAAAAAACTAACAACTGGGCCAGGTATGCTAGTGCATGCTTTAATGCCAGCCCTTGGGAGGCCAAGGTAGGAGGATCACTGTGAGTTGGGATCAGCCTGAGACTACATAGTTAATTCCAGCTAAGTCTGGGCTAGAGGGAGAACCTACCTTGAAAAACCAAAACCAACAAGAGCTACAAAAAACAACCATGTCTTTGCTGGGCGTAAGAGGCAGAGGTAGGAGGATCAACGTGAGTTTGAGGCAACCCTGAGACTAAAAACAAAAACAAACGAACAAAAAAAAAAACCATGTCTTTAACCCCAGCACTTGGGAGGTAAAGTAGGAGGATCATTATGAGTTGGAGGCCAACCTAGACTACCAAGTGAATTTCAGGTCACCCTGGACTAGAGAGAAAGAGAGACCCTATCCCCCCAAAACCAAACACAACAAAAAGCAAGGACATCAAAATTTTATATACCAAAATGAACGGGAAACATGTTAGACATAGGTTCTAGTTTTGGCTTTGTCAATTTTTTGCAGTGGTTCTTGTCCTTTTTTCCTCACTAGTCAACAATTCATCTTTTTTAACTTTTAAAATTTCCGAATCATCCTGGACTACAGTGAAACCCTACCTAGAAATGCCCCCTACAAAATACTTATTTTAGGCCTGGTGTGGTGGCACATGCCTTTAATCCTCAAGAGGCAGAAGTAGGACTGCTGTGAGTTCAAGGCCAGCCTGAGACTACATAATGAATTCTAGGTCAGCCTGGGCTAGAGTGACACCTTACCCCAAAAAAAAAAAAAAAAAAAAAAAAATAAATAAAAAAAAAATATATATATATATATATATATATATAGAGAGAGAGAGAGAGAGAGAGAGAGAGAGAGAGAGAGAGGGAAACAATATGGGTGTGCCAGGGTCTCCAGTCACCTGCAAACCCTGAATGTATGTGCCACTTTGTGCACTTGGCTTTATGTGGGTTCAGGCAAAGCAAACCCAGGCCATCAGGCTTTGTAAACAAGTGCCTTTAACCACTAAGCCATCTCTTCAACCTATTCTTTAAATTAAAAAAAAAAAATCACTTTTGATGTAAGTGTAGTATTTGTATATGAACATGCATTTGTGCAGAAACCAGAGGAAGGTATTTATCATTCTTCTGCCTTATTTCTCTGAGACACAGTCTCTCAGTGAACCTGAAGCTCTCTGTTTTTCAGCTTGGCTGGCTGATCAAGAGCGCCCCAGTGATCCTCCTGTCTCCATTCCCCTCAGCACTAGGGTTACAGACACATGAAACCATACCCAGCCTTTTATGTGGGTGCTTGGATAGAACTCATATCCTTATGCTTGCACCACAGCTTTCATCCTGTTGAACCATCTTCCCAGCCCCTTTTTCTTCTTTTCTAAGACAGGGTCTTGGGCAGTAGATAGCCCAGGTTTGCCTCAAACTTGTGAGCTCCTGCCTTAGCTACTAAGTCAGTACAGGGATGATAGTATGTGCCACCATATTGTTTTTATCATTTCTTTTTCTCTCTTTCTCTGTGATTGTTTGATTCAGGTGCCCCTCATAAACTTGGGTGTTCTGAATGCTAGGTCCCCAGATGATGGAGATTTGGGAATTAATGCCTCTTGGAGGCAGTGTATTGTTGGGGGTGGGTTTAGGGGTATTATGTTTGGCACACTCTCCTGTTGCTGTTCTCCACCTAAGTTGGCCAGGGAGTGATGCCCACCCCCTCTGCTCATGCCATCATTTCCCCCCACCATGGTGGACCTTCCCCTTGAGTCTTTAAGCCAAAATAAATCTTTTTCTCCCCACAGCTGTTCTTGGTCAGGTAATTTCTGCCAGCAATGCGAAACTGACTGCAACATTCTCTCTCTCCCTTCTCTCTCTCTCTTGAATCCAGGCCTTTGACATACCAAGTTAAGTAAGTATTCTACCACTAACTACACTCCCCACACTCCTAGAGATCCTTTGTTGTAAGTTGGCAACTTTTATACACATTGCAAAATGTATTCTGGGAGCTGGAGAGATGCCTCAGTGATTGTTAAAGGCACCTGCTGCAAAGCCTGTCAGCCTGGGTTTAATTCTCCATTACCTACATAAAGCCAGATGTACAAGGTACACATACATCGGGAGTTTTGTTTGCAGTGCTAAGAGGCTCTGATACTCCCATACAAACACTCAAATTAAAACAAAAATTCTGGCCGGGCATGGTGGTTGCATGCATTTAATCCCAGCACTTGGGAGGCCTCTGTAGGAGGATTGTGCAGGCCACCCTGAGACTACATAGTGAATTCAAGGTCAGACTGGGCTAGAGAGAGAGAGCCCCTACCTCAAAAAACAAAACAAAAAAAGTACACACTTTACAGAGAAGTAGCTATAGGAAAAATGGGACCAGCTATGCAGTTGTTCCAGAACTTTGATGCACATCAGATTTACCTGAGAAGCCTCTTAGCAGAGGTAGGACGGCCATAAGTTCAAGGCCACCCTGGGACTACATAGTGAATTCCAGGTCAGCCTGAGCTACAGTGAGACCCTACTTTGGAAAACCTAAATAAATAAATAAATAAATAAATAAATAAATAAATAAATAAAAATTTAAAAATTATATATTAGCTAATGTACAATGCCTGGATGTTTTCACTTTTTTTCCCTCCAGCCATCCCCGCCCCCGCATCCCCCATTTTATTGAGACAGTGTCACATGTGGCCCAGGCTGGCCTTGAACATACTATGTAGCCAAGGATGACCTTGAACTCCTGATCTTCCTGCCCCACCTCCAGGGCTTCCTACATGTTAAGCAGGCACTTCCCAACCCAAGCTAAGTACTTCCCAGGTCCTCATTACAACAGCCACAACACATCCAGTGCACTGATCATTAAGGCAGCACCCTAGGTTTTCAACAGAGAACAAGCTAAAGACATTAACTACAACCAAGTAGCCACCAAAGGCCATTATAACCACATGTTTCTTCTGTCACAGATAAATTCTACAGTGGGGCTGGAGAGATAGCTCAGGGGTTATAAAGGTGCTTATCCACAAAGCCTGACTTGATTCCACAGTACCCACTTAAAGCTGCACAAAATGACACATGCATCTGGAGCCTGTCCTGGCTTTCCCATACTTTTCTCTTTCCCCACCTCCAAAATAAATAAATAAATAAATAAATAAATAAATAAATTTATTTATTTATTTATTTATTTATTTATTTCCCACATGTAAGCCAGGGGTAGTGGTACACACCTTTAGTCCTGGTGCTTGGGAGGCAGGGAGAAGAGGATCACGACATGTTTGAGGCCAGCCTGGGACTAGAGTAAATTTCATGTAAGCCTGGGCTAGATTAAAAGCCTACCTCGGAAAAGAAAAAAATCCTACATGTACCTAAAAATGAAGACTACTCACCTGCACAGTTTTGTTGTTTGGGGTAGTCTCTTCTTTCTTTTTTTCAAGGAAGGATCTCACTGTAGACCAGATTGGCCTTAAAAAAAAAAAAATCACAGAAACTCGCTAGGCGTGGTGGCACACACCTTTAAACCCAGCACTCAGGAGGCAGAGGTAGGAGGATCTCCAAGAGTTGGAGGCCACCCTGAGACAACATAGTGAATTCAAGTCAGCCTGGGCTAGAGTGAGACCTTACCTCAGAAAAAAAACAAAAATGAAAACACACAGATTACCATCAGGGAAATGCAAATTAAAACTACTTTGAGGGCTGGAGAGATGGCTTAGTGGTTAAGGCGTTTGCCTGCAAAGCCAAAGGATCCCAGTTCAATTCTCCAGGACCTACATAAGCCAGATGCACAAAGGGGTGTGTGCATCTGGAGTTCATTTGCAGTGGCTGGAGGCCCTGGCGCACCCATTCTCTCCCTCTCTCTCTCTCTCTCTCTCCCTCTTTCTCTCAAATAAAAAAAAAAAAGTGGGGCGTGGTGGCACACACCTTTAATCCCAGCACTTGGGAGGCAGAGGTAGGAGAATCACCATGAATTCAAGGCCACTCTGAGATTACCAAGTCAGCCTGGCTAGACTGAGACCCTACCTCAAAATACCAAAAACTACTTTGAGATTCTATCTCACTCCTATCAGAATGGCTACCATCATGAAAAATGACTAAGGACCAAGGTTCGATTCCCCAATACCCACATAAACCAGATGCAGAGTATCACATGCAGCTGGAGTTCATTTGCAGTGGTTAGAGGCCCTGGTGTGTCCATTCTTTCTCTATCTGCCTCTTTCTCTATCTTTCACTCAAATAAATAAATAAGTAAATGCTGGTGAGGATGCAGAAAAAGAAACCCTTCTGCACTGTTGGTGGGAATGCAATCTGGTCCAGCCATTGTGGAAATCAGTGTGGAGGTTCCTGAAACAGCTTCAAACAAATTTGGCACAGCTACACCACTCCTAGGCATATATCCGAAGAACGCATCTCACACTACCTTAGAAATACTTGCTCATCCATGTTTATTGCCACTCTACTCATAATAACTAGGAAATGGAACCAGTCTAGATGTCCCTCAACTAATGAGTGGATAATGAAGATGTGGCACATTTATACAATGTGAGTTCTACTCAGTGGTAAAGAAAAATGAAGTTATGAAACTTCAGGGAAATGGATGGATCTGGAAATATTATACTTAGTGAGGTAACCCAGGCCCAGAAAGCCAAACGTCTCATGTTCTCGCTCATGTAGATAGCTGCAAATGATTGGACTTCTATGTGAGTTGGAATAAAACTCAGTAGCAGAGGCCAGAAAGCTAGAAAGGGAATAGAAAGAGAGGGAGGGGAGACTTAAGAGGATGATATTGAATATGTGTAGATTAGTGGGGGTGGAAAGGCCTAAGTGAGGTCAGGAAAAGAGACTGAGTTAAGGAAAGGTAGGATAGGGTTAATCAAAATCTAAGAGTGTCTAAGAAGTCATATGGAAACCTACTTTTTTGGACAATGGAACACCCAGAAGCCATAGGTTGTTACTAGAAAATTTTCAGTACCAGGGATGGGATACCTTCCAGTGAGTTGTTGGTCAG
The DNA here is from genome assembly GCA_036365145.1 of Orientallactaga sibirica. Taxonomy (NCBI): domain Eukaryota; kingdom Metazoa; phylum Chordata; class Mammalia; order Rodentia; family Dipodidae; genus Orientallactaga; species Orientallactaga sibirica. The sequence goes on from JAEOAD010000005.1 coordinate 57,723,065, forward strand.
GGAGGTTCCTGAAGCCCCCAAAACATTACAGGTCATTGCCAAGGATATTGGTTTCACACCAAGAATAGGTAAGACTCTACTGCTGAAGACTCCACATGCTTGTGCTGCAAGGTCACTGAGAAATCCTGCTGGAGCTGAGCTGAAAACCTCCTCGGTATAAACCAAATGACAGAAAGCTGGAAAAAGTTATGCTGCATGCAGTTCCATGGGAGAGAGAATTTGCCAATGGAGATAAACAACAGTGGACACTGCAAGCCTTAAATTTGGACAGCCAAGCCAAACGAGCCAATAGGTACAAAAGTGGCATGTCTGTTATGGGGGAAACCAACCACTCTCTAATTGGACTGGAGGCTCGCTCCACAAGAAGAATACATGCCTGATACCGAAAACCTATGACGGGAGAAGTCATGAGCCCTAGAAGTGTAACATCTGTTGGCATCTGGTTAAATGTATATACTATGCTCACCAAACTGCCTGGTAAGTACTTCTCTTACTGTTCATACCCATGTATTAATGCTACTCTCACTTTTTGCTAGAGAAGCTTCTCTTTTCAGTTGGTGGTGACCTTGGGATGATTCAGAAGGCACCACAGTACTGAGATGAAATGAAGTGACAGAGGAGTGCTCAATACTGAAACAACTCTATCACATCTTCCAAGCTCAGGATCCATTGTGGAAGAGGTAGCAGAAAGAATGTAAGAACCAAAGGGAGGGTAGGACTGCTTACAATGCACTCTTCCAGACACAAAATGGCCTGGATATACATGACCTTGCAGTGCCTGACACTACCTACACAAGACCATCGTAATAGGAGGAAAAGAAGATGACATCAAAATAAAAAGAGAGACTGGATGAGAGGGAGAGAGGTTATGATGGAGAGTGGTGTTACAAAGGGAAAATTGGGGGGGGGGGAGAGGAAATTACAAGACAATTATATTGTCTATAATTATGGAAACTGTAAAAAAAAAAATCAGGGACTAGAGAAATGGCTTAGCAGTTAAGGCGTTTGCCTGTGAAGCCAAAGGATCCCAGTTCAATTCTCTAGGACCTACATAAGCCAGGTGCACAAGAGGCACATGCATCTGGAGTTCCTTTGCAGTGGCTAGAGGGCCTGGTGTGCCCATTTTCTCTTTGCTTCTCTTCTCTCTCTCTCTGCTTGCAAATTAATTAATTAATTGTTTTTTAAAAGTATTAAAAAAAATCAGTCAGGCATGGTGGCACATGCCTTTAATCCAGCACTTGGGAGGCAGAGATAGGAGGATCACCATGAGTTCAAGGCCACCCTGAGACTACATAGTGAATTCCAAATCAGCCTAAACTAGAGCAAGACCCTATCTCTGGGAATCACAGAAACTCAAGTACCTCAGCCTTGATTGATAGTTCTGGGACTAGAGCCATACTCCATCATACCCAGCTTGTTTGGGGCAGTCATTTTTTCATTTTGTATTTAAATTTCTTTCATTTATTTATTTAAGATGGACAGAGAGAATGAGCTTTTTAAAATAATGTTTTCCAAAATAGGTTCTTATTATAGCCTAGGCTGACCAGGAACTCACTCTGCAGTCCCAGGCTAGCCTCGAACTCACAGCAATCCTACCTACCTCTGCCTCTAGACTAGACTACCAGGCCTGACCCCCCAAGTGGGGCTAAGCATGTGTTTCACCACTAACCTAGAAACCTCAAACCTATGTTTGTTATGGTTTTAAATGTATGGGAATAGAGGTGGCAGAATTATGGATAGTGAATGAAGAAACAAAGTATGGTTCTCTCAACATCAAATGGAATATGTGAGCAGGAATGATGTGACCTTAACATAAAGGCTCTCAAAAGAACTAGAAGTCAGAAGATTCTACTAACTCTTCTGGCACTCAATAGCCAAATTTGTACAATGAGTAGATGAACTTTATAAATCTTTCAGGATTTGTCCAATTCAAAACTGTTACCTCTAGCCAGGCGTGGTGGTGCACGCCTTTAATCCCAGCACTCGGGAGGCAGAGGTAGGAGGATAGCCATGAGTTTGAGGCCACCCTGAGACTACATAGTGAATTCCAGGTCAGCCAGAGCTGAGTGACACCCTACCTCGAAAAACCAAATAAATAAATAAAAAAAGTTACCTCTAGCATTACTATGTTATTCTGCAAACGAATATTATAAAGCATGTCTAGTAAACCATGAATTTGTACATGGTGCATTTGTACCATGAATTTCTCATGCATCTAGTAATTTGTAACATATTTCAATGAAGATATATTTAACACAGTTGTTCGCCCACCCCCCTCCAGCATTACAAATCTCATTCAAAGGATAGATGCTTTGTGCCAAAAAGATAAAAATTATCTAGGGCTGGAGAGATGGCTTAGTGGTTAAGGTGCTTGCCTGCAAAGCCAAAGGACCCAGGTTCAATTCCCCAGTACCCATGTAAAGCCAAATGCACAAGGTGACGCATGTATCTGGAACTTGTTTGCAGTGGGCCCTGGTGTGCCCATTTTTTTTTTCTTTCTCTCTCTCTCAAATAAATAAATATTTAAATAAAAATTTGCCAGGCGAGATGGTATATGTCTTTAACCCCAGCACTTTGGGAAGCAGAGGTAGGAGGATCACTGTGAATTCAAGGCCAGCCTGAGACTATATAGTAAATTCCAGGTCAGCCTGGGCTAGAGTAAGACCCTAACTCAAATTAAAAAAAAAAAAAAAGTCGAAGCTGGTTTACAATGAAAATTTAGAATTAATTAAAATTAAGCTACTAGTACTTTGTGTAAATAGCTTCTAAAATATTTAACATATAGATGAAGAGGACAGAATGTTTTGGCTAAAAGGCACAAGATAGGAGCAATTAATTCTCCCATGACCCAACCCATCTTTTTTATACATGATTTTCTTATAACAGTGTATTTCAGATATACTTCTTGCTTAATGGTCAATAGTTTTCCAGTAGATAAGTCTTGTGTGCTACTTTATTCATAAAGTAACATTTAAAGCTAAGATCTAGATATAACATCAAACTCTGATGAAATATTTTGTAACTACTATCCTCTAAAAACACACCTCAAAATCCCAGAACTGAAATGGCTGAAATTCACTAGGCAAAAAGGAGGGAATTCTTTTTTTTGTTTTTTGTTTTGTTTTGTTTTGTTTTGTTTTTTTAGGTAGTCTTGCTGGCTGACCTGGAATTGACTTCTGTAGTCTCAGGGTGGCCTCAAACTCATAGCAATGTGCTTCACCACACCCAGTTTAAAGGAGGGAATTCTTATTCACACAAAAACGCTTCCCAAGTGGATATAAGTATCTCTCCCCACCCCGCCCCCACCACAAGAAGGGCAGAATTTCCAAGCCTTTCTAGTCAGTACTTTCCCACCCCAACAGAACTAATAATTCTTTTTTTTTTTTGTATAGCTGAGTAAACTAATAAACCCAGAGGTTAAGGGACTGACCCCAGGCCACATTCAACACCACACAGGAGATGCAGAACTCAAACTTGATACTTTTAGAATTGCACGGCTTAGATACACACTATAATTGTTTCTTTACAGAATGTTAATTCAACTTCAAGTAACACCAAGAAAAGAAACTGTAACAAAATCAGTAATTTCTTTTTCTTTCTTCTTCTTCTTTTTTGGTTTTTCAAAGTAGGGTCTCACTCTAGTCCAGGCTGACCTGGAACTCAATATGTAGTCTCAGGGTGCCCTCCTACCTCTGCCTCCCAAGTGCTGGGATTAAAGGTGTGAACCACCCCCAGCTCAGAAGCAGTAATTTCAAGTGAGCATCTTGGTGTCTATTCACAAGGGGCATGGATATAGTTTCTTAAAATGGCATGCCACTGGATGCCATCTTTTCACCCTTGCTCTAGAGGCTAGACTTGTACAGGAAGAAGCCGGTTAGGCAGGACATCTACACAGGCCAGGTAATTTTGAGCTCTTGTTTTAGGATATCCCTAAATATCTATCTTAAGGTAAATCCTATAAACAGATGTGTGTATGTGTATATACTTATGTATATAAGGGGTGTGTGTGTGTATGAAGTATAAATCTGGCAAAAAAAAATTTAAATACTGCCGGGCGTGGTGACACATGCCTTTAATCCCAGCACTTGAGAGGCAGAAGTAGGAGGATTGCTGTTAGTTCGAGGACACCCTGAGATTACATAGTGAATTCCAGGTCAGCCTGAGCTAGAATGAAACCCTACCTCGAAAATAAAATAAAATAAATAAATTAATTAATTACTGTCATCCAATGCTTGTTTTTTGTCTGTTGGAGTTAGGGTCTAACTCTAGCCCAGGCTAACCTGAAACTCACTCCCAGGTGGCCTCAAACTCAGTGATCCTCCTACCTCTGCCTCCCCAGTACTGGGGTTAAAGGACTGTTACCACTATGCCTGGCTTTAGAGTGCAGTATTTTATCTACCTAAAACTAACCGGCCAACTTAATTCAGTATTTACCAAGTTATTAAGAACCTCTATGTAAACCTTTCCCATCTATTACACTTCAATACAAAAATATGTCCCTTCATAATTTCCTTTAAAACTAATAAACTGTATTTGTTTCTATGTACCTGCCCCTACCAATCCTGAAATAAATGTACACTTTCTCCACTCTTACCCAATTACCACATTCTGCCTTAGGAACCACTCCCAGAAGCCACTCTATTCTTGGATGCCCTCCCCAACCAGTTCACCAGGCTTTCTTCCTCTGAGCCAGATCCAGAAATCCCATCTCCTCTCCCAGGAAGCCTTAACTTAATCTATTTAGCCCCACCCACAGAAAGACTAACTCTGCACTCACCTTCACATAATAGGCATCTACTACTCAGCTCACAAACTGGTTTAATTTATTCATATGCTTATTCAGCACATTACTCACTGCTCTAATTGGTCTATATCTGCTCTGTCCTCCAGTAAAAGCTACCAGACAAAAGAACATTTTTAACTTGGGTTTAGCAATGAAAACACCTGGTATTTAGTGTTTGTTGAAAATGATTCACAATACATTAAATTTAACCTGACTTGTAGAACATATAAAGTCTTCTAACATGGATCAATCTTAAAAGCATTATGCTGTGTCAAAGGTGCCAGACACAGGTGACCCTCCCTGTAAAGAACAAGTGATAGAAGCTGGGCACGGTGGTGCACGCCTTTAATCCCAGCCCTCAGGAGGCAGAGGAGGAGGATTGCTGTGAGTTCTAGGCCACCCTAAGACTACATGGTAAATTCCAGGTCAGCCTGAGCTAGAGTGAGACCCTACCTCGAAGAAAAAGAGAGAAAGAGAGAGAAAGAGAGAGAGAGAGACCGACCGAGTGATAGGAAGACTACCCAGCAGGAGTCAAAGACCCTAATCTTGCCACGGGATGATTGATCCAACACTCAAACCTGGATCATCTCCAATTTCACATTAATCTTTGACACAAAAATTTGGAATTTCCAGAGAATCCATCATTAATAACCAATGGTACATTTATTTCATCATTCAATTTCATTAAAAACTTCTAACACTGATTTCTTTTTTCCGGTTTTTCAAGGCAGGGTCTCACTTTAACCCAGGCTGACCTGAAATTCACCATGTATTCTCAGGCTGGCTTTAAACTCATAGGAATCCTTCTACTTGCGCCTCATGAGTGCTGGGACTAAAGGTGTGCGCCACCTTACCTGGCTCACACTGGATTTTTTTTTTAACATAAAATTGTCTTTTTAAAAATTTTTTTACATAAAATTTTTTAACATAAAATTGTCTCTCAAAAAAATGTTCTATTTTGAGAGAGACAGAGGCAGATATAAAATGGACATGCTAGGGCCACTAGCCACTACAAGTGAACTCCAGATATATGTGCTACCTTGTGTATCTGGCTTACATGGATACGGAGAATCAAACCTGGTCTTAGGCTTCGCAGGCAAGCGCCTTAACCACTAAGCCATCTCTCCAGCCCTTACACTGGATTTTTTTTTTTTTTTTTTTCGAGGTAGGTTCTCACTCTAGCTCAAGCTGACCTGGAATTCCGTATGTACTCTCAGGGTGGCCTCGAACTCATAGCAATCCTCCTACCTCTGCCTCCCAAGTGCTGGGATTAAAGGCATGAGCCACCACCCCACCCTCACACTGGATTTTTAAAGTAGTGTTACTGCACAGCAAGCTCAGTCCATAGAGCATGAGACTCGTAAGTAGTGTTATTCTGATGGTTTCCACATCAGAATTAGTTCATGCATTTACCCACTACTTAACAGAAACTGGAATAGAAAAGAATACAGTATTTCTCATTCCGTTTAATTCACACCTATTCTGGATCTTTTAGCAAATGTTTTGAGTACTGATAGAAAAGGGGGAGGTCTTAAGTTAAACTTTAGTCTCTAGTCTACAAAAAGAAGGTTCTTTAATCTCAAAAGTAATTAATCTGCTGGGTGTGGTAGTGCATGCCTTTAATCCCAACTCTCAGGAGGCAGAGGTAGGAGGATCCATAGATGTGAGTTCAAGGCCACCCTGAGAGTGCTTAGTGAATTCCAGGTCATCCTAGGCTAGAGACCCTGCCTCGAAAAACAAAACAAAAAGCAATTTATCTTAAACCTTTTACAAAAAACATTAGCCATCTGGGAGCCAGGTGAAGTGGCCATCACCTTTAACCCCGGCATTCAGGGAGGCTTAGGTAGGAGAATTGTAGAGCTCTCTGGGCCAGCCAGGGACAGAGTGATACCCTTGTCTTTAAAAGAAGAAAGGGGGAGAACCATTTGAAAGAGCACAGTATCTTTCTATGTGATCATATTGTACTATTACTGATTACTATTTCTAGTTTATTCACCAATATCTCATCACCCAAAAAGGACAATTTTTCAGAAGTTTTACTGACAAAATAACAGACTAATGCTACTTATCAAATTAAGTGAGGCGTTCTTTTATACAGTTGACTTGAACAGATTTCAGCATCGTCCTTGCTGTTCAAACTGCCTTTCCCATTACCCATAAAAACTTAGTACAGACTAAAATGTACCAAGCATTATGATTCACGAAAGGAAAGAGTAATAAGCACTTTGGGGAAGAATATGAAAATTTTTAATTAGTATAATTTAGCAATTTTATGTCGCATCTGTTGCAGACAGGACAACATACTGTCATTATGCCATCTCCTTCCCTGAATCTCACCACCTCATAAAGTTTTATTCTCGGCTTTTCAAAGAGTTAATCCATTTAGGGCTGCTGAGAGGAAATCAAGCAAGCATAATTTGCGAACTTAAGATGAGAAAAGGGCAGGAACGAGTTGAGTCACGTCGTTCCGCCATTTTCTAAACTGAGGAGGAAGACATGTTGGAACAAAAACACAACAAAAGAGCAGCCATTTCCCAAGCCAGCCCGGATAGCAGACAGAACTGGCTGAGCTCGGTCACTTGGGTGGACAAAACATCAAAAGGTGCCGCCGTAAAGACAGCAGAAGACAACCCTTCCGCGTAGGGATCAGAGAGAAGCTGACCTGTCTACTTAACTGCCAATGACGGGGAAAATGACAGAAGCTAAATGCAGCAGTGTAACCAACGAATTGTTTTAACTAAGTTGAAAAACTAAAATTTACCCAATGATTATGGTTGACATAGTTGTCAGAACAACTGGTCACAGGGAACTCCACAGCAAGGCCCAGATTCGGCTGGTCCCAACCCTGTCTCTAGCCATTTCCCCACAGCGTACTTTCTTCAAAGATCCTCTATGTGCTTAAGGGTTCTTACCGTATGTGGGGGATGCCGACCCCACCTTGAAGAATCTTATAGAGTTTGCTCTCGTACAGCAACTGGGGATGCCTGGCCTTCTGAGATTCTAGCTTCACTGCCACTTCCTGCAGGGGAAAGAGGGGATGATGGCATCAATATCCCTAAGGACTCGGTGTGTCACTTGGCAAAGGCGAAGAGACATTATAAGCAAAGCTCCAAGTCACTCCAACAAGGAGGAAGTGAAAGGAGGGAACGAGGAGAGCTCTTTGTCATGATAAACGAGGCACCAGCCTCAAAAGGCTTCTTGGGCGGTAGTGGCAAGATCCGCACATCCTGAGGCGAAACGATTCAAAAAGAAGCAACCTCAAAACCTAGGGCCAGATTTTTAAGGAAGTAGGTGAGAGGAAACGGTCCTAACTGGCACAAGAACCCCAACAGGATTAAACATGGAAAACAGAAGGAAAGCCACGGGGGGGGGCACGGTTTGTATGTGTTCACCCAAGTAATGACTAAAAAGGAACATTTTTTACCACGCTGGGAAGCCTCGTGGTCTACCCACCCTTTCCATCGGGCTTTTCCCTTTTAGGGAAGTCGCGGGGGAGGCTGCTCAGCCGGGAAACCTGGCTCGCTCCGGACTCCCAGGGCGAGCGAGCGTGCGGGGCCAGCGGCCCGAGAGCGGGGTCGGGGCGGCGACCCGGGCTCTGCGTTAACGATCCCCGGCCCCAGGTGGTTACCTCGCCGTTGGTGATGTTAATCGCCAGATAAATGTCCCCGAAGGAGCCAGACCCGATCTTCCGCACCAGTTTATATTTCCCTCCGACGATGAACTCGGCCTTGGAGCCGCTGCTGCTCGCCATCCTGAGCCGCGAAGGCGGAGGCTGGGGCCAAGCCCCGACACCTCTGAGGGGTGGATGGAGGCCTCCGGGGTCTGTCCGCCGGGCAAGGCTGCGGAGGAGGGCGCCCGGGAGCGGGGGACGGCGCCCTTCCCGGCGTCTCAGGCCGCGATCGGCCAAGGAAAACGGCCCGCCGACCGCTCGGCTTCCTCGGGGGCCTGCGAGGGCTGCGCGGCTACTCAGGCGAGGCCACTTGTTTCCAGGCGGCCGCCGTGGTGTCGCCTTCGCGGCGACGTCGCGGGCTGGCGAAGGAGCGCAGGGAGCTAGGGCGGCGGTGCCGCTGCCTCCGCCTGCGGGCCGAGGGTCACTCCGCCGACGCCGCCATCTTGTTACTCCAGCTCCAGCCAACACAAAATGCCCCCGGTCCCTGGGAGCCGCTTCTTCACGGCGCGGAGCACTCTGGGAAAGGGATCTCGGGCGCTAGCCCCGTAGGGTCGGCGGCGAGAGGGAGGGCGGAACCGGATCCGTGAGAGTCACGGCCCACGCCACGAGCGTCAACTAATCACCACAGCCGCGCACGCGCGCTGCAACGCCTGCTGACCGCGCAGGCGTGGCGCGGCCTCGTCTCGCCCCCGCGGCAGGCCCACTTCCACTTCCGGCGGCTGGCCTGCCGCTTCTTGCAAGCTGTTGAGTGGTTTCCGACCCGGGCCGCGGTGGTGGGGTGCGCGTCTGCCGGCCTCCTGCGCGCGGCGGGGAGGGGTCACCTTCATGTTTCACGGCCCATAAGAAGCTTTAGGCCTCCTTGGGAGTCCGGTGTTGACTTGGGCCCGGTGTTGGAAGCGTGTTTTGACCTTTGACCCTTCTCCGGGTCACCCCTCGGGACCAGCCTTTATCAGCCTGCTTTCGGCTTGCAAAGAGGAGGTCGCCTGCGGCGGAAGGGACACGCAGTGGGACGGGGAGGTCGCAGAGGAGCTCGCTGCTGACTGTTTAGAAGTCTGTGCATCTTAACCTCTGCACCCCACCACTCCGCCTGAGCAGACCAGAGCTAGAAGCGGCGGCCGCCCAGTGTCGTGGCATGTTGCCCCAGAAACACTTGATCTTAAAGGAACAATACTAACAGGTGCTTCACAAAGAATATTAGCGACATAAGAAACGGAAAAGGTTCACAACAGTGAAGAACCTCGCATAGTTAAAGTTCTGTCCTCCCTTAAGAAAAACCGAATCATTGTTATGGTAAAAGCTATGACATTAATGAAAACAGTACATATAACAACAACAACAAAAAAAAAACTGACAATGTTTAAAACTTTGCAAACGGAATTTTGTTAAAACGTTCAAAGAGGCCAGGTCTTTAATCTTGGCACTCTAATCCCAGCTCTCGGGAGGCTGATGTGAGCGGATCATTGGTAGTTCGAGGACAGCCTAAGACTGACTGCATGGTGAATTGCAGGGTGAGACCCTACCTCCAAAAGACCAAATGGGCCCTGGCACACCCATTCCCTCCCCCTCTGGAAGTAAATAATTTTTTAAAGCATAAGCTGGAGAGATGGGTCAGTGGTTAAGGCACTTGCCTGCAAAGTCTAAGGACCCAGGTTAATTCCCCAGTACCCACCCCAGTAAAGCCAGATGCACTCGGTGACACATGTGTCTGGAGTTCGTTTGCAGTGGCTAGAGACCCTGGAGTACCTATTCTCTCTCTTGCTCTATTTACCTCTTTCTCTCTCAAATAAAATATTCTAAAAGCCTGATGCCCTTTAATTTACAATGTAAAAAAAAATATTTTCTGGGGCTGAGGAAATGACTTAGCGGTTAAGGCATTTGCCTGGGAAGCCTAAGGACCCCGGTTCCATTCCCCAGGATCCACATAAGCCAGATGCACAAAGGGGCGCATGTGTCTGGAGTTCGTTCGCAGTGGCTGGAGGCCCTGGCGTGCCCATTCTCTCTTTATCTCCCTCTTCCTCTCTCTCGCAAATAAATTTTAAAAAATATTTATTTTCTGTATCTGACCTCTTTTTTTGGTGGTGGTGGTGGGGAACAACTATAATAAACCCAAAAAAATTCGCACTGGGACCTAGCAATCTAAATGACTTCTAGAAATGTTTCTGAGGAGCTGGGCATGCTGGCTCATAGCTTTAATCCCATCACTTGAGAGACTGAGGTAGGAGGATTGCTGAATTCAAGGCTAGCCTGTTTCTCTGCCTCAATAGAAACAACAAAAATGTTAGTGAGGTACTACAGTGATATATAATTAAAGTTCTATACATATATGTAGTGTGTGTGTGTGTGTGTCCTCATTTGTCTCTGACTTGTGTCATTATTTCAGCACTGACAGGTCTTTTCAGATGTGATTTACATTGGATCCATCTTAAGTTTTGAATTTAGGGCTGGAGAGATGGCTAAGTGGTTAAGGCACTTGCTTGCAATGCCAAAGAACCCAGGTTCAATTCCCCAGTACCCATGTTAGCCAGATGCACAAGGTGTTGCATGCATCTGGAGTTCATTTGCAGCAACTGGAGGGCCTGGCATGCCCATTTTCTCTCTCTCTCTCTCTCTCTCTCTCTGTATATATATCTCAAATAAATAAAAAAATTTTTTTTAAATTAGCCGGGTATGTTGATGTATGCCTTTAATGCCTGCATTCGCAGGGCAGAGGTAGGAGGATCACCTTGAGTTCGAGGCCTCCCTGAGACTACATAGTAAATTCCAGGTCAGCCTGGGCTAGAGCAAGTCCCTACCTTGAAAAAAAAAAGAATTTATTTCATATAAGAAGGACAAACTTTTGTGATTTTTTCTTAATGTGGGAACTGATGCTTTTAGGTATTGGTTATTACTCAAACTTCTCTAAATCATGCATAATCGTTTTAGTAACTTTTATTCTTAGTGAATGAATTGGATGGCTTCTGGTGCTGTTTTAACTCACAGTCATTCTGTACTTGTTGAATGAGCAGCAGCTTTGTTATAATGAAGGATCTTCAAGTGCACCAGACTGCAGTTATTGCTCTGAGATCAGATGGATTCATTACAAATATAATAAAAATACTAAATAAATATATAGAGAGATCTTGGAGGGGGGTTTTAAAGATTATCTATTTCAGGCCTGGAGAGATGGCTTAGCAGTTAAGGAGTTTGCCTGCAAAGCCTAACAACACAGGTTTGATTCCCCAGTACCCACATAAAACCAGATGTGGCTTAGCAGTTAAGGTGTTTGCCTGTGAAGCCTACGGACCCAGGTTCAATTTCCCAGTACCCATGTAAGCCAGATGCACAGGGTGGCACATGTGTCTAGAGTTTATTTGCAGTGGCAGGAGGCCTGACATGCCAATTCTGTCTCTATCTGCTTCTTCCTCTGTCTCTCAAATAAATAATAAATAAATAAAATATTTAAAAAAATAAAACCAGATGCCCAAAGTGACATGTGCATCTGGAGACCCTGCGCCCATTCTCCATATCTCCTCGCCCGCCCTCCCCCACCTCTCTCTCTTTCTTTTTCTTACTTTTATTTTAATTAATTTATTTGATATATATAGAGAGAATGGGCGCATGCCAGGGCCTCCAGCCACTGCAAATGAGTTCCAGATGCATGCACCCCCTTGTGCATCTGGCTAACGTGGGTCCTGAGGAATCAAACCTGGGTCCTTTGGCTTTGCAGGCAATCACCTTAACCACTAAGCTAGGCATGGTGGCCCACACCTTTAATCCTAGCACTCGGGAGGCAGAGTTAGAAGGACGGCCTGAGTTCAAGGCCACCCTGAGACTACATAGTGAATTCCAGGTCAGCCTGAGCTAGAGTGAGACCCTACCTCAAAAAAAAAAAAAAAAAAACTCTTTAAAAAATAGATTATCTGGGCTGGAGAGATGGCTTAGCAATTAAGGCGCCTGCCTCCTAAGCCTAAGAACTCCGGTTCCAATCTCCAGCAGTTCCAATCTCCAGGTCCCACGTTTAGCCAGATGCAAAGTGACGCAAGGGCGCAATGCCACACTTGACCACAAGGGGACACATGCATCTGGATTTCGTTCGCAGCAGCTGAGAGGCTGCTGGAGCGCCCATCTCTATCTGTCTTCCTCTCCCTCTCTCTCTGTCTTTCTCTGTGTGTGTGTCTCTCTCTATCAAAAAAAAAAAAAACATAAATAAATAAACAAATAAAGTGGCTTGTCCAAGATAATAGAAATCGTAGTGGCAAAATCAGGACTAGTGCCCCCCCGCTTGCAAATAAAAAAATATTTAAAAAAAAAGAAAGAGACTGGAGAGATGGGTTAGCAATTAAGGCACTTGCCTAAGGACCCTGGTTCAATTCCAGATGCAAAAAAAAAGGTGGCACATACATCTGGAATTTGTTTGCAGTGGCTGGTGGCCCTGGCGCACCAGGTTGTTCTCTCTCTTCCTTTTTCTCTCTGTCTCTCAAAAGAAGAAAGAGGGAGAGAAAAGAAAAAGAAAGAAAAAACATTTTCAAAGCAAGTGTTAAGGGAAAGCTCACAGAAATCAAAGTGGGTTTGAGCAAAATAAGGGCAAGCACAAGTTCAGTTAAGGTCTGGAGAGATGGCTTAGCAGTTAAGGTGCTTACCTGCAAAGCCAAAGATCCAGGTTCGATTCCCCAGTACCGGTGTAAGCCAGATGCACAAGGTGGTGCATGTGTCTGGAGTTCATTTGCAGTGGCTGGATGCCTCAGCACTCCCATTCTCTCTCTTCCTTTCTCTCCCTCTCTCTGACTCTATCTCTCTCAAATAAATAAAATTAAAATTAAAATTAAAAAAGAAAATTCAATTAAATGCTAAAAACACAAGGTGGCCTGAACATCTTTAGAATTGCTTGGTACAAATAAGTACAAAAATGAAATGCCTTAAAATATGTCATACACAGTGGCTAGAGGCCCTGGAGTGCCTATTCTCTATCTGACTCTTTCTCTGTAATAAAACAAAACAAAACAAACAAGCAAAAAAAAAAAAACAACTGAGGATAAATGAAATATGCTGTTGGTCAGAGTGATAATCCAGTCAGCCTGTTTTCCAGTGGTGACAGCACCATCAATGTGTCTTGTTCTTTTTTTTTTTTTTTTTGGTTTTTCGAGGTAGGGTCTCACTCTGGCCCAGGCTGACCTGGAATTAACTATGTAGTCTCAGAATGGCCTTGAACTCATGGCGATCCTCCTACCTCTGCCTCCCGAGTGCTGGGATTAAAGGCATGCACCACCACGCCTGGCTAAAAAATTTTTTAAAATATATTTGCGAGCAAAGAGAGAGGGGGAATGGGTATTCCAGGACCTCTTGCCACTGCAAACAAACACAGATGCATGTGCCACACTGTGTATCTGGCTTTACATGGATACTGGGGAATCAAACCTGGGCCAGCAGATTTTGCAAGAAAGCACTTTTAACCACTGAGCCATCTCCCTAGAAACGCATCCTTTTATTTATTTATTTATTTTTGATTTTTTGAGGTAGGGTCTCACTCTGGTTGAGGCTGACCTGGAATTCACTATATAGTCTCAGGGTGGCCTCAAACTCACGGAGATCCTCCTACCTCTGCCTCCCGAGTGCTGGGATTAAAGGTGTGTGCCACCACGCCCGGCCCATCCTTTTATTTTTATTTATTATTAATATTTAAAAATATTTTATTTATTTATTTATTTGAGAGAGAGAGAGAGGAAGAGGCAGACAGAAAGAAAGAATGGGCGCACCAGTACCTCCAGCCACTGCAAACGAACTCCAGACGCATGTGCCCCCTTGTGCATCTGGTTTACCTGGATCCTGGGGAATTGAACAGGGGTCTTTAGGCTTCCAAGACAAATGCCTTAACCACTAAGCCATTTCCCCAGCCCTTATTTATTATTATTATTTTATTATTATTATTTATTATTTATTATTATTATTACTATTACTATTTTTGGTTTTCCGAGGTAGGGTCTCACTCTGGCCCAGGCTGACCTGGAATTTACTGTGTAGTCTCAGGGTGGCCTTGAACTTACGGTGATCCTCCTACCTCTGCCTCCCGAGTGCTGGGGTTAGAGGTGTGTGCCATCATGCCTGGCGTTATTTATTATTCTAACCCTCCTTTTTGAGGCAAGTTCTCACTGTAGCCCAGGCTGACCTGGAACTCACTCTGTAGCCCTAGGCTGGCTTCAACTCATGACAATTCTCCTACTTTAGCCTCTTAAGTGCTGGGATTAAAGGCGTGTGCCCAGCTCCTGAAGATTGATTTTTAAAAATAATATTTATTTATTTGCAAGCAGAGAGAGTGAGATAGAATAGAGATAGAGACTGGGAGTGCTAGGGCCTCCAGCCACTGCAAACTAACTATTCTAGATGCATATACCACTTTATGCATCTGGCTCTATGTGGGTACTGGGGAATTAAACTTGGTTCATTAGGCTTTGCAGCCCCTGAAGACTGATTTTAATGCTAATGGTCAGTGAAGCAGGATCAGTCTCATTAGAAATGTGGCATGGTGGTGCACACCTTTAATCCCCCAGTACTCAGGAGGCAGGTAGGAGGATCACCATGAGTTCAAAGCCACCCTGAGTGAATTCCAGGTCAGCCTGGGCTAGAATGACACCCTACTTGAAAGAAAGAAAAAAAGAAAGAAAGAAAAAAAGAAAGAAAAAAAGATAGAAAGAAAGAAAGAAAGAAAGAAAAGGAAAGAAAAGAAAAGAAAAGAAAAGAAAAGAAAAGAAAAGAAAAGAAAGAAGAGAGTAAAAGTATGAACTAATAAGAGAAGACTGAGTGGGGAAAACCCAACAAGCCTTGTCTGGATTCTTCCTTTAGTTGTAGCATTCCTTCTTCCTATGTGTGGGGTCGGATCCTTTCTGGAACGGGAGTCTTAAGATCTGTGAGACAAAGCAAGTCAGAGAATTTTTTTGTTTTTTTTTTTTTTCTTTTTAATTAATTAATTTATTTATTTTAAATTATTTTTATTTTTATTTTTTTTGGAGACACAGACAGAGAGAGAGAGAGAGAGAGAGAGAGAGAGAGAGAGAGAGAGAGAGAGAGAGAAGACAGAGATGGGCGCGCCAGCAGTGTCTCAGCTGCTGCGAATGAAATCTAGATGCGTGCGCCCCCTTGTGGTCAAGTGCGGCATTGCGCCCTTGCGTCACTTTGCATCTGGCTAAACGTGGGACCTGGAGATTGGAACCAGCGTTCTTAGGCTTAGGAGGCAGGCGACTTAATTGCTAAGCCATCTCTCCAGCCCTCTTTTTTTATTTTTAATTATTATTTTTTTATTGACAACTTCGATTTGTTTTTCTTTTTTTTTTTTTTTTTTTTTTCCAAGAGAGGGGAGGTTAGAGCAGCAAACCTAGTTCTTATGGCTGGTTCTGAGGAAAAGAGGTTCTGATTTCTGTGACTCACTGTAAGGAAGAGAAATTCTGGTTTCTATGACTGGCTTCAGAGGAGAATGAGGAGCAAGAGACCAGAGGTCAAGTTAAGGTCAGAAAGAAATGCTGCTTCTAAGGCTAATTCTCTCTCTCTCTCTTTTTCTCTCTCTCTCTCTATTTGAGAGACAGAGAGAAAAAGGTACAGAGAGACAGAGAGAATGGGCATACCAGGGCCTCCGGCCACTGCAAATGAACTCCAGATGCATGCGCCTCCTTGTACATCTGGCTTATGTGTGTCCTGGGGAATTGAACCAGGGTGCTTTGGCTAAGCCATCTCTTCAGCCCCTAAGGCTAATTCTTTCTAAAAATATTTTTATTTATTTATTTGCAAACACACAGAGAGAAGACAGACAGAGAGAATGGTGTGCCAGAACCTCCAGCTACTATAAACGAACTTCAGATGCATGTGCCACTTTGTGCTTATGGTTTTATATGGGTACTGGGGAATTGAACCCAGGCTATCAAGCTTTGCAGGCAAGCACCTTAACTGCTGAGCCAGCTCTCCAGCCCCTAAGGCTAAATCTGAGGCCATTGTTTGGGATATCATTTTCTAAACCCTAGCATGGTATATCTATCAGCATATATGTGTGTATAAATACATAAAATTAGAAAAAAGTTCATAGCATGCATTCTGTTTTGAGCTGTTTTTTTCTTAATGATATGGAAACACTTTTCCATATAAGAAGTCTTCTAAAATATATTTTCTTCCTCTTCTCTTCATTTTAGTTTCTTTGGTGTAAATACCATGTGTGTATAGTGTACCTGCATGTATGTATATGTATGTGAGTGCACGTATGTGTGCATACATGTGGAGGCCAGAGGTTGACTTTAGGTGTCTTCCTCCATCACTCTCTGCCTCATTTACTGAGGCAATGTTTCTCTGTTGAACCTAGAGCTCACTCATTCATCCAGTAACCAGCTAGCTTACCTCAGGGATCCCTATCTCTGCATCTCAAGTGATGGGATTATAAGTGGGTGGCTACACCCACCTGGCATTTCTGGGGATGCTAGTGTTCTTAACTCTGGTCCTTACAAGTCCTCATTCTCACACTTGCTCAAAAGCTTTATTCATTGAGCCATCTCACTAGTCCCTAATGTATATAACCAGAGGGTTGGCTCAGTGATTAAGGTGCTTGCCCATAAAGCCCAACAATCCAAGTATGATTACCCAGTACCCACATAAAGCCAGATGTACAAAATGGCTCATGGCTCATGAGAGAGAGAAAGAGGCCAACAGAGAGAGAAAAAATATATATGCTTTTTTCTTTTTTTAAA
This sequence comes from Orientallactaga sibirica, assembly GCA_036365145.1. NCBI lineage: Eukaryota > Metazoa > Chordata > Mammalia > Rodentia > Dipodidae > Orientallactaga > Orientallactaga sibirica. Next base: position 57,740,217 of record JAEOAD010000005.1, read on the forward strand.
TTTGCACGCGTGGGGGTTGCACACCAGAGTCCAACTTCATGTGGGTGGCTGGGGAATTGAACCTGAGCTTTGTGAGCAAGTGCTTCTAGCCTCTGAGCCATCTGGCTTTTGAGGTCAAGTCTCGCTATAGCCCAGGCTGTCCTGGAATTCACTGTGTAGTCTCAGAGTGGCCTTGAACTCACAGCAATCTTCCTACCTCAGCCTTCCAAGCACTGGGATTAAAGGTGAATGCCACCACTCCTGGCTATTTTAACATTTTTATTGACATATGATCATAATCCCCCCTACCATCCTCCCTATTCCCCTCCTGAATAACACCCCCCATTAAATTCCTTCTTTCCAACTAGTCTGTCTTCTATTTTGTCATCATTTTTTTGTGTGTGTCCTATGAGGCAGGTCTTGTGTAGGTAGCATTAGCCACTGTGAGGTCATGAGTACTATGGCAACTTTGTTTCATAAGCACTCTTACATTCTTTCTGCCACCTCTTCTGCAATGGTCCCTGAGCTTTGGCGGGTGTGATAGACATGTCTCAGTGATATCTCAAAATTGTGAGTTTTGAGTTTCCCCAGTGTTCACCATCATCTGAAAAGAAAAGCTTCTCTAACCAAAAGTGGGAGCTGCATTAATATATGGGCATAAACACAAGTATTTATTGGACAGTTTGGTGGGCATAATATAACTATTTAGCCAGACAACAGTTGCAGTTTGCCCCCTAGGGCTTATCACCTCCCCAGCCATAGGCTTTTCATTAGGTTTTCAGTACTTAAAAAATAAAAATATCTTATTGATGAAACAACATTTAACCAATCCCAACTGAGTACTCATGTGGTTTCCAGACTTTTGCTAGTATAAACAAACAATACTAGGCTGAATATTATTGTAGCTAAATCTTTGCTCAGATACAGAATTAATTGATGGGAATTTATTTCCAGAAATGCTACTGGCTTTAAACTCCCCCTAATCATAAACAGGTTCATACAAACTGATTCTATTTGGTACAATTTGTGGTGATTTGATTCATATAATGGGTTATCCTACCTTCTCACTAAAATTAATTCTTACAGGATTAAACACTACTTTTTCATTTTACCTCCAAAAGAGCTTGTAATGTCTTTTACTTTTTTTAAAATAGATTTTTTTTACTTATTTATTTATTTATTTATGAGAGAGAGAGAAAGAGAGAGGGAGAGAGAATGGGCACACCAGGACCTCCAGCCACTGCAAATGAACTCCAGATGCATGTGCCACCTTGTGCATCCTGGCTTACATGGGTCCTGGGAAATCAAACCTGGGTCCTTTGTCTTTGCAGGAAAACACCTTAACTGCTAAGCCATCTCTTTAGCCCAAGGTCTTTTTCTAAATATTTTTCTTTTTTTTTTTAATTTAAATTTATTTATTTCAGGAAAGAAAGAAGCAGAGAGAGAGAAAGAGAGAATGAGTGTGCCAGGGCCTTCAGCCACTACAAACGAACTCCAGACACATGGGGCCACTGGTGTATCTGGTTTATGTGGGTCCTGGGGAATTGAACCTGAGTCCTTTGGCTTTGCAGGCAAGTGCCTTAACCACTAAGCCATCTCTCTTGCCCCGTATTTTTTCCTCTTTTCTTTCTTTCTTCTTTCTTTCTTTCTTTCTTTCTTTCTTTCTTTCTTTCTTTCTTTCTTTCTTTCTTTCTTTCTGTCTCTGTCTTTTTTTTTGTTTTTAGAGATAGGGTCTCACTCTAGCCCAGGCTGATCTGGAATTCACTCTGTAGTCTCAGGCTGGCCTTGAACTCACAGCAATACTATCTCTGCTCTCCCAAGTGCTAGGATTAAAGCCATGTGCCACCATGCCCAGCCCAGGTCTTTTTTTCCGACTAGCATATTAGTATAAAACCTAATAATTTCAGGGTTGGAGAGATGGCTCAGTGGTTAAGGCACTTGCCTGCAAAGCCTAATGACCAGGGTTTGATTCCCCAGTACCCACGTAAGCCAGATGCACAAGGTGGCACATGTGTCTGGAATTAGTTTGCAGTGGTTAGAGACCTCGGCACACTGTATTCTCTCTCTCCTTCCCACCACCACTTTCTTTTTCTCTCTGTCACAAATAAATTTTTAAAAAATTTATTAATATTGCTTAAGTTACAACTTTTTAAAATTTTTATTTATTTATTTGTAAGCAGAAAGAGATAGAGAAGAGAGACAGAGAGAATGGACATGCCAGGGCCTCTAGCCACTGCAAATGAACTCCAGACACATGTGCCCCTTGTATATCTGGCTTACATGGGTTTTGGGGAATCGAACCTGGGTCCTTAGGCTTTGCAGGCAAACACCCTAACCACTAAGCCATCTCTCCAGCCCAATACACTTTTAAAAAAAAGAAATGCATGGGGGATAAACAACTAGTTTGAGCCTGTTGTGGTGGTAAACGCCTTTAATCCCAGTACTTGCAAGGCAGAGGTAGGAGGATTGCCATGAGTTCAAGGCCAGCCTGAGTCTACAGAGTGAATCCAAGTTGGGCTAGAGCAAGGCCCTACCTAGAAAAACCAAAAAATATATTTGCCAGGCATGGTGGCACACCCCTTTAATCCCAAAATTTAGGAAGCGGAGGTAGAAGGATCACTGTGAATTTGATGTCAACTTGGGACCTTCAAAAAAACCTTTAAAAAAATGTTATTGTGCCTATCTTTACTCCCAGCACTCGGGAGGGTAAAGTAGGAGGATCATGGTGAGTATAAAGCTATTGCCTTGAAAAAAATTGTTATTTCCTAAAGACTTCTGTAAGAGGGAAGAAGCAAACAAGTGCTTTTCCTTTTATAGCTTTTTGTTTTGTTTTGTTTTTGAGGTAGGTTCTCACTCACTCTAGCATTCACTATGTAGTCTTAGGCTAACCCTCTAACTCACAGCGATCCTCCTACATGGGTCCTGGAGAATCGAACCGGGATCCTTTGGCTTCGCAGGCAAACGCCTTAACCACTAAGCCATTTCTCCAGCCCTATTTTTGGTTTTTTGAGGTAGGGTCTCACTCTGGTCCAGGCTGACCTGGAATTCACTATGTAGTCTCAGGGTGGCCTTGAACTCATAGCGATCCTTCTGCCTCCCGAGTGCTGGGATTAAAGGTGTGCGCCACCACGCCAGGCTATAGCTTTTTTTTTTTTTTTTTTTGAGGTAGGGTCTCACTCTAGCAGATGCTGACCTGGAAATCACTCTGTAGACCCAGGCTGGCCTTGAACTCACAGTGATCCTCTTACCTCTGCCTCCTTTGTGCTGGGATTAAAGCCTTGTGCCACCACACCCGGTTCTTTTATAGCTTCTTAAAGTTGGGATCAAACATAAAATTTGTCTGGGGCTATGGCTCAGTGGGTAAAGGTGCTTGCTTGCATAGCCTGTGGATTGCTCAGTACCCACCCACATAAAAGCCACATGTCCACAGTGACACATGCATCTGGACTTCGTTTACTAAAAGTGGCAAGAGCCTGGGTATGTCCATATTCTCTGCTTGCAAATACACAAATAAAAATATATTAAAAAAACACATAGGCTGGGTGTGGAGGCACACATCTTTAATACCAGCATTTGGGAAGCTGAAGTAGGAGGATTGCCATGAGTTCTAGGCCATGAGTTCTGGGACTACAGATTGAGTGCCTGCATGGTCTAGAGTGGAAAAAAAAAAAAAAAAAAAAAAGAAACCCCACAATTGTAGTGGTAAGGGGTGTATCACAATACTCAGGAGGCAGAGGTAGGAGGATTGCCATGAATCCAAGGCCACCCTGAGACTATATAGTGAATTCCAGGTCATCAACCTCAGCTAGAGCGAGACCCTACCTCAAAAAACAAAAACAAAAACAAAACAAAACCAAAAAGGCTACTATGGCCTGGTATGGTCGCGCACACCTTTAATCCCAGCACTCGGGAGGCAGAGGTAGGAGGATCGCTATGAGTTGGAGGCCACCCTGAGACTACATAGTTAATTCCAGGTCAGCCTGGACCAGAGTGAGACCCTACCTCAAAAAACCAAAAATAGGGCTGGAGAAATGGCTTAGTGGTTAAGGCGCTTGCCTACAAAGCCAAAGGACCCAGGTTCAATTCTCTAGAACCCACGTGAACCAGATGCACAAGGTGGCACATGTGTCTGGAGTTTGTTTGCAGTGTCTAGAGGCCCTGACACACCCATTCTTTCTCTCTCTGTCTACTGGCCTTTCTCTGGCTCAAAGACATAAATAAAAATAAATATTCTTTTAAAAAAGTAGTTAGGAATTAGAAGAGACTCCCAAATTAAAAAAGAGATTAGGAAGTATGCTTCTTTTCAAAATATTTAACAAAACAGTAACGCCACCTTTGTTTTCAGTATAGCTTTCCCTAGAAGTGGGAGAGAGACATGATTTAAATGACCTTGTAGGTCCTTAAAAATCCATGTGGGTCTTAAAAATCCTCACTTAGATTTTCATAGAAGGAGAACATGACTTTTACTTTTTTATACAGAAAATGAATAAGACACAGTGGTAAAAATCTAGCTAGGTTTGTTTCCTGGTCTCTCAAGATACTGTTTCCATCAGCCTCTCCCCTCCTTCTTGAATTCTCTGAAATAATGCTTGAGGCCTTTCCTTATTTGTCTGAAATGAATCTTCTGTGTGTAATACATAAAAAGCTAGAGATATGGCCTAGCAGGGACAGAACACAATCACTGATGTTCCATGTACTCATTAAAAACCGCACCAAAGCCAGGACTTGACTGGAAAGCAGTAGAAGATGATCTGCTGTAATTCATTTGCATTCCCTACCCCACTCCCAGCTTCTGGTCAGACAGACCTGACAATATTTAGATTACCAAATTATTTTTTAATATTTCTATTTTAATCACATGAACTACTGATTCCTGAAAATGTTCTGTTATGCATGGCACTTTGTAATGTTTATGTTAGCAATTTTTATTTGAAGACTTCTATTTTGGAGTTTCTGAAACTTCTGTGTCCCTTTCTTTTCTCAGTCCCTCTTCTCTTCCTTTGCATTGTTTCTTCACAAGGGCATGAAACTGTTCCTCCTGTGACTCAGCGCTCACTAGAGTAATCTACCCTTCTTTGTGTCACTAAATTTGGAAGATGCTTGAGTTGCCATTCCTGAGGAGAGCTGGGTCTGGAAACATATCCTGTTAACTCTCAACTCTTCATGTCAATACTAGAAAGCATGGACACTTATTACAGAAAGTGGAAGAACTGCTTCATTTGGTTTTCGATAAGCCGAACATAGTTATAAAAACAATTTCTGGAGCTGGGCATGGTGGCACATGCCTTTAATTCCAGCACTCGGGAGACAGAGGTAGGAGGATTGCCGAGAGTTCGAGGCCACCTTGAGACTACATAATGAATACCAGGTCAGCCTGGACTAGAGTGAGACCTTACCCCAAAAAGGGCGGGGGGCTTGAGAAATGGCTCAGCAATTAAGGGGCTTGCCTGCAAAGCCCAAGGAACCAGGTTTGATTCCCCAGTATCCACATAAGCCAGATGCACAAGGTGGTGCATGCATCTGGAGCTCATTTTCAGTGGCTGGAGGTGTGCCCATTCTCTCTTTCTCTCAAATAAATAAATAAGTAAAATATTTTTTAAAAAAAGTTGGAGAGAGATGGCTTAGTGGTTAAGGAACTTGCCTGCAAAGTCAAAGGACCCACATTTGATACCCCACAACCAACATAAACCAGATGTACAAGATGTCATATGCATCTGGAGTTCATTTGCAGCAGCTGGAGGCCCTGGCAGATACTCTCTCTCTCTATCTTCCTCTCTCCTTCTCTCTCAAATAAATAAATAAATAAAAACAACAAAAAAGGGCTGGAGAGATGGCTTAGTGGCTAAGGCACTTGCCTGTGAATCCTAAGGACCCAGGCTCAATTCTCCAGTACCCATGTAAGCCACGTGTGCACATGGTGGTGCATGCAGGAGTTCTTTGCGGTGGCTAGATGTCCTGGTGTGCCCATTCCCTCCCTCTTTCTAATAAATAATCTTTTTTTTTTTTTTTAAAGGCAAAAGTAATAATTCTGGGAGGCAGAGTAGGAGGATAGATGTGAGTTTGAGGCCAGCCTGGGACTACAGAGTGAGCTCCAGGACAGCCTGGGCTAGAGTGAGACTCTACTGCAAAAAAAAATTTTCTGCAGTGAACAGAGCTAGAGTTACGATGGGGAGGGGCATGGGGAAGAACCCTCAGGTTGTAGGATCTTAATCCACACAAAGCCTATATATATATATATATATATATATATATCTTGGCAGTTAGAGTACTTTGTAATGAACTATCTCCTTACTTCCTGCCAGGCTCCAGACTTGATCTGAATTCCTAAAAGTGCTTCTTTTCTATGTTGTCTGTGTAGGCAAATGATCATTTTAAGGCCCTTTCTACTTACCTGCTAGCACCTTTAGCATATATGAAATGCAGGTATGTAGATATACATATATACATACATACATATATATTGAGGTAGGGTCTCATTCTAGCCCAGCCCAGGCTGACCTGGAACCCACTCTGTAGTCCCAGGCTGGTCTTGAATTCACAGCAATCCTCTACCTCAACCTCCAGATTGCTGGGATTAAAACGGTGTACACCAGGCCGGGCGTGGTAGCACACACCTTTAATCCCAGCACTTGGGAGGCAGAGTTAGGAGGATCGCCATGAGTTCGAGGCCACTCTGAGACTACATAGTTAATTTCAGGTTAGCCTGGACCAGAGTGTGACCCTACCTCGAAAAACAAAACAAAACAAAACAAAAAAACAAAAACAAAAACAAAAAACAAAAAAGAAAGAAAGAAAGAAAAGAAGAAAAAAAGGTGTGCACCAAGATGGAGAGATGGTTTAGCAGTTAAGATGCTTGCCAGGATACCGGTTCAACTCTCCAGGACCCACATAGCCAGATGCACAAGGGGGCATATACATCTGGAGTTTGTTTGCAGTGGCTAGAGGCCCTGGTGTGCTCATTCTCTCTCTCTCTCTCTCTCTGCCTCTTTCTCTCTCATAAATCAATCAATCAGTCAATCAATAAACAAACAAATAAAAATATGTATATTTTAAAAAGGTGTGCACCACCACACCTGGCAATGTTTTAATATTTTTTTTTCAAGGTAGGGTCTTGCTCTAGCCCAGGCTGACCTGGAATTCATTATGTAGTCTCAGGCTGGCTTCACAGTGATCCTCCTACCTCTGCCTCTAGAGTGCTGGGATTAAAGGCATACACCACCAAGCCCAGCTTCTGCCATTGTCCTTGGTTTATATTTTACTGTCTCACCCTGTACCATTGATTGCAAAGCTCCACCTCTGTTGAAATAGGATATTCAAGAACACTTTGTTTAAACCATAAACCTCATAGGAATACACTTTGCTGTATTTATTATTAGGCCATGTATGCCAAAGGTGACTTTCTCTAATTTTCCTGATGGAAGGAAACAGGCTGCCAGATGAAACAGGAACATCACAATTATTGTTCAATACCTAAAATAAAAAAAAAAAACTGTTACAACTATGACACTACTACAACTGATGTTCTTGTACTCACTTTGCTTCCACTAGAGCACCATAGGCTTTAAATGTGTCATAGGAAACAGAAAGAAGAATTTCTAGGCTATTCCAAAGGCCTTAGAACCTTTCTTCTGACCAACATGATAATACTGGATTTTTACATGGTATCTACTCTGGTTGATTTTTCTATGCTAAGGCAATAATTACTTTCAATACTGACTTTGTTTTACAATACTTATAAAATTTACATAATAGTTTTCTTTGTAAAAAATGATTTATTTTGAGAGAGAGACAGAACATGCCAATGCTTCCTGTCCCTGCAAACTCCAGATGCATGTATCATTTATGTATCTGGCTTTATGTGGGTCCTGGGGAACTGAACCTGAGCTGTTACTTTGTAAGCAAGCACCTTTAACCAGTGAGCAATCTCTCCAGCCCTATATATTATTCTTATGCATATCCTGTTATATCATGTTATAAAAAGATTTCATAGTGAAAGTAATTTAATTGTGTTAACTTTTTAAATAGAATAGCTGAGGCCCACTGGTCCAAGTGCACTAAAAGGGTCAGTATCCATCTTGGGCTTGAACTCAGATTTTTCTCACTCCAAAACCCTGGTTTTTCATTTCTCCAGTCCATGCACCCTGAGAAAAAACTGCTAATTTATGCTATGATTAAGATAAACTACAAAAGCCAGGTGTGGTGGTGCACGCCTTTAATCTGCACTCAGGAGCCAGAGGTAGGAGAATTCCTGTGAATTCGAGGCTAGCCTGAGACTACATAGTGAATTCCAGGTCAGCCTGGGTTAGAGTGAAACACTACCTTAAAAAAACCAAAAAACAAAAAAAGATAAACTACAAAAGCAGACATCTATCTAATAGATTTTGGAGTATGTCACACAAGAGAATCCAAGAATCCACTCAATTTTGGGCTGGAGAGATGGCTTAGTGGTTAAGGTGCTTGCTTGCAAAGCCTAAGGACCCAGGTTCAATTGCCCAGGACCTACATAAGCCAGAAGCATAAGGTGGCACATGCATCTGTAGTTTGTTTGCAGTGGCGAGAGGCCCTGGCGTACCCATTCTCAATCTCTCTCTATATGCCCCTTTCTCTCATAAGTAAGTAAGTAAGTAAGTAAATAAATAAATAAATAAATAAAATTTGTAAATACAAAAATAAAATCTATTCAAAAGAATCCACTCAATCTCTTCATTCCAATGATTGTACAATGCTGCCATCTTGTGGTTATATACTGAAGACAGCCTTCTGTGCTATCATTGAGCATGATGGCCAAATTACCAACCTGTATCTAAACAGCTATATAGTCGGGCGTGGTGGCACATGCCTTTAATCCCAGCACTGGGAGGCAGAGGTAGGTGGATCATCATGAGTTCGAGGCCACCCTGAGACTACATAGTGATTTCCAGGCCAGCCTGGGCTAGAGTGAAACCCTACCTCGAAAAACAAACAAAAAAATTTAAAGTTACACATATGGCATGTGTGTGGCTGCACATTTGTGTGCATGCACACCTGTGTGTGTGCATATGAGTACCAGATCACATCAAGTGTCTTTTCAATCACTTCAATTTGTAATTTTACCCACTAAGCCATCTCCCTAGCCCCCGAGCAGTACTATATTAAATGCCCAGAAATGGATTACAACCATGGCTAATAAAATAACTAAGGGGCTACACACATTGAATAAACCTGTAAGTCTTTCAGAACAAGGACCAAATCAGGGCACAATCAAATAATATATGCAGGACAAAACCAAGTACATTTTGTGTTGATGGACCCAATCTTGTGCAGGTCTTGTGCAGGTAACCACAGCTGTAGTGAGTTCAAGAGTGAAAGAGCCATGTTGTATCCAGAAGGCAGCACTCCACCCCATCCTCTGGCTCTTCATATTCTTTGTGCCCCTCTTCTTTAATGTTCCATGAGCATTGGAGGGGATGCCTTATTTAGCTGGGTGTGGTGGTGCATGCCTTTACTTAGGAGGTAGAGGTAAGAGGATAAGTGTGAGTTTAAAGCCAGCCTGAGACTACAGAGTTCCAGGTCAGTCTGTGCTAGAGTAAGAACCTTGAAAGACAAACAAAAAGAAAATAAAATAAAGGAAAATAAATATCCTATTTAGGGCTAAGATCACTATTATGTTATTCTCAGTACTTTTGACAGTTATGAATCTGCATTAACCTCTACCTACTGAAAAAAGAATTTCTAGCCAAAAAATACCAATCAGAAATACTACAAATGAAAAACAGAGTAAGTCAAATAGAAAACTCTGAAGAAAGTCTCAGTAGTAGAATGCATCAAGGTGAGGACAGAATATCTAAAGTAGAAGACCACATGGCAGATCTAATACAGTCCAACACTGAGAAAGACAAACTAATAGGAAGGTATGAATGAGAATTTCAAGATATTCGGGACACTATGAAGAGATTGAACATAAGAATTCAGGGCATAGTAGAAGGAGCATTTCACTCCAAAGGCATAACAGGTATTTTCAACAAATTATAGAAGAAAACTTCACCCAAGTAGGGACAGTGATGCCAATACAGATACAAGAAGCCTATGGAACACCAAACAGACAAAATCAGGAAGGAGCCTCTCATAGCCATATTATAATTAAACTACAAAGCACACAAACCAAAGAAAATATATTGAAAACAGTTAGAGAGAAAAATCAAGTCACCTACAAAGGCAAACCCATCAGGATAACAACAGATTACTCAACACAAACTTTAAAAGCCAGAAGGGCTTGGAATGAACAACTGTCAACCAAGATTACTTTATCCTGCAAAGCTATCCATTCAAATAAACAGAGAAATAAGGACATTCACAACAAAATCAGGCTAAAGGGATATATGAAGACTAAATCATCCCTATAGAAAATACTTGAAAGGAGCTTCCATGCTGAAGAGAAAGAAAAGCACCCACATAAGGAACCTGGAAAATATAAACCATACTCCAATACTAGTTAATACAAGAGAACAAAGGTAAAACCAGAAGAACTACAGAACATAAAAAATGGCAAAAAGAAACACACACCTTTCAATATCAATGGCCTCAATGCCCCAACCAAAAGACACAGGTTTGCAGACTTGGTTAAAAGCAGGATTTTAAAATTTGTTGCCTCTAAGAAATTCATCTTTCCACAAAAGATGGATGTGATCTTAGGGTGAAAGTTTGGAAAATGGCATTTCAAGCAAATGGGCCTAGAAAACAAGCAGGTGATGCCATCCTAATATCTGATTTCAGACCAACATTAGGACAGATAAGGAAGGTCAGTTTATATTGATTAAACATATATGCACCTAACATGGGGGCTCCTAATTTCACCAAACAAACACTATTAGAAGTAAGGTCACAGATAACACCAAATACAGTTGTAGTGGGTGACTTCAACTCTCCACTCTCATCAATTGAGAGGTCATTACAGCAAAAACTAAACAGATGCTTCTGGATTAAATGAAGTCATAGAACAAGTGGACTTACCATATCTACAGAACATTTCACCCAAATGCCTCAGAATACACATTGTTTTCAGCATCACATAGGACATTCTCTAAAATAGACCATATAGTAGGACATAAAGCAAATCTTAACAAATACAGGAAAATTGAAATAATTCCTTGCATTCTGTCTGATCACAATAGGATTAAACTACAAATGAACAGCAAGAAAAGCTATAGAGCATAAACAAAATCATGGAAACTAAGCAATACACTACTAAATGATGAATGGGTTAATGAAGAAATAAAGAAGGAAATAAAAAATTTCACAGAATAAAATGATAATGAGAACAGAACATAACAAAACCTTTGGGACACAGTGAACGCAATCCTAAGAGAAAAAAAAAAAAACATAGCTTTAAGTGCCTATATGAAGAAATTAGAAAGGTGGCAAGCAGACAATATAATGATCCACCTTAAAACCTTGGAAAAAGAAGAACAAGGCAAACCAAAAATCAGTATATGGAAAGAAATAATAAAGATTAGGGCAGAAACTAGTGAAATAGAAACAAACAAAAAAAAAATCCAAAGAATCAATGAAACAAAGAGTTGGTTCTTTGAAAGGATAAACCTTTAGCAAATCTGGCCAAAAGAAGAGACACAAATTAATAAAATTAGAGATGAAAAAGGCACCATTCCAACAGATACCAATGAAGTTTAGAAATTCATAGGGACATACTTTAAGAACATATACTCCATTAAGTTTGAAAATATGAAATAGATGATTTCCTTGATTTATATGACATAAAAATTAAATCAAGATGAAATAAACCATTTAAATAGACCTATAACAAGTATGGAGATCCAAGCAGTTATCAAAAATCTCCCAACTAAAAAAAGTACAGGCTCAGATGGATTCACTGGTGAATTTTACCAGACATTCATGGAAGAACTAACACCAATGCTTCTCAAACTTTTCAATAAAATAGAAAAGGAGCAGGGCGTGGTGGCGCATGTCTTTAGTCCCAGCACTTGGGAGGCAGAGGTAGGAGGATCACCATGAGTTTGAGGCCACTCTGAGACTGCATAGGGAATTGCAGGTCAGCCTGGGTTAGAGTGAGACCCTACCTCAAAAAAAAAACAAAACAAAACAAAACAAAACAAAACAAACAAACACACACACAAAAAAAAAGGAAAGAATCCTACCAATCCTACCAAACTCTTGCTATGAAGCTAGTATCACCCTGATACCAAAACCAGACAAAGACAGAAAAAAAAAAAAGAAAAGAAAATTACAAAACAATTTCCCTCATGAACATCAATGCAAAAATTCTCAAGAAAATATTGGCAAACAGAATACAAGAATATATTAGAAAAATCATTCACCCCAACCAAGTAGGCTTTATCCCCTACATGTAGTGATGGTTTAGCATAAGCAAATCAATAAATGTAAAACATTATATAAATGGACTGAAGGACAAAAATCACATGATCATCTCATTAGATGCAGAAAAAGCATTTGATAAAATCCAACATCCCTTCATGATAAAAGTCCTACAGAGGCTGGAAATAGAATGAACCTATCTCAACATAATAAAGGCTATTTATGACAAACCTACAGCCAACATAATACTAAATGGAAGAAAACTTGAAGCTTTTCCACTAAAATCAGGAACAAGACAAGCGTGTCCACTATTCCCATGTTTATTTGATATAGTACTGGAAGCCTTAGCCATAACAATAAGGGAAGAGACACACATAAAAGGAATACAAATTGGAAAGGAAGAGATCAAATTATCATTATTTGCAGATGATATGATTCTATACATAAAGGACCCTAAAGACTCTACCATCAAACCATTACAGCTGATAAACACTTTTAGCAATGTAGCAGAATACAAAATAAACACACAAAAATCAGTAGCCTTCCTATATGCTAACAAAAACATGCTGAGGATGAAATCAGAGAATCTTTCCCATTCACAGTTACATCAAAATAAATAAATAAATAGCCGGGCATGGTGGCACATGCCTTTAATACCAGCACTTGGGAGGCAGAGGTAGGAGAATAGTTGAGAGTTTGAGGTCACTCTGAGACTACATAATAAATTTCAGGTAAGCCTGAGCTAGAGTGAAATCCTACCTTGGAAAACCAGAAAGAAAGAAAGAAAGAAAGAATGAAAGAACGAAAGAACGAAAGAAAGAAAGAAAGAAAACAAACCTTGGAACAAACTTGACCAAGGAAGAGAAGGATCTCTACAACTAAAACTTTAAAACCAGGCTGGAGAAATGGCTTAGCGGTTAAGGTGCCTGCCTCCTAACCCTAAGAACACTGGTTCCAATCTCCAGCGGTTCCAATCTCCAGGTCCCACGTTTAGCCAGATGCAAAGTGACATAAGGGCGCAATGCCGTACTTGCCCACAAGGGGGCGCATGCATCTGGATTTCGTTCGCAGCAGCTGAGAGGCTGCTGGCGCACCCATCTCTATCTGTCTCCCTCTCCCTCTCTTTGTCTCTCTCTCTCTCTCTCTCTCCAAAAAAAAAAAAAAAACCAAAACTTTAAAACCCCCAAGAGAGAAATTGCAAAAGACACCAGGAAATGGAAAGACATCCCATGTTCTTGGATTGGAAGAATCAATATTGTGAAAATGGCAATCTTACCAAAAGCAATCTATACATTTAATGCAATCCCCATCAAAATTCCAATGGCATTCTTCACAGAAATAGGAAAAAAAAATCCTAAAATTCATTTGGAAGGACAAAAGCCTCGAATATTTAAAACAATTTTGAAGCCAGGCATGGTGGCACACGCCTTTAATCCCAGCACTTGGGAGGCAGAGGAAGGAGGAGTGCCATGAGTTTGAGGCCATCCTGAGACTACATAGTGAATTCCAGGTCAGCCTGAGCTAGAGTGAGACCCTACCTTGCAAAACAAAACAAAACAAAAAAAAATAAATAAAATAAAATAAAATAAAATAAAATAAAATAAAATAAAACAACTTTGAGCAACAAAAATAAGGCTGGTGGTATCACCATGCTTGATCTTAACCCATATTACAGAGCAATAGTAACAAAAACAGCATGGCAGGGCTGGAGAGATGGCTTAGAGGTTAAGCCATTTGCCTACAAACCCAAAGGATCCCAGTTTGACTCTCTAGGACCCATGTAAGCCAGATGCACAAGGGGACGTATGCATCTGGAGTTCATTTGTAGTGGCTGGAGGCCCTGGTGCACCCATTCTCTCTCTCTCTTCCTCTTTCTCTCAAATAAATAAATAAATTAAATATATTTAAAAAAAAACAGCATGGTACTGGCACAAAGACAGACAGGTAGATTAATGGAACAAAACAGAGGACTCAGATCTAAGACCACCTGATCTTCAACAACAATGCCAAAAGTACTCATCGGAGAAATGACAGCTTCTTCAACAAATGGTGCTGGGGGGGCGGTGGAAACTGAGTATGTATCTGTAGATGGATGAAAATAGATCCTCATCTCTCTCCATGCACAAGAATCAAGTCCAAATGGATCGAAGACCTTAATATCAGATCTGAACCTCTGAAACTGCTAGAGGAAAAAGTAGAGGAAACCCTTCAACACATTGGTATAGGCAAAGACTTTCTGAATATAACCCTACTTGCTCAGGAAATAAAACCACTGACCAACCACTAGGACCTCATGAAATTACAAAGCTTTCATATAGCAAAGGACACTGTGAATAGAGCAAAGAGGTAGCCTACAGAATGGGAGAAAATCTTTGCCAGCTCTATATCTGACAGAGGATTAATATCCAGGATATAAAAAGAGCTTTAAAAACTGCCGGGTGTGATGGCGCACACCTTTAATCCCAGCACTCGGGAGGCAGAGGTAGGAGGATCACCATGAGTTCAAGGCCACCCTGAGACTACAGAGTGAATTCCAGGTCAGCCTGGGCCAGAGTGAGACCCTACCTTGAAAAAACCATTAAAAAAAAGAGCTTTAAAAACTAAATAATAAGAAATCAAACAACCCAATTAAAAAATGGGCTATGGAATTAAATAGAGTTCTCAAAAGAATACAGATGGCATACAAACTTCTTTTTTTGTTGTTGTTTTTTTGCTTTTTTTGAGGAAGGGTTTCACTCTAGTTCAGGCTAGCCTAGAATTAATTCATTATGTAGTCTCAGGGTGGCCTTGAACTCACAGTGATCCTTCTACCTCTGTCTCCTGTGCGCCACCATGCCCTGCTGTCATATAAACTTCTAAAAAATGTGGGCTGGAGAGATGGCTTAGTGGTTAAGGCGCTTGCCTGCAAAGCCAAAGGACCCTGGTTCTATTCTCCAGGACTCACGTAAGGCAGATGCACAAGGGGACACATGCATCTGGAGTTCGTTTGCAGTGGCTGAAGGCCCTGGCATGCCCATTCTCTCTCTTTCTCTCTCTCTGCCTCTTTCTGTCTCATAAATAAATAAATAAATAAATAAATAAAAAATAAAATATATTTTAAAAAATGTTATACATCCTTAGCCAAAAGGGAAATGCAAATTAAAACTACTTCGAGGGTCCATCTCACTCCTGTCAGAATGGCTATCATTATGAAAACAAATGACAATAAATGCTGGTGAGGATATAGAAAAGGGGGCACCCTTCTACACTGTTGGTGGGAATGCAATCTGGCCCATCCATTGTGGAAATCAGTGTGGAGGATCCTAAGACAGTTAAAAATAGATTTACCATATGATCCAAGTGTGGTGATTTAATTCAGGTGTCCCCCATAAACGTAAGTGTTCTCAATGCTACATTCCCAGTTGATGGAGATTTGGGAATTAATGCCTCTTGGAGGCAGTGTATTGTTGGGTCTAGGCTTATGGGTATTATAACCAGTTTCCCCTTGCCAGTGTTTGGCACACTCTCCTGTTTCTGTTATGTTGGCCAGGGGATGATATCCACCCTCTGCTCATGCCATCATTTCCCCTTGCCATCATGGAGCTTCCCCTCCAGTCTGTGAGCCAAAGTAAACACTTTTCCCCCCAAAGCTGCATTTGGTCAGGTGATTTCTGCCAGTAATGTGAACCTGATTGCAACAGTAATATTGGTACTGAGGAGTGGGATTGTTGCTAGACACCTGACTGTGTGGCTTTGGCCTTTTGGAGCTGATTTTCAAGAGGGATGTGGATGAACTTGAAATCTTGGCTTAAGAGATGCCTTGCAGTGCTGAAGTACAGCTTGATGGATTATTGTGATCAGACTTGCAAGACCTGAATGCAGTAAGAACTATGGACTGTGAGGTTTGACTTATGAGGCTGAGAAAGAGCTTTGCTTTGCTTGGACTGGGCTAGAAGCAGTTTGTGTGAGAGGCTTACTGTTATGCCCATGTCCTGAGAACTTGTACAGGGTTGCACTGTGTAGAAATGGACTGGTGTGAGCAGAGGGATATGGCACAGAAATGAAATATTTGGGTGAAACTGCTGCCCGTTCAGCTGCAATTATATGAGAGATTACAACCATTGAGATTGGGCCAGCTGACCTGCAGTGGGGCAACAGGAAGAATGCAGGCTCTTTGGAAAGTCAGGGCCTGAATGCTAAAGGAGTGTCCTGTTCTTCAAAGTCTGCTTTATTCCCCCCGGATTAACAAATTGGCACCCTACCTGGTAATATGGAGTATAAGAAATGCAGTAAAAAGGGGGTCATTGAATTTGCAACATGATCTTGTGTTTTGGAAATGGCCATGGGCAGTGTGAAGCGGGTTTGCTGGATGCCTGCATGGAGACCCAATCAAGCCATGAAGATGGACCTTGGCTTATTACAGCAGAGACCCAGTGGAGATGCTGGGACAAGGAGATGGCTGCCCTGATGAAGTTTTCTCGGGTTGGGAATAGCCTAGCTGGAGGGGCAGAATTGGAAACTCAGAGACTTGTTACTGGTTAGAATTATTGGACTTGGAGACTTGTCATTGACTAGAGTTGTTGGATTTGTAGCTACAGAGTTTGATGTTTGCCTTGTTTAAATCTTGTATTGATTGAATATTTCTTTGCTATGCCCAGTGTCATCTTTTGCAGTAGGGATGTTTATTGTGTACCATTAAGGGTTTGGGGGGATTTTTTTGGTTTTATGGCTTAAAAGACATTGGATTATGGGGATGTTTGAACAGCGTTAGGATTGATTAAAATATGGGAACTTTTAAAGTTGGACTGAATGCATTGCATTTTACATCATGCATGGTTATCAGTTTATGGGGGCCAGGGGTGGAATGTGGTGGTTTGATTCAGGTGTCCCCCATAAACTTAAATGTTCTGAATGCTAGGTTCCCAGCTGATGGAAATTTGGCAATTAATGCCTCCTGGAGGCCGTGTATTGTTGGGGTTGGGCTCATGGGTATTATAGCCAATTTCCCCTTGCCAGTGTTTGGCACACTCTCCTGTTCCTGTTGTCTACCTGATGTTGGCCAAGGGGTGATGTCCACCCTCTGTTCATGCCATCATTTTCCCCTGCCATCATGGAGCTTCCCTCGAATCTGTAAGCCAAAGTAAACCCTTTTTTCCCAAAAGCTGCTCTTGGTTGGGTGATTTCTGCCAGCAATGCGAACCTGACTGCAACACCCAGCTATACCACTCCTAGGCATATATCCTAAGGACTCATCTCACTTCCGTAGAGATACTTGCTCAACCATGTTTATTGCCACTCTATTCACAATAGGTAGGAAATGGAACCTGCCAGATGTCCCTCAACTGATGTGGGAATAATGAAGATGTGGCTCATTTATACATTGGAGTTCTACTCAGCAGTAAAGAAAAATGAAACTATGAAATTTGCAGGTTAATGGATGGATCTGGAAAGGATTATATTTAGTGAGGTAACTCAGGCCCAGAAAACCAAACGTCTCATGTTCTCTCTCATTTATGGATCCTAGCTACAAATGATTGGACTTCTATGTGAGTTGGAATAAAACTCAGTAGCAGAGGCCAGTAAATTAGAAAGGGGATATAAGGGGAATAAAAAGGGAGGGAGGGGGGACTTAAGAGGATGGTATTGTATATATGTAAGTAGAAGAACAGATTAATGGGGTGGAAAGGCCTAAGTGAGGTCAGGGGAAGAGATTTAGTAAAGGAAAGGTGGAGGGAGGGTTAATCAAAATCTAAGAGGGTATGAATAAGTCATACGGAAACCTACTTTTTTGAACACCCAGAAGCCATAGATTGTTACTAGATACCTTCCAGTGAGTTGTTGGCCAGGGAGGTCCCTGGTGCCCCCCAAAACATTAAAGGCCATTGCCGAGGTGCTTGGTTTCCCACCAGGAAGAGATGGTAAAACCCTATTGCTGATGACTCCATACACTTGTGCTGCAAGGTCACTGAGAAATCCTGCTGGAGCTGAGCTGAAAACCTCCTCGGTGTAAACCAGCTGACAGAAAAGTGGAAAAAGTTATGCTTCATGCAGCTCCATGGGAGAAATCACCAGTGGAGATAAACAACAGTGGACACTGCAATCCTTAAGTTTGGCCTGCCAGGCCAAATGAGCCAATGTGTGCAATAGTAGCATGTCTGTTATGGGGGAAACCAACCATTCTCTAATTGGATTGGAGGCCCACCCCATAGGAGGGAATACATGCCTGATACTGAAAACCTATGATGGGGGAAGTCATGGGCTCTAGGGCTAAAACGTCTGCTGGTGTCTGGCTAAATGTATATACTATGCTCACCAAACTGCCTGGTAAGCACTTCTCTTAATGTTCATACCCATATATTAATGATACTCTCACTTTTGGTTAGAGAAGCTTCTCTTTTCAGATGGTGGATGACTCAAAAGGCACCATAGTGCTGAGAAGAAGTGACAGAGGAGTGCTCAGCACTGAAACATCTCAAACACACCTTCCAAGGCTCCGGGTCCATTGCAGAAGAGGGGGCAGAAAGAATGTAAGAGGCAAAGGAAGGATAGACCTCCTTACAATGTGCTCCTCCAGACACAAAATGGCCTGGATATCCATGACCTTGCAGTGCCTGACATTATCTACACAAGACCATCATAATAGGAGGAAAAGATGATGACATCAAAATGAAAGAGAAACTGATTAAAGGGGGGAAGGGATATAATGGAGAGTGGAGTTGCAAAGGGAAAGTTGGGGGGGGATTACTATGGTTTATTGTCTATAATTATGGAATGTCAATTAAAAAAAAAGCCAGCCTGTTGGGCTTGCCTCAGTAAAAAACTAAGCCTCACAGATTCTATCATCATCAGAAAAAAACAGTCTGGAATGTAAGATTTGAGAATTTGTTTGTTTGTTTGTTTGTTTTTCAAGGTAGGGTCTCACTCTGGCTCAGGCTGACCTGGAATTAACTATGTAGTCTCAGGGTAGCCTCGAACTCATGGCAATCCTCCTACCTCTGTCTCTGGAGTGCTGGGATGAAAGGTGTGAGCCAGCACTCCTGGCTTGAGAATTATTTCTTCTGTCTTCTAAGATACTCAATTGTCAGAAAGACAAGTCAAAACATTATGGGTCTATGCAGAATTACATTTTTATCAAATAATGAACTACCTGAGTAACTTTGTTACTAATGTATAATAATTTTGTTAAAAATATTTTTATGTTGGGCGTGGTGGTGCATGCCTTTATTCCCAGCACTCAGGAGGCAGAGGTAGGAAGATCACCATGAGTTCGAGGCCACCCTGAGAATACATAGTGAATTTCAGGTCAGCCTGAGCTAGAGTGAGACCTTACCTCGAAAAACCAATTTTAATTTTTTTTCCAAACAAAACAAAACCTGGAATTCATTTTGTAGTTTCAGGGTGGCCTCAAACTCAAGGTGATCTTCCTACCTCTTGCCTCCCGAGTACTGGGATTAAAGGTGTGTGCCACCATACCTGGCTCCAATGTATTTTTATTTATTTATTTTTTTGGTTTTTCAAGGTAGGGTCTCACGCTAGCTCAGGTCAACCTGAAATTCAATATGTAGTCTCAGGGTGTCCTCAAACTCATGGCGATCCTCCTACCTCTGCCTCCCGAGTACTGGGATTAAAGGCACGGACCATCATGCCCAACTCCAGCCCAGTGTATAATAACTTTTTAAAATTAATTAATTAATTAATTTAGTTGAGAGAGAGAGAGAAAGGGAGAGAGCGAATGGGCACGCCAGGGCCTTCCACCAGTGCATGTGCCCCCTTGTGCATCTGGCTTTATGTGGGTCCTGGGGAACTGAACCTGAGTCTTATGGCTTTGCAGGCAAATACCTTAACCACTAAGCTATCTTTCCAGTCTGTATAATAACTTTTTAAAAATTTATTTATTTATTTGAGAGAAAGAGACTGAAAGAGAATATATGGATGTGCCAGGGTCTCCTGCTGCTGCAAACTTCAGATGTATGTACCATGCATCTGGCTTTATGTGGGTCCTAGGGAATCAAACCAGGGCCATTAGGCTTTGCAAGCAAGCATCTTTACCCACTGAGCAATCTTCCCAGCCTAGTTATAACTTTTTTATAATAAATGTCTTTTTTTGAGCCCATAAGTTAAATATCCCTAAAAGATAAGTGTTGCTATTTTTTTGTTACAAATGACATTTAGAGATTAAGAAACTCACCAGGAGTGTCACTGTGAGGAAATGGCAGAACTGGGACCAGAACTTGTACAGTCTAAATTCCAGGCCTGTATCTCTTCCTGCATGTCACACCCATCGAGGTCAATTTTACTACTTGTACTGAGCAACCTTATCTGGAATCTGTTTCCTTCTCATTTCAACAGCTCTGTCAAGTTTTTTGGTCCTTCAAAGGTATAAAACCCTCCTTGCAAGTGGAACTGTTCTCTACTCAACGTTATATGTTGTTCTCTCTTTCCATGAGGCCATAATCTCACCATAGACTCAACCCTGAGCTCTGGGCCTGTCCTGATCTTAATATTCAAAACAACATGGAGCCATAGCTACCTTTGAAGCCTGGTGCCTTCCCTAGCAAGTTTTTTGAAGGTCTCATCTAGCCCAGGCTAGCTTTGGACTCATTATGTATATAAGGATGACCTTGAATGATCCTTGTGCCAGGCCTGATTTATGTGGTGCTGGGGATTGAACCCAGGCTTCAAGCCTGCTAGGCAATCACTCAACCAGCCCTTAAGTCTCCTTAGCTGGAACTCTGTCACTGAGTACACATCCCAGTTCCAGTAATTGGCTTTAAAGTGTTACCATCTTGATCTGTTAGTCCAGTTTGGTGGAACTTACCATATTTCATAAATCAAGCAGAATTCCTTTGGTTGTCATGACAGAAATACAACTCCTCAAAACTGTGAAGTCTAGTAGCAAAAGACTGTCCTTTTGTGTCTATTCAAGAGAGAACGTCCTTTGTATTATTCACTGATTGTTATGACCAAATACCTAAGAAGCAGTTTAAGGAAGAGAGGGCTTATTTTTGCAGGGAATACTTTTCATCAGTGTGAGGATGGCATGGAAACAGGTACATGATGCAGAGCTGGTCACATTTTGTCTACAAACAGGAAGGGGTGGAGCCCTGAGGATGGACCATGGGTTATAGTGGAGACCCAGTGGCGATGCTGGGTCAAGGAGATGGCTGCTAAGGAGAGCTGCTGGCCCTGTGAAGTTTTCTAGGACTGTGAGTAGCCTAGCTGGAGGGGTGGAATTGGAACTCCAGAGACTTGTTGCTGGTTAGAATTATTGGACTTGGAGACTTGTCATTGACTAGAGTTGTTGGTCTTAGAGCTACAGAGTTTGATGTTTGCCCTGTTTAAATCTTGTGTTGGTTGAATATTTCTTTGCTATACCCAATGCCATCTTTTGCAGTGTGAACATTTATTCTGTGCCATTATGGGTTTTTGGAGGGAATTTTTTGGTAATATGGCTCAGTTAAAAGATCTTGGACTATGAGAATGTTTGAACATCATTAGGATTGATAAAAACTATGAGGAGATTTTTGTGGGTTTTTTCTTTTCTTTTTATTTTGTTTTATTATTATTATTATTATTTTTTTGGAGAGAGAGAGAGAGAGAAAGGGATAGATAGAGAATGGGCGCACCAGCAGCTTCTCAGCTGCTGTGAACGAACTCCAGACGTGTGTACCCCCTTGTGGGCAAGTGTGGCATTGCGCCCTTGCATCACTTTGTGTCTGGCTAAACATGGGACCTGGAGAATCGAATGGGCATTCTTAGGCTTAGGAGGCAGGTGCCTTAACCCCTAAGCCATCTCTCCAGCCCTATGAGGAATTTTTTTGTTTCAAGGTAGGGTCTCACTCTGGCCCAGGCTGACCTGGAATTAACTATGTAGTCTCAGGGTGGCCTCGAACTCATGGCGATCCTCCTACCTCTGCTTCCCAAGTGTTGGGATTAAAGGCATGAGCCACCATGCCTGGCTTTTTTTTTTTTTTTTTTCCTATGAGGAGGTTTTAAGTTGGACTGAATACATTGTATGGTTATCAGTTTAAGGGGGCCAGGGCCAGAATGTGGTGGTTTGATTCAGGTGTTCCCCATAAACTTAGGTGTTCTGAATGCTAGGTTCCCAGATGATGAAGATTTGGGAATTAACGCCTCCTGAAGGCGGTTTATTGTTGAGGGTGGCCTTATGTGGTGTTATAGCCAGTTTCCCTATGCCAATGTTTGGCACACTCTCCTGTTGCTTTTGTCGTGTTTGCTTTTTGGCAAGGAGGTGATGTCCACCCTCTGCTCATGCTGTCATTTTCCCCTGCCATCATGGAGCTCCTCCTTGAGTCTGTAAGCCAAAATAAACCTTTTTTTTCCCCCACAAGCTGCTCTTGGTTGAGTGATTTCTGCCAGCAATGTGAACTTGACTGCAACAATGGTTAAGGTGCTTGCCTATAAAGCCTAAAGACCCAGGTTCAATTTCCCAGTACCTGCATAAACCAGATGACCATGGTGGCCCATGCATCTGGAGTTTGTTTGCAGTGACAAGAGCACCTGATGTGGCATTCTCTCTCTCTCTCTTTCTCTAATAAATGAATTAAAAATAAAACATTAAAACAAGAGCTGGGTATGGTGGTCCATACCTTTAATCCCAGTACTTGGGAGGCAGTGGAAGGAGGGTTGTCATGAGTTCGAAGCCACCCTGAGACTATATAGTGAATTACAGGTCATCCTGGACTAGAGTAAAACCCTACCTCAAAAAAAAAAAAAAAAATCTCTCTCTTTTACTCTCTCACTTTTTCACAAAAAATTTTTAATTAGCAGTTAAGGTGCTTGACTGTGAAGCCTAAAGACCCAGGTTTGATACCTCAGAACCCACATAAGCCAGATGCAAAAGGTGACACACGTGTCTGAGTTAGACTGTAGTGGCTAGAGGCCCTGCCATGCCAATTATCTTTCTCACTCTCTCTTTCACTCTCTCATAATAAAATAATAAAATGAAACAAAAAACCAAGAAAGAAAAGATATACTCTTCCAATGTGGACTGAATACCAGCAGCTCTCTTGGAACCCTCTGGGTCTTCAGTACCAGACTATGAATGCTGAGGCATCTAGCCTTCATGTGCTGAGCAGTTGCTGGGTTCGCAGGCTCCCTAGCTTGTAGACAGCCATTGTCGGATTGCCTCATCTGAATTGTGTAAGCAAATCGACTAAGTCTCCTTTATAATATATATTCATTCTACTGATTCTCTTCCTCTAGAGAATTATGACTAACAGAATCCTTGGCAAAGGCAGCCATTTAAGAGTGGGTGTGGTATAGTAACAGACTTGGCTTTGAGCCTTCTCTCCTGTAAGCTTCTGATCGTGGACAAGTTATTTCAGCTCTCTTACTCTCAATTTCCTCATCTATAAAATCCAAAAAGTAGCTATTATATAGAGTAGTTGCCAAAATTAAAAAGAATCTACAAAACATTATTGATATGTATTATGTCCTTAGATGTTACAGGAAATTGAGGCACACAGAACTGGCATCAGAGAGAGAGTGGAGAATCAAGATGAATGTTTATTATCACACCAGCATGGGTACTGAGCTTTGATGGATGGCTTTTTATAAGGCAGTATAGCAGGCAGCTTGATATCACCTTGAGTTCTTCACATTATTGGTGGGTTAAAATTCTGGTATACAAGACTGGAGATTACAAGTGGAAAATTACAGAAATTCAGGGGAGTTTGCCTATGGCTGCACTAGCCAGATAACATATTACAAGTAGGGAGTAGCTGCAGAGGTTGGGAGGAGACTCAGGTTTATCCTGTCTCCTTGGTAAAGGCTTACACAATAGAAACTGCAAAGCAAGGATTTATAGAGATGGCTTGGTGGTTAAGACATTTGCCTGTAAAGCCTAAGGACCCAGGTTTGATTCCCTAGTACTTACAGCCAGATGCATGAAGTGGTGCATGTATCTGGAGTTCGTGTGCAGTGTTAGAGGCCCCAGCATGCCCATGTGCTTGCTCCTCTCTCTGTATCTCTCTGCTTGTAAATAATTAAGAACCCACAAAGCTGCAAAGCAGAGTATGGCCTTGGGGCAAAGGGGCTTTAGAACATTATCTGGGTACAGTTTCTCTGTCAAATTTCATCCATCACAAGTAAGTAGCATTTTTTTTTTTTTTTTTTTTTTTTTTTGGGAGCTAGGGTCTCACTCTAGCCCAAGCTTACCTGGAATTCACTATGTAGTCTCAGGGTGGCCTTGAACTCACAGCAATCCTCATACCTCTGCCTCCCGAGTACTGGGATTAAAGGTGTGTGCCACCAAGCCCTGCTCATCCATTTTTTAAAAAAGGTTTAGAGGGCTGGAGAGATGGCTTAGCGGTTAAGGCACCTGTCTCCTAAGCCTAAGAATGCTGGTTCCAATCTCCAGCGGTTCCAATCTCCAGGTCCCACATTTAGCCAGATGCAAAATGATACAAGGGCGCAATGCCGCACTTGACCACAAGGGGGTACACGCATCTGGATTTCATTCACAGCAGCTGAGACGCTGCTGGCGTGCCCATCTCTGTCTTCCTCTCTTCCTTTCCCTTTCTCTCTCTCAAAAAAAAAAAAGGTTTAGAGAGACTTTATTAGATTAAGAGGAGGAAAGAGGGTAGGAGCTCTCTGTACTAGAGGAGAAAGTACAGAGAGCTCCTGCCCATGAGAAGGCAGGAGGGAGTAGAGCCCCCCCCCATTTTTATTATTACAGTAGAAAGCAGAGTGTAAAAGCTGGGCATGGAGGTGCACATCTGTAATCCTAGCAGTCAGGAGATTGAGGCTGGAGGATCATGAATTCAAGGACAGCTTGGGCCACACAGTAAGTTTTTCTCAAAATAATAAGGGAAGGAAAGAAAGAATTAGAGGAAACGGTATGGTAGCATACACTTTTAATCCCAGCAGAGGTAAGAGGATCACTGTGAGTTCAAGGCCAGCCTGGGACTACAGAGTGAGTTCCAGGTAAGCCTGGGCTAGAATGGAGACCCTACCTCAAAAACAATCAAACAAAAAGGAATTAAGAGTAGTAGAATTCATTGAGTTGAATGAAAAAAAATAGATATGATCCCAAGACTGAGACACTCTTTTTTTCATTTGTTTGTTTGTTTGTTTGTTTGTTTTTGGAGGTTGAGTCTCATTCTAGCGGAGGCTGACCTGGAATTCACTATGTAGTCTCAGGGTGGCTTCAAACTCATGGTGATCCTCCTACCTATGCCCCCCAAGTGCTGGGGTTAAAGGCGTGTGCCACCATGCCCAGCTAGGACTGAGACTCTCAAAGCAGTAGCAAGTTCTAGAAAAAAATTAATTATCAGACAATAATTGTATTTATCCAACTCATGATATTGATCTTACTGTGATGCTAAGTATACATTTGGCACAACTTAACTTTTTTCACAACCTTTCTTTGTCTAATTATATAATTACAAGTGATTCCAATGAGAAAGAAAATCAGAAGTATGGGGGAAAATATTAGTTCTGTAGAAGTTTCCTGATTAGCTGAATTGTGTGTGCGTGTGTTGAGTTTGAACTCAAAGTGTTATGCATACATGTTCTACCACTGAGCTACACCCCCAGCCAGTTAGCTGAAATATTAAACAAGTAACAAGTCAAACAGCCATTTCAGGTTTTGAGAGTATGACAGCTCAGTTGCTATATTATTAAGCACTTTATACAGGATATATTCTTTCATTTTTAAATTTGGGTCTACAAGTTATTAGACAATGACTTCTTTAGACAATTAGACAATGTCAGTTTCCTGGTTGTCCAATCTTCAGATAGCCTTTGGACATTTGGGAAACAGGCCATTGTGTGAAGTGGCACCCTGGATCGTATTCATGAAAGCTCAAGGCCCTGGTACCCATTTTCCCTGATTGCTGACTGCTTGGTATCCAAGCATGGCTGAGGAGCCATTTTGCTCTGGTTTGAATATGAAGTGTCTCATCACAAGGCTTGGCCCCACTTGTGGCACTCTTAGAGGGTGATTGAACTTCCTCCATGCATTAATATATTTTTTATTTTTGTTTATTTTTGTTTTTTGGTTTTTCGAGGTAGGGTCTCACTCTGGAATTAACTATATAGTCTCAGGGCTGCCTTGAACTCACGACAATCCTCCTACCTCTGCCTTCTGAGTACTGGGATTAAAGGCATGCGCCACCATGACCAGCTTAATATATTTTTTATTTTTTAAAAGATTTATTTTTATGTATTTATTAGAGACAGAGAGAGAGAGAGAGAGAGAGAGAGAGAGAGAGAGAGAGAGAGAGGGAATGGGCACACCAGGGCCTCTAGCCATTGCAAACAACCTCCAGACGCATGTGCCACCATGTGCATCTGGCTTAGGTGGGAACTGGAGAATCGAACCTGGGTCCTTAGGTTTCACAGGCTTGCACTTTAACTGCTAAGCCATCTCTCCAGCCCCTAATATATTTTTTAGTTCATAAGAGAATGTCTATCAGGAGGTGAGGTGGCTTATTTGGAGGGTCTCATCCCACCTCCCTTCCCTATTTCTCTCCCTGCTTTCTGGCTACCTTGTGCTAAGCAGCTTTTCTTTGTTCACCATGATATTTCCTTTCCTTCCTCCCTCCCTTCCTCCCTCCCTCCCTCCCTTCCTTCTTTCCTTCCTTTCCTTTCTTTCTTTCTTTCTTTCTTTCTTTCTTTCTTTCTTTCTTTCTTTCTTTCTTTCTTTCTTTCTTTCTTTCTTTCTTTCTTTCTTTCTTTCTCTCTTCTTTCTTTCTTTCTTTCTTTCTTTCTTTTTTTTTTTTGGTTTTTCAAGGTAGGGTCTTGCTCTAGCCCAGGCTGACCTGGAATTCACGTAGTTTCAGGCTGGCCTTGAACTCACAGCAATCCTCTTACCTCTGCCTCCTGAGTGCTGGGTCACCATATTTCTGCCTTGTCACTGGCTTAAATTCAATAGATCTAGACCACCATCAATTGAAACATCTGAAGCCATGATCCTGAATTCATCTTTTCTCCTTTAAATTGTTTTTCTCGCAACAAAACACTGAGTAATACACAATCCATATTGAATTGTGATTCTGGAGTGATGAGCAAAGAAAAGCAGGCTATGAATAATAGAATTCAGGTACCTTTCATGAATTGACAGGATGTCAGCTGAGTAAACTATGGAGTACATGTCAGAGTCCAGCAAAAGCATCTTTTCTATAGGGTTAGTTCATCCTCCTTCTCTTCTTCTTCTTCTTTTAAATTATTTTTTGGATTTTTTTTTTTTTTTTTTTTTTTTTGGTTTTTCGAGGTAGGGTCTCACTCTAGCACAGGCTGACTTGGAATTCACTCTGTATTCTCAGGGTGACCTTGAACTCATGGTGATCCTCCTACCTCTGCCTCCCCAGTGCTGGGATTAAAGGCATGCGCCATCAGGCCCAGCTGATTTTTTAAAATGATTTACAACTTCCATAATTATAGACAATAAACCATGATAATTCCCTCCCCCACTTTCCCCTTCACAACTCCACTCTCCATCATATTCCCTCCCCTTCTAAATCAGTCTTTTATTTTGATGTCATCATCTTTTCCTCCTATTAATGATGGGTTTGTGTAGGTAGTATCAGGCACTGTGAAATCATGGATATTCAGGCCATTTTGTGTCTGGAAAAGCGCATTGTAAGGAGTCCTGCCTTTCCTTTGGCTGTTCCATTGTTTCCACCATCTCTTCTGCAATGGACCCTGAGCCTTGGAAGGTGTGGTAGAGATGTTTCAGTGCCGAGCACTCCACTGTCACTTCTTCTCAGCACTATTTTAAATTTTTTAGTCTTTAAAAAATACTTATTTGAGAGAGAGAGAGAGAGAGAGAGAGAGAGAGAGAATGGATGCACCAGGGCCTCCAGTCATTGCAAATGGACTCCAGATGCATGTGCCACCTTGTGCATCTGGTTTTATGTGGGTACTAGGGAATCAAACCTGGGTCCTTTGGTTGTTCAGGCAAGTGCCTTAACCACTAAACCATCTTTCCAGCCCCCCTTTTTAATTTTTAAAAATATTTTATTTATTTGAGAGAGTGAAAAAGAGAGAGTTGGGCCGGGCGTGGTGGCGCACGCCTTTAATCCCAGCACTTGGGAGGCAGAGGTAGAAGGATCGCCATGAGTTTGAGGCCACCCTGAGACTACATAGTTAATTCCAGGTCAGCCTAGGCCAGAGTGAGACCCTACCTTGGAAAAAAAAAAAAGAAAGAAAAAGAAAAGAAAAGAAAAAGAGAGAGTGAGAGAATGGATGCTCCAGGGCCTCTAGCCACTATAAACAAACTTGAGATGCATGTGCCACCTTGTGCAGCTGGTTTATGTGGGTACTGGGGAATTGAACCTGGGTTATTAGGCTTTGTAGGCATGCACCTTAACCACTAAGCCATCTCTCCAGCTCCCCCTTTTTTGAGATAAGTTCTCACTATGTTCTGAAGCCCTGGCTGGCCTCAAATTTTCAGTGATCCTCCTGCCTCTGCCTTCTTGCATGCTGAGATTACAGGTATGAGACACTACACCTGGCTTCTTTCTATGGGGTTATTCATGAATCTAGTCACCTAGCCTCCCTTGGTGCCTGCCTGTGATCCAATTCTGTTCTTCAGCCATATTGATTCAGTAACCTCCCCAATGCTCTTTCAATATCTTCCTTTTCTGCTTCAGTCAATCAGAATCAGGTTTTGTTACTTACAGCCAAAGACTCTAGCTAGTCCATCATTTTTAGGTAATGCTTAACTTCAAAGAATTTGATTTTGGGTGGGGTGTGGTGGCTCACACCTTTAATCCCAGCACTTGGGAGGCAGAGGTAGGAGGATCGCCATGAGTTCAAGGCCAGCTTGAGACTACATAGTGAATTCCAAGGTAGTCTGGGATATAGCGAGACCATACCTTGAAAAACAAACAAACAAACAAATAAAAAGAATTTTATTTTGGGACTAGGGAGATGGCTCAGCAATTAAAGGCACTTGCTTGCCTAGGGTTCATTACCCCAGTATCCACATATAGCCTGATGCACAAAGTGGCACATGCATCTTGAGTTCATTTGCAGCAGCAAAGAGGTCTTGGTGAATACACTCTCTCTCTTCCTGTATATAAATAAAAAATTTTAAATTAATTTAATTTTGCTGTTTATAGTAAAGATCTCTGAGTATTATCACTGATAATTTTGCAACTAGTTTGTGAATTGTATCTGGGTTCTCTGCAAGTCCTCTGTACCTCAGGAAAAAGAAGAAACAAAGCCAGGCGTGGTGGCTCACGCCTTTAATCCCAGCACAAGACTCTTTAAAAATTTTTAAAAATTGATTTGCAAGGACAGGAGTGGGATGGGGAGGGAAAGAGAGGATGAGAATGAATGGGAATGCCAGGGCATCTGGCTGCTGTAAATGAACTCCAGATGCACGTGCCACTTTGTGCATCTGGCTTTACGTGGGTACTGAGGAATCAAATCCAGGTCATTAGGCTTTTCATGCAAGTGCTTTAAGTGCTGAGCCATCTCTCTAGCCCTTTCTCAACTCTTAAATGCCCTATCCTAAATCATATATTTCTCTGCTCTCCACAAATCCTCCTAAATGTCCTGATCCTCCTTTCTCCCTCCAGGAGGAAATGTTTCTATTTGGAAGAAATTGCTAAATAACATCTACCCACACAATAAGCAGCACCTACCATGTACAAGGCAGTATGCCAAGTAGCAAAGGACTCCAAAGATCATTATCACACAACCCTGACAGCATACCATGGAACCATCATCTTTTCTTTTCTTTTTATTTATTTATTTATTTATTTATTTATTTATTTATTTATTTGAGAGCGGGAAAGAGGCAGAGTGAAAGAGAGAGAAAGAGAAAATGGGCACATCAGGGCTTCCAGCCACTGCAAACCAACTCCAGATGCATGTGCCCCCTTGTGCATCAGGCGTACATGGGTCCTGGGGAATCAGAATGGAGGTCCTTTGGCTTTGCCGGCAAGTGCCTTAACCACTAAACAATCTCTCCAGCCCTCTTTTTTTTTTTTTTTTTTTTGAGGTAGGGTCTCACTGTACCTCAAGCTGACCTGGAATTCACTGTGAAGTCTCAGGGTGGCCTTGAACTCACGGTGATCCTCCTACCTTTGCCTCCCAAGTGCTGGTACTAAAGGTGTGCAACACCATGCCTGGCTCGGAACCATCTTTTAAAAAATATTATTTATTTATTTGAGACAGAGAGAGAGAAAGAAAGAAACAGACAGGGTATGGGTGCAACAGGGCCTCTTGCTATTGCAAACGAACTCCAGAAGCATGTGCCACATTGTGCATCTGGCTTTACATGGGTACAGAGGAATCAAACCCTACACTGGCAGGCTTTGAACTGCTGAACCATTTCTCCAGCCTACTTTAAAATTTTTTATTTTTTATTTATTTTTGGAGAGAGAGACAGAGAGAGATAGAGAGGGAGAGGGAGACAGAGATGGGCGCACCAGCAGTGTCTCAGCTGCTGAGAACGAAATCCAGATGCGTGTGCCCCCTTGTGGGCAAGTGCGGCATTGCACCCTTGCCTCACTGCATCTGGCTAAACGTGGGACCTGGAGATTGGAACCGCTGGACATTGGAACCAGCGTTCTTAGGCTTAGCAGGCAGGCGCCTTAGCCGCTAAGCCATCTCTCCAGTCCTCCAGCCTACTTTTGAAATTTTTTTTTCCAAGGCAGGGTCTCACTCTAGCTGTTGCAATCAGGTTCACACTGCTGGCAGAAATCACCTGACCAAGAACAGCTTTTGGGAAAAAAGGGTTTATTTTGGCTTATAGACTCAAGGGGATGCTCCACGATAGCAGAGAAAATAATGGCATGAGCAGAGGGTGGACATCACCCCCTGGCCAACATAAGGTGGACAAGAGGAACAGGAGAGTGTGCCAAACATTGCCAAGGAGACACTGGCTATAATTCCCATAAGCCCAACCCCAGTAATACACTGCCTCCAGGAGGAGAGTCCCAAATCTTCATCAGCTGGGAACCTAGCATTCAGAACACCTAAGTTTATGGGGTGGCATCTGAATCAAACCACCACATTCCAGCCCTGACCCCCATAAATCAATAACCATCCATGATGTAAAATGCAATGCATTCAGTCCAACTTTAAAAGTCCCCACAGTTTTTATGAATCCTAATGATGTTCAAACATTTCCATAGTCCAAGATCTTTTAACTGAGCCATAATACCAAAAAATAAACCAAAACCAAAAACAAAACAAGAAAAACAACCCATAATGGCACAGAATAAACACTCACACTGCAAAAGATGGCATTGGGCATAGCAAAGAAATATTCAACCAATACATTTAAAACCACCAGGGCAAACATCAAACACTGGCTACAAGTCCAACAACTCTAGTCAGTGACAAATCTCCAAGTTGGGATTTCCAATTCGGCTCCTCCAGTTAAGCTACTCATGGTCCTGGAAAACTTCATCCTGGGCCGGCATCTCTCATTAGCAGCCATCTTGTAGTCCTAGCATCTCCACTGGGTCCCCACTGAAACCCATGGTTCATGCTCATGGCTCCATTGGGTCTCCTTGCAGGCAATCCAGCAAAACTGCTTCACATTGCCCATGG
Organism: Orientallactaga sibirica; assembly: GCA_036365145.1. Lineage (NCBI taxonomy): Eukaryota > Metazoa > Chordata > Mammalia > Rodentia > Dipodidae > Orientallactaga > Orientallactaga sibirica. The sequence continues at coordinate 57,772,041 of JAEOAD010000005.1, forward strand.
CCATTTCCAAAACATAAGACCATATTGCAAATTCAATGACCCTTTCTTTACTGCATTTCTTTATTCCACAATACCAGGTAGGGTGCCAATTTGTTAATCCAGGGGGGAATAAAGCAGACTTTGAAGAACAGGACACTTTTTGAGCATTCAGGCCCCTTCAAAAGAGTCAACATTCTTCCTGTTGCCCCAATGCAGGTCATCTGGCCCAATATCAATGGTTATAATCTCTCATATAATTTCAGCTGAATAGGCAGCAGTTTCACCCAAAGATTTCATTTTCATTTCATTTAATCTGTGCCATAACCCTCTGCTCACACCAGTCTATTTCTATGTACTACAACCCTGCACAAGTTCCCAGGACATGGGCATAACAGCAACACAGGCAAAGCTCTTTCTCAGCTAATAAGCCAAACCTCACAGTTCATAGTTCTTATTGCATTCAAGTCTTGCAAGTCTGACCAGAATAGTCCATCAAGCTGTACTTACAGCCCTGCAAGGCGTCTCTTAGGCCAAGGTTTCAAATCCTTCCACATTCCTCTTGAAAATCAGCTAAAAAAGGCCAAAGCCACACAGTTAGGTGTCTAGCAGCAACACCACTTTTGGTACCAACTTTACTGTTGCAATCAGGTTCACATTCTTGGCAGAAATCACCCAACCAAGAGCAGCTTTTTTTTTGGGGGGGGGGAGGGTTTATTTTGGCTTACAGGCTGGAGGGGAAGCTCCATGATGGCAGGGAAAACAATGGCATGAACAGAGGGTGGACATCACCTCCTGGCCAACATAAGGTAGACAACAGGAACAGGACAGTGTGCAAAACACTGGCAAGGGGAAATTGGGTATAATACCCATAGCCTGCCCCCAACAATACACTGCCTTCAGGAGGTGTTAATTCCCAAATCTCCATCAGCTGGGAACCTAGCCTTCAGAACACCTAAGTTTATGGGGGACACTTGAATCAAACCACCACACTAGCCCAGGTTGATGTGGCACTTGCTCTGTAGTCCCAGGCTGGCCTTGAACTCACAGTGATCCTCCTACCTTAAAGGTGTTTACCAACACACCTGGCCTACCTGTGAATTTTGAATGAGGCAACTGTATCTTCCTTTAAAAAATAGATAAAATTTGAAAATCAATCACTATTAAAGGAAGATGTGAAGGAATACTTTTTGATCTTTGCGTTAGTTTTACTAGCTGTGAACTGATGTTCATTTCTCTGTAAATATTCTAGAAATCAATTTCCCTCCTCCCAAATAAGTAGTTCTCCTAAAAGACTAAGGAAAGAATGCCTCTGCTGAAGTTGACAGGCATCAAAGGAGGATGAGAGGTGGGGAATTAGTGTCAGTGCAACAGAAATTTCACTCCAAACAAGCCAGAGTCCTAAAACAGAACCAAAGAAACATTACTTTCAAGTGAAAATTTAACCTGTTAATTTCTTATTAACTTATCAAAGCTGCAATGGGACCAGCAGTTGCCCAGCGGGTGTTGATGCATGTTTGAAGGCACAGAACACTTAACTGAAACAAGGAGTGGTGTGAAATAAAGTGGATGGCTCTGATAACAGCAAGCGGTGGGTTCTTCTCCATCCTATAAGGAATTTAGAGACATGATAGCTATAGCAAGCAGAAGTAAAAGTTTGTTGATAGTGCTTGCTTTGGCAGCACATATACTAAAATTGGAACAATATAGATAGAGAAGATTAGCATGCCCCCTGCACAAGGATGACATGCAAATTCATGAAGTGTTCCATATTTTTAAAAAAGTAGGGGGGGGGGCTGGAGAGATGGCTTAGCGGTTGGGGTGCTTGCCTGTGAGGCCAAAGGACCCAGGTTTGATTCCCCAGGTCCCACGTAAGCCAGATGCACAAGGTGGCACATGAGCCTTTGTTTGCAGTGGCTGGAGGCTCTGGTCTCTCTCTCTCTCTCTCCCACTCTTTCTGTCTCAAATAAAAATAAAAAATAAATTTAAAAAGTTTATTGATAGAAAAGTTCTCCCTCCCTCCTTTCCCTCCTTCTTCCCTTCCCTCCTCCCTCCACAGTAGGGAGGATTCCTGACCAGGTTGCCACTGACTGTGGGAGATGATCCTGTTTTTGTTATTTTTGGAATGTCCCTCCCATTTCCCTTTCTTGTCCTTACTGGTCTTCAGGGAATGCAGACTCCTGTGCTGTTTTTGAGCTGGATCCCCTACTTAGTCTATGTCCTGCCTTGGTTTACACTGGAGGCAGTGGGCGGGCAGGATCTGGGCCTGGCAGCTGGATTTGATGTTATCTTGAGAAAATGGAAGCCACACCTGGGGAGATCTAAGCCTGGCAGCCAGACCTGAGTCATTCTGCTCTCTTACCATGCCTGCCATTTGGATTACTCAGGGGCCATTGGTCTCAGTTCCACACAGAAAGAACTGGACAGCCACACTTTACAGAAGCATTAACTGAAAAATGGACCACACACAAGAACTTCACTCAGGACCTGTAGGAAACTTTGATCTAGGAGTCAAATTCAGTTTGGTGGGAGGGGCCAGTTCTTCATTTCTCAGATTGCTTTGGATAAACCACCTCACCCTGCTAGACTCAACTTTTTCTTTTTTCTTTTCTTTTCTTTCTTCTTTCTTAAAATATTTATTTATTTACTTATTTACTTGAGAGACAGAAAGATGGAGGGAGGCAGATAGAGAGAAAATGGGCATGCCAGGGCCTCTAGCCACTGCAAATGAACTTCAGGTTCATGCACCACCTTGTGCATCTGGCTTACGTGGATATTGGGGTCTTTAGGCTTTGCAGGCAAGCTCCTTAACTACTAAGCCATCTCTCCATCCCTTCTTTCTTGTTTTTAAAAAATATTTATTTACTTGAGAGGGGAGAGAGAGGGAGGGAAAGAGAGAGAATGGGCACACCAAGGTCTCTAGCCACTGCAAACAAACTCCAGATGCATGCTTCACCCTGTGCATCTGGCTTTACATGGGTACTGGGGAGCTGAACCTGGGTACTTTGGCTTTGCAGGCAAGTGCCTTAACCACTAAGCCATATCTCTCCAGCTCTCAACATTTTTCTAAATACTTTTTTTTTTTTTTTTTGAGGCAGGGTCTCATTCCAGCCCAGCCTGACCTGGAACTCACTCTGTAGTTCCAGGGGGGCCTTGAACTCATGGTGATCCTACTACCTCAGCCATGCCCAGCATTTTTTTTTTTTTTCGAGCTAGGGTCTCTAGCTCAGGCTGACCTGGAATTCACTATGTAGTTTCAGGGTGGCCTCGAACTCATGGCGATCCTCCTACCTCTGCCTCCCGAGTGCTGGGATTAAAGGTGTGCGACACCACACCCTGCTGCAATTTTTATTTATGTTATTTGCATATGTGTGCTGTTGTGCCAGGGCCTCTTGTTGCATTGCAAACACCAGATACTTTTGCTACCTTTGGGTACAGCTTACATGGATTGACTGGGAATTGAATTTAGGCCTGTAGATTTGCAAAAAAGTGCTTTTAACCTGTCAATTCGTAGTTGGGTGACCAGGGGCAAATCATTTGAACCTCTCTGGCTTCCCTTTCTCCCTATAAATGAGAATAACACTCTGAGACAAAACGTTTAGAACCTGGTACTGAGCAGTACTACTACTGTCACTACCACCACCACCGGGAACAAGGATAATTAATAAGGCCTAATAAGAATTAGAATGAAGCTGGGCGTGGTGGCACACGCCTTTAATCCCAGCACTCGGGAGGCAGAGGTAGGAGGATCGCCGCGAGTTGGAGGCCACCCTGAGACTACATAGTTAATTCCAGGTCAGCCTGGACCAGAGTGAGACCCTACCTTGAAAAACCAGAAAAAAAAAAAAAGAATTAGAATGAAAGTTAGGACTGGCAATGATTAGAAAGATTAATCAAAGTTTTGTGCGGTAGCCCTCACACCTGCATTCCTAGCACAGGAGGTGGAAGCAGGAGGATTAGGAATTGAATGTCACTCTTGACTACACAGCAAGTTCGAGGCCAGCTTGGGCTTCATGAGACCCAGCCTGTCCCCTCACACAAGCTTAGGTTGCCCTGATAATTGCTATGAAATGGGCAGAAAGGAACTATCACTTAGTGAGTTCAATGTCTAGGACAGGAGGCCAGGGAAGAGGGACTTTATCTGGTTAACTACTGGTCCACGGTGCCCCGAGCAATTTGCTCACTGCAAAGAACCAGGATGCTCCACAGTCGACACTGAGAATTAAGGTCCCAGATCTTAGTGACATAACTGCACGTGGCCCGAGTGAAGCCAGGTAGGTTGTCCGCGAGTGCCGCGCTAAAATCCCGCCCGCCTCGCCCGCGCTGGCACCCGGCCTGGGCACCCACGCCACAGCCGCCTGACCCGGGAGCGCGAATAGAAAACAACCTGTCCGAGAAACAAAGAACAAGGGCGCAGGCGGGCCCGTGGGGCGGCGCGCGCAGGCACGTACGCACGAAGCGGCCCGGCCCGCCGCGCTGGCTCCCGGCGCCCCAGCTCTGCGCGGACGGGCACAGCCGGCGACTGGCGCGTGCGCGGTGAGTCCGCCCCGTGAGGCCCAGAGGGGTGTGCGGGGGGAGGTAGGGGCGCGGTGGTGAGCGGCTGGCAGCTCAGAAACGCGAGGTGGGCCCCAGAGTGTCAGCTCCCGAGCTAGCGTGGGGTCCTGAGTCCCGTAGGCGTGCGGACCACCTGATCATGTAGTTCAACAGAGTCCTTTTCCAGGTGGGAAACTGGGCTACAACAAAATAATAATTATTCGTGGTCTGGCTTTAATTTAATTTATTTTATTTATTTTTATCTCGTGGCCTGTATAGGATGTGAGGCGGCTTTTAAAAAGAATCTCAGTGTTAAAAAATGGAAAGCAGCCCAGTGTGGTGGCGCACGCTTTTAATCCCAGCGTTTGGGAAGCAGAGGAGGGAGGATCACCGTGAGTTTAAGGCCAGCCTGAGACTACATAGTGAATTCCAGGTCAGCCTGAGCTCGAGTGAGACCCCACCTCGAAAACAACAAAAACAACAACAACAACAAAAAAACAAAAACAAACAATGGAAAGCTACAAAAAAGAGTAAAGAGTCCTTGCTGAGAAATTATAATTGTGAATGCGCAGTCAAGGCCAAGGGAGAAGGGAGCAGAAATCAGATGAAACTGAGAGTTGGCCTAGGGCCGGTAGAAAAGTGGTACTAGGACTTTATCCAGAGGGCAGCACTGCGGCTCGTGCATGCTGAACACGGGGCAGGTGGGGAAACGCACAGCCAGCTCAGGTCCTTGGCCCTGTGGAAGTCTCCGGTCCCTTCGATGTAGCTGTCCACCCAAGGAGGGTCCGCACAGTCTCCTGCAAACCTTCGGGTTTGGCTGTGAGCAGTGACGGCACGACGTCTCAGAGCGGCTTACCTGCTCCTGTGAATGGAGCGCGCGGGTGGAGGCGTGGGCAGCGTCCTGCTCTGCTGGCTGTGTGATCAGGGACGTGTGGTTTTGTGACATTTTCTCTGGTATGGAGCCCAGGGGCAGTCTCCATTCTTACGTCCCCGTTCCCCAAAGAGGAGAATTCACTCGGGACATAGTAGTAGTAGAGCAAGCAGTTTGGAGTTTAATGTGAGAAAGCAAGGAAGCAAGAAACCCATCCCTCCCCCTTTTTAAAAGAGCAACAGTGCCCTGATCCTGGCGGGCGGGCAGGGGCTTACAGTCTTATTTTCCCTAGTCTTATCTTCCCAGTGCCTCTCCCAGGGTGGGTAGTTCTAGAAAAGGGGGCGTGCTTTGTCCGGTAGCCCGTTTTTACCCAGAACTCAGTCTGCTATAGACAGATGTGTAAAATGCAAGAATGTGTGTAGAAGTTTAAGTACCCCTAAATTTACAAAGATTGCTAGGGGAAAGTGGAACACCACTTGGCGCTTTCTCCTCTGTTGAGGAAGTCCCTGAAGCTTAAGCTGTCCTAGCTACTAAAGTCGACCACCATAAATTACTGTTTAATCAGCCACTACTATTACCTTTACGTTCTGCTTGCAGGCCTTGGGCTGCTCCATCTGGAGGGACCAATTCTTTTTTTTTTTTTTTTTTTAATATTTTGGGCTGGAGAGATGGCTTAGTGGTTAAGGCATTTGCCTGCAAAGCAAAAGGACCCTGGTTCTGTTCTCCAGGACCCTTAAGCCAGATGCACAAGGAGGCGCATGCGTCTAGAGTTTGTTTGCAGTGGCTGGAGGTCCTGGCAGCCCATTCTCTCTCTCCCTCTGCCTCTTTCTCTGTAATAAATAAATAAAAATAAAAAACCTGAGCGGGATGTGTTGGCACACGCCTTTAATCCCAGCACTCCGGAGGCGGAGGTAGGAGGATCGCCATGAGTTTGAGGCACCCTGAGAATACAGAGTGAATTCCAGGTCACCCTGGGCTAGAGCAAGACCCTACCTTGAAAACCCCCCAAAATAATAATAATAATGATAAATGAATCAAAAAATTTTAATTTATTTACTAGAGAGAGAGATAGAGCAAGCGAGCGAGAGAAAGAGGCAGAGTATGGGCGGCAGGGACTCCACTGCAAATGAACTCCAGACACACTGGCTTTCCATGGATATTGGAGAATCTAACCCAGGCCATTAGGTTTTGTAAGTAAGCTCCTTTAACTGCTGAGCCATCTCTACAGTCCCTGGAGTGACCTTTATGTTCTGATTTGGGGCCCTGTTGGTCAGTCTCTCCCAGAGCTAACCTCTTGCCTAACAGTTTGACCTCTTCAAGGTCCAGTTTTATTTCTGAAATAGAGATGAAACAGTCTGCTTCACTTTCTGGGTTTTTGTGAATGAATGTGAAGCCGGGCACCTGGTGCCCAATGAGAGAGCTGCTATGCATAGCCCAGGCAAACAGTCGTGCCAGGTAGGAAAGGTGACGACCTGGAGAAATAGGACTGTGTACAAAATAACATGAAATGAAAAATTAAAAATTGTAAACACCAAAGTCTAATAAAGTTAGCCCCAACATGACTGGCAAGCCATAACACATACCTTGGCTATAGTCGCCTAAATAAAGGTGCAGTGCATCAGGCCACTGGGGAATTGAACTGGTATCCTTTGACATTGCAGGCAAATGCCTTAACCGCTAAGCCATCTCTCCAGCTCCTGTCTTTGTTTTTCAAGGTGGGGTCTTGTGCTAGCCCAGGCTGATCTGGAATTCACTATGTAGTCTCAGGGTGGCCTTGAACTCACACCTGTCCTCTTACCTCAGCCTCCCAAATGCTGGGATTAAGGGCGTGCACCACCATGCCTGGCCTGTTTTTTTTTTTTTTTTAAGATTTTATCTTTATTTGTTTGTTTGTTTGTTTGTTTATTTATTTATTTATTTATTTATTTATTTAAGACAGAGAAAAGAGAGAGAGGGAGAGTGAGAATGGGCATGCCAGGGCCTCTAGCCACTGCAAACGAACTCCAGATGCATGTGCCCCCTTGTGCATCTGGCTTCCATGGGACCTAGAGAATTGAACTGGGGTCCTTAGGCTTCGCAGGCAAATGCCTTAACCACTAAGCCATCTCTCCAGCCCCTGGTTTGTTTTTAAAAGAGAGAAAGAGGACCTAAACTTGGATGTGGACAGCAATCAATCATGCCCAGCAGCAAAGGCTCATTGTGTTTCTGCCAGGGCACAGGAGTTGCCCACAGCTGGCTCATATCCCCCTTGGGTCAGCAGATTACTGTGGTAAACAGTGCCTCAGTTGATTCTGCTCTAGATCAGATGAACGGCTTTTTTATTTAACTGCTGAGGAAGAGGTGTGTCTGAGGGCTGTCACTGAAGCAGCATGGCATTTGTCAAGCTTGACTGTCCCCAGCCTAGTACTTGTTTATTAACAGGCTTAAGAACTTTACATCTGGGGCTGGAGAGATGGCTTAGTGGTTAAGGCACCTGCTGACTAAACCTAAGAATATCAGTTCCAATCTCCAGGTCCCACGTTTAGCCAGATGCAAAGTGACGCAAGGGCGCAATGCCACACTTGCCCACAAGGGGGCACACGCATCTGGATTTCGTTCGCAGCAGCTGAGAGGCTGCTGGTGCGCCCATTCTCCGTCTGTCTTCCTCTCCCCTCTCTCTGTCTCTCTCCAAAAAAAAAAAAATAAAAAATAAATAAAAAAATAAAAATAAAAAAAAGAGAACTTTACATCTGTGGATCTAGAGTTGTGAGGACAGGGTCTGGAAGGCCCACTTATTTATAAAAAGAACTGCTCTTAAAAATGTATTTGGGGCTGGAGAGATGGCTTAGCTATTAAGGCATTTGACAAAGGACCTAGGTTCAATTCCCCAGGACTCACGTAAACTAGATGTACAAGGGTGTCTGGAGTTCATTTGCAGCAACTAGAGGCTCTGGCATGCCCACTCTATCTGCCTCTTTCTCTATCTCTCTCAAATAAATGTAAAATAACACTGTGTTGTTTGCATGAGAAAGGCGAGTCATTTTCTTCAGTGGTGTAGCCCCTGGTAAATTGCCCATGTTCCAGTAAATAATCCTCCATCCCTGCTCATGTAAGCAACCTTAATTAAAGTCAGTGACACACACACACACACACACACACACACACACACACGAATGCAGAAAGGGGACTAATTGGGAAGAAGAAAGTGTCCAGCAGGAGTGGGAGGAGGATGAGAGAGCAATGAAAGGTGAATATGATAGAAATGCATTATATTCATGTGAAATTGTAAAGAAATAAATAATTACTTTAAAAAACCACAAAAAGCTGGGTGTGGTGGTGCACTCGGGAGGCAGAGTTAGGGAGATCGCTGTGAGTTCAAGGCCACCCTAAGACTACATAGTGAATTCCAGGTCAGCCTGACCTAGAGTGAGACCCTACCTCAAAAAAAAAAAAAAAAACCCAAAAATGACACAGACGTCTGGAGAGATGGCTTAGTGGTTAAGGCACTTTCCTGCAATGCCAAAGGACCCAGGTTTGATTCCCCAGGACCCATGTAAGCCAGATTCACAAGGTGAAGCATGCATCTGGAATTCCTTTGCAGTGGCTAGAGGCCCTGGCATGCCCATTCTCTCTATATAGGTCTCCTTCCCTCTCTCTCTCAAATAAATAAATAAATAAAATATTATAAAAATCACACAATAAATAAATACACGCCTTTAATAGCACTTAGGCAGAAGGAGGATCACAGAGTTCAAGGCCACCCTGAGACTAGTTAATTCCAGGTCAGCCTTTTTACTACCTTTTCTTTTTTAATCTTCTAAATCAAGCAGGGGAAATTTGGTTAAGGGTAAATAGCTGCTGTTTAATTGGGGTTAATTCACATACTACCTGTCTGGTGGATTACATTTCTCTACATGTAGTTATAAAGGGAAGAAGTCAGACACTCTCTCTCTCCTCCTCCTTCTCTCTCTCTCTCTCTTTCTCTCTCTCTCTCTCTGTGTGTGTGTGTGCCAGGATCTCTTGCCACTGCAAGCAGATGTACCCCTTTTTGTGTCTGCATTTTCTTGGATGCTGGGGTATTGAACCTGGGCTGGAAGGCTTTTCAAGCAAGCTCCTTTAACTGATGAGCTATCTCCTCAGCCCTGATTTATAAACTATTCATATTTGGAGTTCCTAGAGGTTGTTGAAATGCCACCCCAACCTACTGAGTCAGAATCTTTAAGAGTAGAGCAAGAACTTCTATGCTTGATATGTACATGTTCCTGTTGATTCTTATATGCACATGGTTACTTGTGTGCTGTGGAGCAGGGGGTTAGTATGGAGGACTATGACCTCTTCTTTATACCGTCTGTGTTATTTGTCTATTATATATTGAGAAAGAGCCTCTTTCATAACTGAAGCACATTAAAGAAATATATGAGTGGTAAATAAGCACTTGAAAAAGGTATTTCAGATCATTAATAGGAAGTGCAGATTAAATCCACCATAAGGTATTTTCATACTACTTGGGATGGCTCAAATGCATGACTGTCTTTACCAAGGGTTGACCAGGAGGCTGAGGAACTGGAACTCATACACTGCTGCTGGGAATATCAAATCATATGGCTACTTTTACAAAGAGCTAAGCATTTCCTTGTAAGTTAATTAATGTCCTGTGGCCCAGATATTCTATTACTGGGTTTAGCTTTGTTGAAATAATGAAACAGGAAATAACCAGCTGTTATTCAAATAATAAGCAAATTGTGTAGCCATAGCATATGTATATTCATAATAGAATATTGCTCAGCAGTAAAAAGCAATGAATACATACTACTGCGTGGACAGATCTCAAATAATTTTGCTGAGAGAAGTGAGCTACACAGAGAACATGATGTATGGTCCTATTTCATATTTAAATTTTAATAGGGGGATGGAGAGATGGCTCAATGGTTAAGGTGCTTGCCTGCAAAGCCTAACTACCCTAGTTCAATTCCCCAATACCCATGTACAGCCAGATGCACAAAGTGGTGCATGCATTTGGAATTCATTTGCAGTGGCTGGAGACCCTAGCACATCCATTCTGTTTCTGCCCAGTGTGGTGGTACACACCTTTAATCCCAGCACTCGGGAGACCTAGGTAGAAGGATTACTGTGAGTTTGAGGCCAGCCTGAGACTACATAGTGAATATCAGGTAGTCAGACCCTACCATGAAAAACAAACATCTAAAGAGGATTTAATATTCCTTTTTTTTTTCTTTTTTGGTTTTTCGAGTTAGTGTCCCACTCTATCCCAGGATGACCTGGAATGCAGTATGTAGTCTCAGGGTGGTCTTGAATTTACGTTGATCCTCCTACCTCTGCCTCCCAAGTGCTGGGATTAAAGGTGTGCGCCACCACGCCTGGCCTTTTTTTTTTTTTTTTTTTTTTGAGGTAGGGTTTCACTGTAGCCCAGGCTGACCTGGAATTTACTATATAGTCTCAGGGTAGCCTCAAATTCATGGTGCTCCTCCAACCTCTGTCTCCCAAGTGCTGGGATTAAAAGCGAGTGTCACCACACCCGGCTTGACCTTAAACTTTTTGATGTCGTCCAAGAAAAACCAAAGAGTTGTATAAGGCCATGGTAGTCTAACTTCCAACAGTTTCACTAGCAATTTGGCTATGATTCTTTGCATTCATCTACATTGTTATTCACTTAATTGAGCACTTATAATGTGCTAATTCTAGAGTAGACACTAGGTAATAAGATGATGAAAAACGAAGACGGGGTGGGCATGTAGTTCAGTGGTAGAGCCCTTGCTTAGCATGTTCAAGGCTCTAGGTTTTCTTTCTGGCATCACAAAAAACAAAACAACAAAAACAAGACATGATTACTTTTCCTCATGGAGTTTATATTCTGTTGAGTGAACAACTGAAAAACAAAACAAATAGAATAGCAAAATAATTATTAGAGGACAGGAGTGGTCTTTGAAAGAGGGATGGAAGTCAAGGAAAACTGGTCTAGGTTTTAAGTAGAGAAATAAGGTGACCAATTTCATGATTTTCTGTTTTTGAGGGGATAACTTTTAGTTTTGAGGATTGAACCCAGGTCTTTGCACATGGTAAGCATGAAGTCTACTACTTAGCTACACCTCAGTCCTCACGTTTTCAAGGCCACTATGCAATCAGGAGGTCATTGTCCAGGAGGAAAGTGGTGGAATTGGTACTCAGGTATGATTTGACATAGGAAGCACTGGAAGAATTAGTAGGTATTTTTATACAGCAGGGCACTGGAAGAATTAGTGGGTTTTTTCATACAGTAGGGCAGAGCCCAGATGTTAGCACTGACCAAAGTCTCATGAATATAGTAGTTTTATCAGTTTTTAGTGCATATCAATGTTTATCACTTCCCTTTCCCCCAGCCTCTACCACTATATCTTAATCCTTCTTTCTTTTTTCTGTTTTTTAAGGTTTTTAAAAATGGTTTTTCAAGGTAGGGTCTCACTCTAGCCCAGGCTGACCTGGAATTCACTATGTAGTATCAGCATGGCCTCGAACTCATGGCGATCCTTCTACCTCTGCCTCCTGAGTACTGGGATTAAAGGTGTATGCCACCACGCCCAGCTTTTTTTTTAAGATTTACTTTTATTTATTTATTGATTGATTGATTAGAGACAGGGTGAAAGAGAGAGAGAGAGAGAGAGAGAGAGAGAGAGAGATAGTGAGAATGGGTGAGCCAGGGCCTCTAGCCACTGCAAATGAACTCCAGATGCATGTGCCACTGTGTGCATCTGGCTTACATGGGACCTGGAGGCTTTGCAGGCATGTTCCCTAACCACTAAGCCATCTCTCCAGCCCTTAAAATTTTTTTTATTGACAACTTCTTTACTTATAGACAATAAACCATGATGTTTTCCTCCCCTCCCCCACTTCCCCTTCAAAACTCCGCTCTCCATCATATCCTCTCCCTCTCTCCGTCAGTCTCTTTAATTTTGATGTCATCATCTTTTTCTCCTATTATGAGGGTCTTGTGAAGGTATTGCTAGGCACTGTGAGGTCATGGATATTTCTGTCTGGACAGTTGCATTGTAAGGAGTGGTACCCTTACACTGGTTCTTTTTTTTTTTTTTTTTTTGGTTTTGCAAGGTAGGGTCTCACTCTGGTCCAGGCTGACCTGGAATTAACTATGTAGTCTCAGGGTGGCCTCGAACTCTCGGCGATCCTCCTACCTCTGCCTCCTGAGTGCTGGGATTAAAGGCGTGTGCCACCACGCCCGGCTTTTTTTTTTTTTTTTTTTTTTTTACATTGGCTCTTACATTCTTTCCACCACCTCTTCCACAATGGACCCTGAGCCTTGGAGGATGTGATAGAGATGTTTCAGTGGTGGAGATTCCTCTGTCCCTTCTTCTCAGCACTATGTTGACTTTTGGGTCATTCCAGTGGTCATTGCCATCTGAAAAGAGAAGCTTCTCTAACCAAACGTGAGAGTAGCATTAATATATGAATATGTACATTAAGTGTAGTGCTTTCAGGGCAATTTGGTGAGCATAATATATACATTTAGCCAGACAAGAATAGGCTTTATACTCCTAAGGCTCATGACCTCCCCTGCCATAGGTTTTTGATTAGGTTTTTAGTACCAGGTATGTATTCCCTCCCATAGATCAGCCTCCAGTCCAATTAGAGAGCAGTTGGTTTCCCCCAGAGCAGACATGTCACTATTGCACTCATTTGGCCTGTCTGTCCACACTTGAGGCTTCCAGTGTCCACTGTTTTCACCACTGATCTCTCCCATAGGAAGAAGGTTTTCAGCTCAGCACCAGCTTGATTTCTCAGTGTCCTTGTCATTCAGGCAAATGAAGTCTTCAGCAGTAGGGTCTTACCATCTGTTTCTCCAGGGAAACCAAGGGCCTTGGCAATAGCCTGTTATGTTTTGGAGGCAACAGGGAATTAATTACCTGACCAAAAACTCTGTGGAAGATATCCCATCCCTGGCAATGAAAATTTTCTAGTAACAATCTATGGCTTCTGGATGTTCCATTATTCAAAAAAGTAGGTTTTCATATGTTTTATTCAGAAAATCATGAATTTTGATCGATCCTCCCCCCACCCTTCTTTTATACAATCTCTTCCACTGGCCTCACTTAGGTGTCTCCCCTCCCTGTAATCTGTTCTTCTACTTATATATATACAATACCATCCCCTTAAGTCCTTCCTCTCCTCCCCCTCTTATAGCCTTTTTCTAGCTTACTGGCCTCTACTACCAATTTTTGGTTCCAGCTCATACACAAGTCTATACATTTGTAGCTAGGATCCACATATGAGAGAGAACATGTGACATTTGGTTTTCTGGGCCTGGGTTACCTCACTTAGTATAATCCTTTCCAGATACATCCATTTCCCTGCAAATTTCATTTTTCTTTACTGCTGAATAGAACTCCATTGTGTAAATGTACCACATCTTTATTAGCCATTCATCTGTTGAGGGACATCTAGGCTGGTTCCATTTCATAGCTATTGTGAATAGAACAGCAATAAACATGGTTGTGGAAGTATCTCTAAGGTAGTGAGAAGAGTCATTAGGATATATGCCTAGGAGTGCTATAGCTGGATCATATTGTAAATCTATTTTTAGCTGTCTCAAGAACCTCCACATTGATTTCCACAATGGCTGTACCAGATTACATTCCTACCAACAGTGTAGAAGGGTTCCCCCTTTTCTGCATCATCATCAACATTTATTGTCATCTGTTTTCTTGATGGTAGCCATTCTGACAGAAGTGAGATGGAATCTCAAAGCACTTTTAATTTGCATTTCCCTGATGGCTGAGGATGTAGAACACTTTTTTAGATGTTCATATGCCATCTGTATTTCTTCCTTTGAGAACTCTCTAGTTCCATAGCCCATTTTTTAATTGGATTGTTTAAGACTATACTTTTAGGGATCATTTCTATAGTTTGTTAATTGGATTGTTTGATTTCTTCTTCTTTTCTTTTTTTTGTTTTTTTGTTTTTTGAGGTAGAGTCTCATTCTAGTCCAGGCTGACCTGGAATTCACTATGTAGTCTCAGGGTGGCCTTGAACTCACAGAGATCCTGCTACCTCTGTCTCCTGAGTGCTGGGATTAAAGGCATGCACCACCACACCCATCTTATTTTGTTTTTTTGAGGTCTTTGTATATTTTGGATATTAATCCTCTGTCAGATGTAGAGCTGGCAAAGATTTCCCCCATTCTATAGGTTGTCTCTTTGCTCTATTCCCAGTGTCCTTTGCTGTACAAAAGCTTTGTAATTTCATGAGATCCCAGTGGTTGATTAGTGGTTTTATTTCCTGAGAATTTGGAGTTATATTCAGAAAGTCATTGTATATGCCAATATGTTGAAAGGTTTCCCCTACCTCTTTCTCTAGCAGTTTCAGAGTTTCAGGTCTGATATTAAGGTCCCTGATCCATTTGGACTTGAGTTTTGTGCATGGAGAAAGACAAGGATCTGTTTTCATCCTTCTACATATAGATACCCAGTTTTCCCAGCACCACTTGTTGAAGAGGCTGTCTTTTCTCTGATGAATATTTCTGGCATTTTTGTCAAAAATCAGATGGCTGCAGCTGCCTGGATTAACATCTGGGTCCTCTATTCTGTTCTACATTAGATCTACATATCTGTCTTTGTGCCAGTACCATGCTGATTTTGTTACTATGGCTTTGTAATATAGCTTAAAATTGGGTATGGTGATACCACCAGCCTTATTTTTGTTGCTCAAAATTGTTTTGGCTATTCGAGGTTTTTTTGTGCTTCTAAATGAATTTTAGGATTGTTGTTTTCTATTTCTGAGAAGAATGTCATTGGAAATTTAATGGGGATTACATTAAATGTGTAGATTGCTTTTGGTAAGATTGACCTTTTCACAATGATTCTTCCTATCCAAGAACAAGGGATGTGTTTCCATTTCCTAGTGTCTTCCTCAATTTCTTGCTTGAGTGTTTTATTTTTTTTTTTTTGGGGGGGGTTTCGAGGTAGGGTCTCAGTCTGGCCCAGGCTGACCTGGAATTCAGTATGTAGTCTCAGGGTGGCCTCAAACTCATGGTGATCCTCCTACCTCTGCCTCCCAAGTGCTGAGATTAAAAGTGTGCTCCACCATGCTCTGCTATTGCTTGAGTGTTTTAAAGTTCTCATTGTAGAGATCCTTCACTTCCTTGATTAAGTTTATTCCAAGGTATGTTATTTTTTTTTGAGGCCATTGTGAATGGGAGAAATTCCCTGATTTCATCCTCCCCATGTTTGTTGTTAGTAGGCAGGAAAGCTACTGACTTCTGTGTGTTTATTTTGTATCCTGCTACATTGCTAAAAGTGTTTATCAGCTCTAACAGTTTGCTGATAGAATCTTTAGGGTCTTTTATATACATAATAATATCATATGAAAATAATGATAATTTGATCTCTTCCTTTCCAATTTTGTATCCCTTTTATGAGTGTCTCTTGCCTTATTGCTGTGGCTAAGACTTCTAGTACTATGTTAAATAAAAGTGGGGACAGAGCCGGGCGTGGTGGCACATGCCTTTAATCCCAGCAGTTGGGAGGCAGAGGTAGGAGGATTGCTGAGAGTTCGAGGCCACCTTGAGACTACATAATTAATTCCAGGTCATTCTGGACCAGAGTGAGACCCTACCTCGCAAAACCACACACACACACACACACACACACACACAAAAAGTGGGGACAGTAGACACCCTTGTCTTCTTCCTGAATTTAGTGGAAAAGCTTTAAGTTTTCCCCCATTTAGTATTATGTTGGCTATAGGTTTGTTATAAATAGCTTTTATTATGTTGAGATATATTCCTTCTATTCCCAGTCTCTGTAGGACTTTTACCATGAAGGGATGTTGGATTTTGTCAAATGCCTTTTCTGTATCTAATAAGATGATCATGTGATTTTTGTCCTTCAGTCCATTTATATAGTGCATTACATTTATCTATTTGCATATGTTGAACCATCCCTGCATCTCTGGGATAAAGCCTACTTGGTCGGGGTGAATAGTATTTCTGATATATTCTTATATTCTGTTTGTCAATATTTTGTTGAGAATTTTTGCATCTATGTTCATGAGGGAGATTAGTCTGTAATTTTCTTTTTCTGTTCTGTCTTTTACTAGTTTTGGTATCAGGGTGATGCTGGTTTCGTAGAAAGAGTTCGGTAGAATTCCTTCCTTTTCTATTTTATGGAAAAGTTTGAGAAGCAGTGGTGTTAGTTCTTCCTTGAAGGTCTGGTAAAATTTACCAGTGAAACCATCTGGGCCTGGACTTTTTTTAGTTGGGAGACTTTTTATAACTGCTTGGATCTCCATACTTGTTATAGATCTATTTAAATGGTTTATCTCATCTTGATTTAATTTTGGTAGGTCATATGAATGAAGGAAATCACCCATTTCTTTCAGATTTTCAAACTTAGAGGCATATATATTCTTAAAGTATGTCTTTGTGATTTTCTGAATTTCATTGGTATCTGTTGTAATGGTGCCTTTTTCACCTATAATTTTATTAATTTTTGTCTCTTCTCTCTTTCTTCTGGTCAGATTTGCTAAGGTTTTATCAATCTTGTTTACCCTTTCAAAGAACCAATTCTTTGTTTCATTGATTCTTTGCTTTTTTGGTTTCTATTTCATTAATTACTGCCCTAATATTTATTATTTCTTCCTGTCTACTGATTTTTGGTTTGCCTTGTTCTTCTTTTTCCAAGGCATTAAGGTGAAGCATTAAATTGTTTACTTGTAAACTCTCTAATTTCTTTTTTTTAAGATTTATTTTTATTTATTAGAGACAGAGAAAGATGGAGAGAGAGTGTGAGAATGGGTGTGTCAGGGCCTTTAGCCACTGCAAACGAACTCCAGATGCATACACTACCATGTGCATCTGGTTTATGTGGGGCATAGAAGATCAAACCAGGGTCCTTAGGCTTCGCAGGCATGAGCCTTAAGTGCTAAGTCATCTCTCCAGCCCTCTAATTTCTTAATATAGGCACTTAGAGCTATAAATTTCCCTCATATGACTGCCTTCATTGTGTCCCAAAGGTTTTGGTATGTTGTATTCTTATCATCATTTGATTCTATGAATTTATTGCTTTACTTTTTGATTTCTTCAATGACCCATTCATCATTCAATAGTGTACTGTTCAGTCTCCATGAATTTCTATATGCTCTGAAGTTTTTCTTTTGCTGATTTGTAGTTTAATTCCATTGTGGTCAGATAGAGTATAAGTGATTATTTAAATTTTCCTGTATTTGTTAAGATTTGGTTTGTGTCCTAATACATGGTCTATTTTAGAGAATATTCCATGTACTGCTGAGAACAATGTATATTCTTGCAGCATTTGGATGGAATGATCTGTAGGTATCTGTTAGGTCCATTTGTTCTATGACCTGTCCATTGATGAGAGTGGGGTATTGAAGTCACCCACTACAATTCAATTGTTTGGTGTTATCTCTGACCTTAAGTCTAATAATGTTTGTTTGATGAAATTGGGATCCCTCATGTTAGATGCATATATGTTTAGGATTGTAATGTCCTCCTGTTGGAGTATTCCTTTAATCAATATAAAATGACCTTCTTTATCTTTCCTCACTAATGTTGGTTTGATATTAGGATAGCAACCCCTGTTTGTTTCCTAGGCCCATTTGCTTGAAATACTGTTTTACATCCTTTTACCCTAAGACAGTGTCTATCTTTTATTGACAGATGAGTTTCCTGGAGGCAACAAATGGCAGAATCCTGCATTTTTCTTTTCTTTTTTTTTTTTTTTTTTTTTTTTTTTTTTTTTTTTTTTGAGGCAGCATCTCACTGTAGCTCAAGATGACCTGGAATTCACTGTGTATTCTCAAGATGGCCTCGAACTCATGGTGTTCCTCCTATCTCTACCTCCCAGTGTTGGGATTAAAGGCATGTACCACCACAGCTGGCAGGATCCTGCCCTTTAATACAGTCTGCAGGCCTGTGTCTTTTGGTTGGGGCATTAAGGCCATTGATATTAAGAGTTATTATTGAAAGATATTTATTTATTCTCTCTATTCTTCTTGTTTTGTAGTTCTTCCTGTTTTCCCTTTACTTGCTTTTTTTTTTTTTTTGAGGTAGGGTCTCACTTTGGTCCAGGCTGACCTGGATTTAACCATATAGTCTCAGGGTGACCTTGAACTCATGGCAATCCTCCTACCTCTGCCTCCCAAGTGCTAGGATTAAAGGCATGCGCCACCACACCTGGCTTACTTGTTTGTTTTAACTGTTATTTGAGTATGGTTTATTTTTTCCCTATTTCCTCCTGTGTGTGTTTTGCTTTCTCTTCAGCATGAAGGATTCTTTCAAGTATTTTCTATAGAGCTGGGTTAGTTGTCATAAATTCCTTTAGCCTGTTTTTGGTGTGGAATGTTCTTATTTCTCCATCAATTTGGATAGCTTTGCAGGATAAAGTAATCTTAGTTGACAGTTGTTATCTTTCAGAACTTGGAGTGCATCACTCCAAGCCCTTCTGGCTTTTAAAGTTTGTGTTGAGTAATCTGCTGTGATCCTGATGGGCTTGCCTTTGTAGGTGCCTTGCTTTTTCTAACTGCTTTCAATATATTTTCTTTGGTTTGCATGTTTAGTAGTTTAATTATAACATGGTGAGGAGAGGATCTTTCTAGGTTTTATCTGTTTGGTGTTCTAAAAACTTCCTGTATCTGCATTGGCATTTCTTTCCCAATTTGGGGAAATTTTTCTTCTATGATTTTATTGAAAACACCTACTAAGCCTCTGGATTGAAATTCTTCTCTTTATACTATACACTAAATTTTCATGTTTGATCTATTTAATTTAATTTATTTATTTAAGAGAGAGAAAGAGGCAGATAGAGAGAAAGAGAGAACAGGCATGTCAGGCCTCTAGTCACTGCAAACGAACTCCAGACGTATGTGCCCCTTGTGCATCTGGCTTACGTGGGTCCTGGGGAATCGAACTGGGGTCCTTAGGTTTTGAAGGTGAATGCCTTAACCACTAAGCCATTTCTCCAGCCCATTTTTGATCTTTTCATAGTGTCCCAGATATCTTGAAATTCCCATTCATACCTTCCTATTAGCTTGTCTTTCTCTTTGTTGGACTGTATTAGATCTGCCACCTGGTTTTCTAGTTTAAATATTCTGTTCTCTCCTTCATCCATTCTACTGGTGAGACTGTCCACAGAGTTTTTTATTTGAATGACTGTGCTTTTCAGAGCTAGAATTTCTGCCTGGTTTTTCTTCAGTTTTTCCATTTCCTTACTCTTGTCTTGTAATGACCTCCTATTTCATTAAGCTGGTTTCCTGTGTTCTCTTGGAATTCCTTCAGGAATTCCTTCTTTAATTTCTTTGTTTTCTTCTTTTATTCTTTTGATTTTTTCTTTGATTTCTTTGAGTATAGATAAAATCATTTTTTTAAAAATCTTTGTCAGGCATTTCATCTAAAACAGTCTCACTGGGGGCCATTTCTGATGGATTTATAATTTTTGATGGGATTGTATTGTCTTGATTCTTTGTTTTTCTTATATTGTAATGTTGAGATTTTTGAATTCTGAGTTGATTTTGATGTTTGGGTTTTCTAATAATCTGTAGTGCTTTTAGATTTCTAAGTCCAACTTTATGTACCTTCAAGAGTAGGAGTTTAAGGTGCCAAGTGTAGCTCTTGCACTCCAGTCCAGCCACAGAAGTAATCCTAGGTGTTGAGTTTGCCTGTTATTCAAGTATTCTAGTGGGCTGGGTGGAGCATTTTACTGGAAAATTCTAAAATTAAACAGTAATACACACAGTCAATAAAAACTAGCACAGGGCATACAAGTGTGGGGATTGAAACAAACAGATAACCCTGTAAAGCCACAATCCCTAAGGGTGTGTGTTGCTCTAAACCCTTAATCCTGTCAACTGGGAAGTTGAGATTTTTGTTCTAAAATGAGTTCCACTTCAGCCTGGGTCTGAATAAGACCCTGTCCCCAATAATGACAGAAGAAAAAAGACAAAGGTTCTAAGAGTCTGAAAGCATTAAAGGTAACAAGTTAACCCCCAAATACAGCTTAATTGAGGGTGGTAAATCCAACCAAGAATATGTAACCCATAACCTGCCCTGACATAGAAAGAGAGATTAGCACTTCCAGTGCAGGCCTATGTACCTGCTTTTTTTTTTTTCCCTGAAGTAGGGTCTCACTGTAGCCCAGGCTGACCTGGAATTCACTATGTCATCTCAGGGTGGCCTTGAACTCATGGTAATCCTCCTCCCTCTGCCTCCCAAGTGCTGGGATTAAAGGAATGCACCACCACATCTGGTTCTGCTTTTTTTGTTATCAGCCTCCTTACCTTTTGGGGTGGCTTCAAATCTCACCAATGCTGAATGCCCACCTCAATCCCTCCGTGTTGTGCTGTGAATCTGGTGCTCTGCTCAGCTGTGCTAGATGCCCTGCTGCTGAGAGCTGAATGTGTTTTCCCAAGGCTTGTGGTTCTGTCGGTTGGGGGATGGGAGAATGCAGCTTCCTGGAATTGTACTGGAACTGCTCAGCTCCTCGCCCCACTTGTGCCCAGCTGTCTCCCCTTCAGATTTCTTGACTTTGCAAGGAGGCTGATGAGGCTGAAAATTCCCCTTGTTTGGTCTCTGTTCCTGCAGCTGGGATCCCCGTGGGTCCCACAGCTCAGGTCCACAAGCTCCTCCGAGGGATTCTGGCCGATTTCCAACTTTCTTTTTCTTTTTCTTTTTCTTTTCTTTTCTTTTCTTTTCTTTTTTAAAGGCATGCTAGATCTTAGTGTCTCATGCTTCTCAGCTGTGGCTGAAACAAACAAACAAACAAACAAAAAACCTATACACCTTCACTTTTCAGGCAGAGTGTATTTTGCTGTGGTTTTGCTGAAATCCCTCCCTAGTCTGGATTAGTGTGACTTCTATGCAGCCATTTTACCGGAAAGTCCCTTAATCCTTATTTCTAAAGATGTCCTGAGAGAATACAAGATCTTGTTAGATTACATTCCTTTGATCTGCCCATGTAGTTATGTAGTTAGCTTTCAGTAAGGGAATAAGTTTACTCTGGCAAGACCTGCTTTTCTTTCTTTCTTTTTTTTTTTTTTTAATTTTATTTTAACGTGTGCTGTGGTCCTTCCCTTTCCAAGGGCTAACAAACCATTTGTTTTCCTCAAGTTGCAGAAACCCAACTTAGTGTACTTTAGACCAAGGAATGGGTAGAGAATAAAAATGTATTAGCTTACGTGACAACAAAACCCAAAGGGAATTAGCCTTCATCATGGCTGGATTGAGTCATATCCTCAGCCTTAGTCTCTCCCCCATTGTCTCAGTTCTATTTCTGAGCGCCGGCTGCATTTTCAGGTTCTAATGCAAAATATATATATTATTTATTTGCAAGCAGACACAAACACACACACACACACACACACACACACACACACACACACAGAGAGAGAGAGAGGAGAGAGAGAGAGAGAGAGAGAGAGAGAGAGAGGGAGAAAATGGGTGGGTCAGGGCCTCTGACTGCTGTAAATGAACTCCCAGATGTACCACTGCATCTGGTTTTATGTGGGTACTGGAAAACTGAACCTGAGTCCTTAAGCATTGCAGGCAAGCACTTTAACCGCTGAGTCATCTCTCCATTGCTTCCCGCCCCCCTTTTTTTTTTGGCAAGGTAGGGTTTCACTCTAGTTCAGGCTGACCTGGAATTCACTATCAGCGTCTCCTTTGTTTTTGAATCAGGGTCTCACTGTAGCCCTGGCTGGCCTGGAACTCACTCTGTAGCCCAGGGTGGCTTCAAACTCATGGTGATCCTCTTACCTCAGCCTCCCAAG
Source organism: Orientallactaga sibirica (assembly GCA_036365145.1). Lineage (NCBI taxonomy): Eukaryota > Metazoa > Chordata > Mammalia > Rodentia > Dipodidae > Orientallactaga > Orientallactaga sibirica. Next base: position 57,794,185 of record JAEOAD010000005.1, read on the forward strand.
TGTTGGGATGGCGTGTGCCATCATGCCTGACAGTCATTCTTATTGATGATGATGATGACTATTATTGTGATTAGCTAGTCTTACCATCTGATTGAATTTGATTGGCTGCATCTAAATCTAAATCAGCCAAGTGACCTTAGCCAACTTTGCTTCCACGTGATCAATGGTCATACTAGCCTTTCCAGTTTAACACAAATAGTTACAATAAAACAGTGCTCCAGTTATCCAGAGCTTATCATGTACCAGACACTATGCTGCACATTGTATATAGATTCCCTTATAAAATCTTATAAGAACCCTATAAGGAAGGTTAGATAAATATCCTAAGAAAGTCGGTCAGTGGTTGCAGAATAAATTTGAAATAGGCAGCAAGGTGTGTCAGTGTGTGTTTATAATCCCAGCACATGGGAGGTAGAGGCTGAAGAACCAGGAGTTCAAGGTCATCCTTGGCTACATATTGAGTTTGATAACAACCCTGTTTACATGAGACCTGCCTAAAAAAAATTTTTTTTTAGGCCAGGCATGGTGGTGCATGCCTTTAATCTCAGCACTTGGGATGCAGAGGTAGGAGGATTGCTGTGAGTTCAAGGTCACCCTGAGACTACATAGTGAATTCCAAAAAAAAATATTTTATTTGCAATCAGACATATATATATATATATATATATATATGGAGAGAGAGAGAGAGAGAGAGAGAGAGAGAGAGAGAGAGAGAGAGACAGAGACAGAGAGAGAGAGAGAGAGAGACAGAGAGACAGAGAGTGAGCAAGCATGCAAGGGCCTCTAGCCACTGCAAACAAACTCCAGGTGCATGCACCACTTTGTGTATCTGGCTTATGTGGATACTGGGGAATCAAACTTGGGTCATTAGGCTCTGGTGGCAAGTGCCTTTAACCACTGAGCCAAATCTCCAACTGCCCCCCCCCATTTTTCTATGTACATTTGGCTTATGTGGGTACTGGGGAATTGAACCTAGGTCCTTTGGCTTTGCAGGCAAGCGCCTTAACTGCTAAGCCAACCCTCCAGCCCTAAACTTTCTTTTAAAACGTATGTTTGTTTCCCTGTAAAGTGTGTTTATAGTGTAATACAAATTGTACAAGGGATAAATTGAGGGATAATAAAAGGTAGCTGTTGCAGTCAGGTTCACATGGCTGGCAGAAAACACTCGATGACAGGAGAAAGCAATGGCATGAGCAGAGGGTGGACATCACCTCCTGGCCAACATAAGGTGGACAACAGCAGCAGGAGAGTGTGCCAAACACTGGCAAGAGGAAGCTGGCTATAATACCTATATGTCCCTCCCCAACAATGCACTGCCTCCAGGAGGCTTCAATTCCCAAATTGCACCAGCTGAGGACCTAGAATTCAGAACACATAAGTTTATGGGGGACACCTGATTCAAATCACCACGGCAGCTATGGAGAGGCTTGCTAGGTCTGGATTGGAAGAATTTTAGTCCAAATTAGAGCTAGTTTAAGTATTGAGAGTTTTCTATATGCCATGACTTATGCCTTTTGTTTATTTAGTAGCAGTTCTTAGTTGTGGAACCTGAATAGCTGTCTTTGCTCAAATTTAATGGGGACCTTTCTAAAAAGCTATACCTATGATAGTGAGCATGCAGTTCTGCCAGGGGCAGTACAGCAAACCACAGGCAGTGCTCACAGCCATGCACCTGACAGATCCAGTCCAGGAACTTCTGAGCCTCTTGGTCCACTGAACAACCTCTCCCTCCTTAGACATTCAGCTTACATCAGATTAGATCCTTTTTTTAAAATGGGAAACCAGCTCACATTTAATTTTGATATTTTAAAATTATACAAGTTTTTGACATCAGACCTCCCAGCTTCTATTTAGTCTTTTAAAATGACAGGGAAACATCACCAATCACAGGTTAATGGGTTTAATAAGTTTACCCCTTCAGTTCCTATTTGCAGCACCCAATATTCCTTTGAAATAACAATCAGGCCAGCAGTGGCCAACAGTAAATTCTCATCTTCAGAGTTGAAAAGTTCAGATTCTCCAAGCATTCTGTATTCAGTGGCACTTGTCCAGAATTGGTATCTCCCCTAGCTGGGGGATTTTAAATGTACCAGTGAAAAAAGCTTTTTCCCCTTCAAGGGGAAGAAAGAAGATTATTCCTCAGAAGCCAGCCAGTCTGGCTGTGAGGTCTATCCTGCCCCATCTCTTCAGGCTCTTTTTCCTTTTCCTTTTTCTTTTTCTTTTTTTGCAGTAGAGCAAGAGAGACCAAAACCTAACCTGAGTAACAAGAAACAAGACAGTGATGGCTAGTAAGGGAGTCAGCAGGAGTAACAGAGATACTCCTTCATCTCCCACATCCAGTGTATGTGCTTCACAGAAAAACAATAACAACTTCACAAAATACAACAGTTAGAATTACAAAACCCATTCATCCGAGGGTGCTGGAAGGCAGCAAAGAGAGGTGGGAGGGTAATGAATGGCACACAGAGAAAAACCAAGTATTCAAATCTGTCCAGGCACAGGGGCTGGTAAATGCTAGAAAACAGCTGGAAAAACCGTGGTCCTTTCAGACTCACGGGGATGGTAAAACTCCACATACTGGTGTCAGGAGGATCCTGCCTTATGTGCACCAGAGACAAAGATTCCAATTCTTCAAAGAGAAAGGAATATGCAGAGGGCCCTTGGCAGTGGGTCCTGCCTTCCCTGGCAGGGAGAGGAGAACAGTTGCCACAGCCTCCATCCAATCCCACCATCTCCTTTGGACATCAGGGGACTCAGTGGCCTGTAGCAGCCTTCAGTTTGGCAGGGGATGGATGCGGTGAGGGCAACTTCTCTGCGGAGGTTGAGCTGCTTAGGGCTGACTGCAGGTAGACTGTTGTGGTAGTCTGAATATATGGCCCCTAATATATTCAGTTTTTTATTAGTTTATAGTTTGCATCTGCAGTCGCCTTGCTAGAGGCAATGTCACTGGGGGCGGGTCTTAAGATGTGATGGTGGTTTGAGATTCCATTGTGAAGATATGCAAAGTGTGCCTAATGGGAATTCCTGAAGTGTGCTGTGGCTTTTGGCTGTAGCTTTGTTCTGTGTGCTGTGTGCTTGGTTGGCTTTTCTCATCTCTTGCTTGGATCTGTGAAGGCAGGCCAGCTTCTTCTGCCATTATGGAACTTACCCTGGATCTGTAAGCTTCCATAAATAATATCCCTTCCTCCATAACTGTGCCTGGTCTGGAAGTTCATCTCAGTGAACTTGAAGCTGTCTGCTACAGTAAAGTGGTACCAGGAGAGGGGTGAGATGAACCGGACCATGTGGATATTCGTCTTTTGGAAGCTTTGTTTTGGAGGAATGGGCATAATGCTTGCAACTGAAGATGCTTTCTGGAGTGGTAAGCCAAGTTTTGTGGAGTATTCTGATGAGAGTTTGAGAATGCTAAGTGCAGACAGTACTGAACTTCAAGGCTTGGCTTATAAGCTTTCTAAGGGGAAGGAAAGACTGCAGAGGACTTTGTTGGAACTGGGCTACTGGCATAAGGGATGGCTACGTTCTGCTATCCAGGGACAGAAAGTTTGATCAAGGTTAAATTTGTAATGGACTGATGTGCTTGGCTAAAGATATTGGACTGAGAGGCTTAAGATTTTAAGTTGGAAAACCTCAAGCAAGTTAAAATTAGAGGCACTGAGACTGGTTTTAGGTTACTGGAGCTGCTATTGTCAACACATTAGCAATCTTAAGGAAGGTGGAAGGAAGGTGGCCTGACTGCTTTACATTAAAACAATGGAGCGGATGCCTGAGGAAAGACTGTTAAAAATGGAAACTCTTTTGGAAAGAGTTGACTGGAGAAGGAACCTGCTTTTCAAAGCTATGATTTATTTCATCCCTGGATTAAGAATATGGCTGTATCCTGTACACCTGGTATTAGTTTTGGAAGCATGAAAAATGCATGGAATGGTCATGAATTACACAGGTTCCAGGAGCCGCTGCTGAGATGTGACATGAGGCAGGGCATGAAGACCCTTAGGAATAGGCTGGAAGAGCCTTTGGAAGATGGACCTTGGTTTGCATGGAGACCTGAATATGTTTTGGATATACCAGAACTATGCAAGGGCTTCCATGTAGTGCAGTGTTGACCTGGGATTGAAGTTTTCCCTGGCAACTCTGCCCAGCTGGAGGGGCAGAATTAGAAAACCTGGAGACTGTCAGTCTCTGGTTATATTGAACTTGATCTGCAGAAGTTTGATGATTGCTGATGGTGGTTGAGTTTACATTATTCTAGTCTCTCCTTGCTATGCCTTATACCAATTAAAAATGTTTACTCTGTGCCTTTACATGTTGAAAGTATTTAACTTGTTTGATTTTACAGGACTCACTATCTTAAGTTGGTCAAGACTATGAGAACCTTTGAAATTGGACTGAATACAATTTACAATGTGTGATAGTTATAATTCTATTGGGGGCCAGGGGCGGAATGTGGTAGTTTGAATATATGGCCCCCAATATATTCAGTCTTTTATTAGTTTATAGTTTGCATCTGCAGCCACCTTGCTAGAGGCAATGTCACTGGGGGTGGGTCTTAAGGTGTGATGGTGGTTTGAGATTCCATTGTAAAGATATGCAGTGTGCCTAGTGGGAGTTCCTGAAATGTGCTGTGGCTTTTGGTTGTAGCTTTGTTCTGTGTGCTGTGTGCTGTGTGCCTGGTTGGCTTTTTTTTCTCTCTCTCTCTCTCTCTTTTTTTTTTTTTTTTTTTTTTTTGAGGTAGGGTCTCACTCTAGCTCAGGCTGACCTGGAATTTACTATGTAGTCTCATGGTGGCCTCAAACTCACGGCGATCCTCCTACCTCTGCCTCCCAAGTGCTGGGATTAAAGGCATGCACCACCACGCCCGGCCTGGTTGGCTTTTCTCTTCTCTTGCTTGGATCTGTGAAGGCAGGCCAGCTTCTTCTGCCGTTATGGAACTTCCCCTGGATCTGTAAGCTTCAATAAATAATATCCCTTCCTCCATAACCGTGCCTGGTCTGGAAGTTCATCTCAGCAAACCTGAAGCTGTCTGCTTCAACTGTCTTGTGGAATAGTCTGTTGCTTAAGAAGACCACCAAGAAGAGGTGCAGCTGGAAAAGGTATGCTTTCCCAGGAGTCTTTGCTTCATTGGTGCTGATGATGAATAAAGGAAATAGGATTGAGAAGAGGCAGCCACTGATGATGTAGGAGGACTGCATTGCTGTGAGGAAAGCCAAGGGCAAGCCAAACCCAAAGCAGTAAGGCCAATTCCTTTCTGTGTTTGACAATCGCTGGTGCATTTCAATTCCTTTGTTGAACCAACGATACTCGAAGCAGTACAGTGAGTAAAGAAGTGACATATGCAGCAGAGTAACCAGCCAAGGAGATGGATGGAAAGAGACTCCCAAACATCCCTGGACAAGGAAAAGAGCCTGTAGCAGAAGGTTGAAGAACATGTCAGCAGTTATTTTGCTGACACTAGGGAATGGATGAGGCTTCCTCCCTGATACCTCAAATGCCAGGTCAGCTATATCCTGAAACCAAATGGCATTCACAACTTTGATAATCACAAACAGGGGGAGCACCCAAAGAGCACTGAAAATGGAGGTGAGAAAGAATTTCAGCCACGACCAGACATCTCCATGGAGCGACGGATCACCAATGATCCGGGCTGTTACTGACTGAAGCACAGGAATAAATACTCGGTAAAACAAGAGGAGACTGAACTTGTTTATTTTTACCCCACTACCATCCTCTTCCATGCCTCTTCTCCCCAACATTAAAACAGTTAAGCAAGCCGGGCGTGGTGGCACATGCCTTTAATCCCAGCACTCGGGAGGCAGAGGTAGGAGGATCGCAGTGAGTTCAAGGCCATCCTGAGACTACCTAGTTAATGAGACCCTACCTTGAAAAAAACCAAAAAAAAAAAAAAAAAAAAAGTTAAGCATAGCTGGGCGTGATGGCACATGGTTTTAATCTCAGACTCAGGAGGCAGAGGTAGGAAGATTACTATGAGTTTGAGGCCACCCGGTGACTTCATAGTGAACTCCAGGTCAGCTGGGGCTACAGCAAGTCCCTACCCAAAATACTTCACCATTCCAAACACAACACTGGAAAATTCGACTAACAATGCATGGCTCACTCTCTTGTTTTTGTTCTATGCTCTGGGCTCTCCTCTGTGCCAGGACATTACTTGCCCTTCTTCGAAGCTGCTCTTCTCTCTTGTGCTGGATTCGGGCATCTAGCTTTGAGATGGTGCAAAAGCCCCATATGGAGTCCTGCAGAAAGGTTTTAACACTGTCAGCCATCTCTTCACTGCCCAGACTATCAATTATTCAGAGAGGGAAGTACTTCCAAAGCTCTCATCATGAAAGACCCCGCAGCCAAGGGTCCGATCCTGGCGCCCGCTCGCCCCCCCAGGCCCTGCTGGGTGCAGCCGGTGCTCCCCAGGGCCCGGGCTGTGCCCGCACTCCAGATTAGATCTTATGCGATCTACCTCCCAGTGTTTATGGCCTAACACTTGAACTACTTCTGTTATAAACACAGTGCCTTTTTTTTTTTTTTTTTTTTTTTCTAAATTGAGGGCTGGAGAGATGGCTTAGCAGTGAAGGCACTTACCTGGGAAGCCTAAGGACCCAGGTTGATTGCCCAGTACCCACGTAACTCAGTTGTACAAGGTGGGGCACAGACGTCTGGAGTTTGTTTGCAGTGGCTGGAGGCCCTGGCATGCCCGTTTTTTCTCTCTCTCTCTCTCTGTGTCTCTCTCTTTCTGCATCATTCTCTATGTCTCTCCTTCTCTCAAATAAATAAATAAAATAAAAATTTGAAGCAGGGACTCACTCTAGCTCTGGCTGACCTAGAACTCATTGTGTAACCCAGGGTGGTCTTGAACTCAGTGATTCTCCTACCTTAGCCCCCCAAGTGAGTGTAGGCATGAATCATTACACCTTGCTCAAGAGCCATTTTTTTCTTTTTAGCATGTATCTGAGGTACCATGGAGGATCCAAGATGAGCAGGTGCTCCTCTTGCCTCCAAGAGCTTAGTGTTTAGCCCGGAAAAATGAGCCTAGTCATAAATGTTCCAAGTCCAAAGTTGGGATGCATGACATATTATGACATATTGTAACCATCCATAAGATAACAAAGAAAAATTGAACAGATATCCACATGCTTATCTTCTAGCTTAACATTTTTGTCATGTTTGCTTCAGAGTTTTTTAATTTTTTAAAATATTTTATTTTTATTTTTTTTGGAGAGAGACAGAGAGAAAGAGAGAGAGAGAGAGAGAGAGAGAGGAAGACAGATAGAGATGGGCGCACCAGCAGTGTCTCAGCTGCTGAGAACGAAATACAGATGCGTGCGCCCCTTGTGGTCAAGTGCGGCATTGCGCCCTTGCGTCACTTTGCATCTGGGTAAATGTGGGACCTGGAGATTGGAACTGCTGGAGATTGGAACCAGCGTTCTTAGGCTTAGGAGGCAGGCGCCTTAACCCCTAAGCCATCTCTCCAGCCCGTTTTTAAATTTTTTATTTATTTTAAATATTTATTTGAATGAGAGAAAGAGGCAGATAGAATGTGCATGCCAGGGCCTCTATCCACTGCAAATGAACTCCAGACATGTGCACCACCTTGTGCATCTGGCTTATGTGGATACTGCTGGCAAATGAAATCTCTTTAGTCTCAGAGTTTTTTTTTTTTTTTTTTTTTTTTTTTTTTTGCTGGCAAATGCCTTAACCACTAAGCCATCTCTTTAGTCTCAGAGTTTTTTTAAACAAATAGAATATCTCAGCAAGAAAAGGGAGAACTATTGATAGAAGAGCTGATATGAACCTCTAGGGAATTAGACTGACTGAATAAAGCTAGTCCTAACCGGTTACATACTATTTGATTCCATTTACACAACATTCTCCCCCTCCCCCTCCCTCTCCTTCTCCTTCTTTTTTTCTTCTTTTGAGGTAGGGTCTCACTCTAGACAAGGCTGACCTGGAATTCACTATGTAGTTTCAGGCTGGCCTCAACCTCATGGTGATCCTCCTACCTTGGCCTCCCAAGTGTTGGGACTAAAGGCATGTGCCATCACACCCAGCCTCTTTTTTTTTTAATTAAAATTTTTTTTTACCTTTCTCTGTGTGTGTGTGTGTGTGTGTGTGTGTGTGTGAGAGAGAGAGAGAGAGAGAGAGAGAGAGAGGGAGAGAGAGAGAGAACAGGCATGCCAGAGCCTCCAGCCACTGCAAATTTAACTCCAAACTCATGGACCACATTGTGCATCTGGCTTAAGTGGGTCCTAGAGAATTGAACCTGAGTCCTTTGGCTTTGCAGGCACATGTCTTAACCACTAAGCCATCTCTCCAGCCCATCTTTTTTTAAAATTTGTATTTATTTTATTTGTATTTATTTTATTTATTTGTACTCCAGATGCATGTACCACCTTGTGTATATATGGCTTTATGTGGGTACTGGGGAATCAGACCCTGGATTGTTAGGCTTTGCAGGCAAGCACCTTAACCTCTGGCTGAACTATCTCTCCAACCCCTCATGACATTCTTGAGGTGACATATCATAGAAATAGAGAAATGACTTGTGGTTGTCAAGAGTTGAAGTGGCTGGGGCTGGGGTCATGAGGGGGAAAGGGCACCATAGAGCGTACTTGTGAAATTGTTCTGCACTGGGACTGGGTCAACACCAGCATGCTGGTTGTCATACTGCAGTATAGTTTTGGAACTGTGACTATACAGGAAACTGCAAAAAGAACCCATGGAACTTCTCTGTGTGTTTCTTATTGATGCAGGATTTTATAGTTCAGGAAGGGCCTGTGAACTCCAACTTTTAGGTCCTTATCTAATTTTAGCAAAGAATTGATAAAAACAAATTTCAAGAAAGTGAATTTATGAATGATGAGGTTTATTGTAGGGGGAATTAAGATTCAGGGAATAACCTGCATCCCTGCCACCATGGCCACTTAAAAAAAAAAAAAAAAGATTCAGGGAAGAGGCTAGCTGAAAGTCTAAAACCAGAGGAGATTTCTCCTTGTCTGGCTAGAAAGGGAGAGGGAAGATTAAGAAATCTCCATTACAGGGAAATCTCTGGGGGTTAAAGGGCTGTGGAGGAGGCAAGCACATCTACAAGCGGAAGGCAAAGCACCAGAACCAAAAGACTCCCTTCATATAAAAGACCAGAGAGGATTAAGAAACAGGTGCCAGGAAGGACTCACGCCTTTAATCCCAGATCGGGAGGCAAAGGAAATATCAAACATGGCCACCCTGAGACTACATAGTGAATTCCAGGTCAGCCTGAACTAGAGTGAGACCCTACCAAAAAAAAACCAAAAAAAAAAAAAAAAAAAAAAAAGAAACAGTGAAGGACTCCGAGATCAAAGAAATATCAAACATGTATAACAAGGTGAGAAAGCTCCCCAAAGTGCAGGAGGAAAGCAAGAAAATCCCTAGGCATAAGGAAGTACCCCCCCTTGCAGCCAGGTGAGACTGCAGGAAGAAGAGAGAGCTTGCTCAGTGGTGAGACTCCTTTGTATGGAGCAGTCATCCATTTAGGATGAGCCTTGTAATCAGACTCAGGTGTGTAAGGAGAGACCTGATTGGTTTGTGGACTTAGGGCTGACTCAGGAGGGGCCAGAGCACCTAGGTGTGCTGAGCTGAGGAAGAAGCGAAGGTTCCTCCTGGGGAGTGTTGCCTGCGGCCATCGTGGATGAACCTGGATCAGATGGCAATTTAGATCTGCTTTGGTAGGCAAGGGGCCATCTCCTTGTTGTCCTTGAGCCCTGTTTCTGGCTGACTGCCTATAAAAAGCTATCTTCCTCCTGTTTCTCCTTTATTATCACTGCATATGTGTCTACAATTATTTCAAAAATAAAATGATAAAATGCTTGATTAAAAAAAACAAAACTCGGGCCAGACATGGTGGTACACGCCTTTAATCTAGCACTCAGGAGGCTGAGGTCAGAGGATTGCTATGAGTTGGAGACCAGCCTGAGTCCGGTCAGTCTGGGCTATAGCAAGACCCTACCTTGAACAAAAAAAATACCCTTGGGGGCTGAGGAAATGGCTTAGCAGTTAAGGTGCTTGCTTGCCTATGAAGCCTAAGGACCGGAGTTTGATTCTTCAGTAGCCACATAAAGCCAGATATACAAGGTGGTACATGTGTCTGGAGTTTGTTTGCCCATTCTGCTCTCTATCTGCACTGACCTCTCAAATAAATAAAATACTTTAAAAAATTCACTGCCACCAAGGAGACCTTTGATAGTGCCTCAGTTCTATCTCTTCTTATACTGCTTCCTATTTTTTTTTCTTTCTTTTTTTTTTTCGAGGTAGGGTCTCACTCTGGTCCAGGCTGACCTGGAATTAACTATGTAGTCTCAGGGTGGCCTCGAACTCTCGGCAATCCTCCTACCTCTGCCTCCCAAGTGCTGGGATTAAAGGCGTGCGCCACCACACCCGGCCTTGCTTCCTATTTTTATTTCTTTTGTACAGGCATAATATGTGTGTTGTGTATGTGGTTCTGATATGTGTTGAATGGTGCCCCATGTGCGCATGCAGAGGCCATGGGAGAATGTGGGATGTTTCCTTCTCCATCACTCATCCTCATGTTTCTTTGAGATGGAGTCTCTCAGCGATTCCCAGAGCTTGCTGTTATTGTGAGCTCCTTCTGTCTCTGCTCCTCAAAGGATTGGGATTATAGACATGCATGGTTATGCCCAGCTGTAGATGTGGGTGCTGGGAAATCAACTCAGATGTCAGACCCCCTCAGGCCCTTATGCTTGAATGGAAGCCCTCTTACCTGCTAAGCTATTCTCTAGCCCTGCGTATGTTTTAAAAAGAGTATTTATTCATTTATTTGAGAGAGAGAAAGAGAGAGATGGACGGAGAGAAAGAATAGGCATGCCAGGGCCTCTAGCCATTGCAAATGAACTCCAGACGCAAGTGCAACCTTGTAAATCTGGCTTACATGGGTACTGAGGGATCAAACATGGGTCCTTAGCTTTCACAAGCAAGTGCCTTAACTGCTAAGCCATCTCTCCAGCCCCTTGTTATGTTTTTATTTTTTTTATTTTTGGTTTTCGAAGTAGGGTCGCACTCTAGCCCAGGCTGACCTGGAATTCCCTATGTAGTCTCAGAGTAGCCTCAAACTCACAGTGATTTTCCTACTTCTGCCTCTCAAGTGCTGGGAGTAAGGGTGTGTGCCACCAAGTCTGGCTATTGAAAAATTTTTAAAAATCATTTTATTTATTTATCTGAAACAGGGACAGAGAGAGAGAGAGAGAGAGAGGGAGGGAGGATGGGCATGCCATGGCCTCTAGCCACTGTAAACAAACTCCAGATGAATGGACCATGGTGTGTATCTGGCAAATGTGGGACCTGGAGAATTGAACCTGGGTCCTTAGGCTTTGCAGGCAAATGCCTTAATTACTAAGCCATCTCTTCAGCCCAAGTCTGTCTTTTTTTTTTTTTTAGAGAGACAAAGACAGAGAGAGAGAGAGAGAGAATAGGTACACCAGTGGCCTCTCAGCTGCTGTGAATGAATTCCAGACTTGTGGGCAAGTGCAGCATTGCATGCTTGGGTCACTTTACATCTGGTTAAATGTGGGAACTGGAGCATTGAACGGGCATTCTTAGGATTGACAGGCAGGTTCCTTAACCACTAAGCCATCTCTCCAGCCCAAGTCTGGCTATTTTTTGTTTGTTTTTTTTTTTAATTTTTTATTGACAACTTCTTTAATTGTAGACAATATCCCATGGTACTTCCCTCCCTCCCCCCACTTTCCCCTTTAAAACTTCACTCTCCATCATATCCCCTCCCCCTCTCAATCAATCTCTCTTTTCAGTTTGATGTCATGATCTTTTCCTCCTATTATGATGGTCTTATGTAGGTAGTGTCAGGCACTGTGAGGTCATGGATATCCAGGCCATTTTGTGTCTGGAGGAGCATGTTGTAATGAGTCCTACTCTTCCTTTGGCTCTTACATTCTTTCTGCCCCCTCTTCTGCAATGGACCCCGAGCCTTGGAAGGTGTGTTTGAGATGTTTCAGTGCTGAGTATTCCTCTGTCACTCCTTCTCAGCACCATGGTGCCTTCTGAGTCATCCCAAGGTCACCACCATCTAAAAAGAGAAGCTTCTCTAACCAAAAGTGAGAGTAGCATTAATATATGGGTATGAAAATTAAGAGAAGTACTTACTGGTCAGTTTGGTGAGCATAGTATATGCATTTAGCGTGATACCAGCAGACATTACACCCCTAGGGCTCATGACTACCCCTGTTGTAGGTTTTCAGTATTAGGGATGTATTCCTTCCCATGGAGTGGGCCTCTAGTCCAATTAGAGAGTTATTGATTTACCCCATAACAGACATGCCACTATTGCACCCATTGGCTCGTTTGGCTTGGCTGGCCAAATTTAAAGCTTGCAGTGTTCACTGTTGAGTACCTTCACTGGTGTTTTCTCTCTTCCATTGTACTGCATGAAGTGTAGCTTTTTCCAACTTTCTGTCAGCTGGTCCACCTGGAGGAGGCTTTCAGCTCAGCTCCAGCAGGATTTCTCAGTGACCTTGTTTCCCAAGTATGTGGAGTCTTCAGCAATAGGGTCTTACCATCTATTCCTGGTGGGAAACCAAGGGCCTCGGCAATGGCCTATAATGTTTTGGGGGCATCTGTGACCTCCCTGGCCAATAACTCACTGGAAGGTATCCCTTCCCTGGCACTGAAAATTTTCTAGTAGCAATCTATGGCTTCTGAGTGTCCCATTGTCCAGAAAAGTAGGTTTCTATATGGCTTACTTATATCCTCTTAGATTTTGATTAGCCCTCCCTCCACCATTCCTTTACTCAATTCTCTTTCCTGACCTCACTTAGACCTTTTCACCCCCATCAATCTGTTCTTCTACTTACATACATACAATACCATTCTATTAAGTCCCCCTCCCTCCCTTTCTATTCCCTTTATATCCCTTTTCTAGCTTACTGGCTTCTGCTACTGAGTTTTATTTTTACTCACATAGAAGTCCAATCATTTGTAGCTAGGATCCACATATGAGAGAGATCATGTGACGTTTGGTTTTCTGGGCCTGGGTCCAAGTCTGGCTATTTTTATACCTGTTGTATATACCTGCAGTTCTCTAAAAATATATAGGATAATATTACATATTCTAAACTGTAGAAATAGTATCATAGTCTTTGTACCATTCTGGGTATTGCTTTTTTTTTTTTCTTTCATTGTTCTTTATGTTTGTGGAAACTCCATGTTGATATATGAAAAAACAGTTCATTTTTCACTCTTTAGAATTCCATTGGTGGTATAACTATGACTGTACTGTAAGTTATTTATCTTCTTTCTTATTGCTGTCATTACTAACAGTGCTTCCTGGAATATTCTTGTTCACATTCTTTGTATATATTGGAGAAATTTAAAAAAAATTGAATTTATTTTTATTCATTTATCTGTGAGAAAAAGGCAGAGAGAGAGAGAAAAGAGAGAGAGAGAATGAGCACTCCAGGGCCTCCAGATACTGCAAATTAACTCCAGGCACATGTGCTACCTTGTGCATCTAGCTTTATGTGGGTCCTAGGGAATTGAACCTGGGTCCTTTGGCTTTGTAGGCAAGTGCCTTAATTGCTAAGCCATCTCTCCAGCACAATGTGGAGAAATTTCTTGAAGGCAAGTTGTATCTAGCAGTAGAACTGCATGGCTAAACAAATGCATGCATTTTCCATTTTTCATTATTGCTAAATTGCTCTTGAGTGTTTGCACCAATTTATATGATTATACCAGTAGATGAGACTGCTTACCATTCTTTTTGTGTTTATTTTTTTCTTTCCTTTTTCTTTTTCTTTTTCTTTTTTCTTTTAGGTAGGGTTTCACTGTAGCACCAGGCTGACCTGGAACTCAACTCACTCTGTTGTTCTAGGTTGGCTCAAAGTCACAATGATACTCCTACCTCTGCCTTCTGAGTACTTGAATTAAAGGTGTGCACCACCAAGCCCAGCCTGCTGGCCATTTTTTAAATTGTTTATTTTTTTTATTTTAGAGAGAATTGGCACTCCAGGGCCTTAGCCACTGCAGTCGAACTCCAGATGCTTGTGCCACCTAGTGGGGATGTGTGAACTTGCACTTGCCTCACCTTTGTGCATCTGGCTAATTTGGGATCTGAAGACTTGAACATGGGTCCTTAGGCTTCGCAGGCAAACACCTTAACTGCTAAGCTATCTCTCCAGCCCACCATTCTTAAATATATATATATATATTTTTATGAGAAAGATAATGTGTGCTCCAGGGCCTATTTTTAAAAAATATTTTATTTTTATTTATTTATTTGAGAGAGAGAGAGAGAGATACAGAAATAGGCAGAGAGAGAGAGACAGAGAGAAAGAGAGAGAGAGAGAGAGAGAGAGAGAGAAAATGGGCCTGCCAGGGCCATCAGCCACTGCAAACAAACTCCAGATGAGTGCACTCCCTTGTGCATCTGGCTTACATGGGTCCTGGGGAGTTGAACCTGGGTCCTTTGGCTTTGCAGGCAAGTGCCTTAACCACTAAACTATCTCTCCAGCCCACCTTTCTTAAATATATAATTTATGAGAAAGAGAGAATGAATGTGTGCTCCAGGACCTATTGCTACCACAAATGAACTCCAGATGCATGTGCCACTTTGTGAGTCTGGCTTTACACGAATACTGAGGAACTGAATCCAGGTTGTCAGACTTTGCAAGTAAGCACCTTTAAGTGCTTAGTCATCTCTCCAGCCCTGCATTCTTTTTTAAAAATATGATTTATTACATTTATTAGAGAGAAAGAGAGAGAGAGAGAGTGTATGGGTGCATCAAGGCCTCCTGCCCTTATAAACAAATTTCAGATGCATGCACCACTTTGTGCATCTGGCTTTACATGAATGCTGGGGAATCAAACCCAAGCTATCAGGCTTTGCAAGCTAGCATCTTTAACCACTGCACTCTCTCTCCAGCCCTACATTATTTTTTAAAATATTTACAAGGAAAGACAGTGGGGGCATGCCAGCACCTTCTGCTGCTACAAACAAACTCCAGATACATGTGCCACTCTGTGCATCTGGCTTTACATGAGTACTGGGGAATCAAACCCAGACCTTTAGACTTTGCAAGGAAGCGCCTTAACCTCTGACCCATCTCTTAAGCCATTCTCTTGCCATTCTATATCCTTCTACATTCTTATAGATACTTCAAAAATATATTTTTGTCAATCTGATAGGAATGAAGTAATACTGTGGTCTAATTATTAACACTGGTCTTTTTATTTGGTTCTTATCCATTTAAATTTTTTTATTTTGTGAATTACCTGTTTATATCTATATTAGCCAAGGATTGGGTGGAGATTAATACAAGTCATTCTGTTGTTGGAAGGTCTGAAGAGATGGGCCACAGAACTGTCCCTAAGGATCACTTCTGCGCAATACTGAAGGGATGGCTCTCCAGAGGAGCTGCTGTCCTCTTCAACACTCAGGAAACTGGAACGTTGGGAGAGGCAGTTTCCAATGCTAGCTTTAGGCTTTCACAACTTCAGCCATAATCTATTACACTGTCAGAATTGTTGACTTCAGAACAATGCAATATCTGTCTTGTTAAATGGATCCCTACTTTGTTTAGGTCTAAATTCAGGCTCAAACAAAACCATCTGATTGATGGGCTAGGGACTGTGGGAAGTTAGTTTTTAGCTCTCCAGTTTCAGTGTAATAGCAAGACCCAGGAGGAGATTGAAACTGATGGTAAATACCAAAATACTATATTGTTAACAACAGTGTTCTGTCTCTATTTGTAGTTTCTTTTGTTTTTTGGGGGTAGGGTCTCACTCTAGTCCAGGCTCACCTGGAATTCACTCTGTAGTCTCAGGCTGACTTCAAACTCTCAGCGATCCTCCTACCTCTGCCTCCTCAGTGCTGGGATTAAAGGCATGTGCCACCATGGCCAGCTCTCTCTGTGTGTTTTTATATTAGATTACTTTATTTCAGTGATTCATAGACCGCTATATATATATGGATATATCATAGGTATTAAAATTTTGCAGGTTACATTTATTAGAAATATCTTCTGGTCTAAGGCCCTTCTTCTCCCTCCTTGTCCTCCTCCTTCTTCTTTTTCTATTGAAAGAGAGAGAGGAAGAAGCAGAGAGAGAGAGAGAGAATGGGTGCACCAGCAGCCTCTCAGGCACTGTGAATGAATTCCAGATGCATACACCCCTTGTGGGCAAGTGTGGCATTGCGCCATTGCATCACTGTGTCTGACTAAACGTGGGACCTGGAGAATCGAACGGCATTCTTAGGGGCTTCGCAGGCAGGTTCCTTAACTGCTAAGCCATTTCTCCAGCCCCTATCTTCTTTTATTATTTTAGTTTTTCGAGGTAGGGTCTCAGTCTCACCTGGAACTCACTCTGTAGCACCAGCCTGGTCTCACACTCACAGAGACTTGTTAAATGGATCCCTACTTTGTTTAGGTCTAAATTCAGGCTCAAACAAAACCATCTGATTGATGGGCTAGGGACTGTGGGAAGTTAGTTTTTAGCTCTCCAGTTTCAGTGTAATAGCAAGACCCAGGAGGAGATTGAAACTGATGGTAAATACCAAAATACTATATTGTTAACAACAGTGTTCTGTCTCTATTTGTAGTTTCTTTTGTTTTTTTGGGGTAGGGTCTCACTCTAGTCCAGGCTCACCTGGAATTCACTCTGTAGTCTCAGGCTGACTTCAAACTCTCAGCGATCCTCCTACCTCTGCCTCCTCAGTGCTGGGATTAAAGGCATGTGCCACCATGGCCAGCTCTCTCTGTGTGTTTTTATATTAGATTACTTTATTTCAGTGATTCATAGACCGCTATATATATATGGATATATCATAGGTATTAAAATTTTGCAGGTTACATTTATTAGAAATATCTTCTGGTCTAAGGCCCTTCTTCTCCTCCTCGTCCTTGTCCTCCTCCTTCTTCTTTTTCTATTGAAAGAGAGAGAGGAAGAAGCAGAGAGAGAGAAAGAGAATGGGTGCACCAGCAGCCTCTCAGGCACTGTGAATGAATTCCAGATGCATACACCCCCTTGTGGGCAAGTGTGGCATTGCGCCATTGCATCACTGTGTCTGACTAAACGTGGGACCTGGAGAATCGAACGGCATTCTTAGGCTTCGCAGGCAGGTTCCTTAACTGCTAAGCCATTTCTCCAGCCCCTATCTTCTTTTATTATTTTAGTTTTTCGAGGTAGGGTCTCAGTCTCACCTGGAACTCACTCTGTAGCACCAGCCTGGTCTCACACTCACAGAGATCCTCCTACCTTGGCATCCCAAGTGAATACTGGGATTAAATGGGTGCACACCACATATGGCCACTTTAAATACATCTTGTTTTTTTGAAATTTTAATTTTATTTAATTTATTTGCAAGCAGAGAGAGACACACACACACACACACAGAGAATAGGTGTGCCAGGATCTCTAGCTGCTGCAAACAAACTCCAGATGCATGTGCCACTTTGTGCATCTGGCTTTACGAGGGTAATGGGTATTGAAGCTGGGTCATTAGGCTTTGCAGGCAAGTGCCTTAACCACTGAGTCATCTCTCCAGCCATTTAATCTTGTTTTTTTTTTTTTTTTTTTTTTGATTTTTGCAAGGTAGGGTCTCACTCTGGTCCAGGCTGACCTGGAATTAACTATGTAGTCTCAGGGTGGCCTTGAACTCTCGGCGATCCTCCTACCTCTGCCTCCCCGAGTGCTGGGATTAAAGGCGTGCGCCACCACGCCCGGCTTTAATCTTGTTTTTTGAAAAGAGTCTCACTCTGTAGTCCAGGTGAGTCTTGAATTTGTGACAGTCTTTCTGCCTCAGCTTCTCAGTGTTGGGGTTACAGGCATCATTTCCTTTAGATTGTAGAATTGTATGATAAACAGAACATTTCAATATTAATGTAGTCAGACTTATCAGTCTTTTCTTTTTTTATTTTTATTTTAAATTATTTTATTTATTTTTGGAGAGAGAGACACAGAGAGAGACAGACAGAGAGGGAGAAGGAGACAAAGAATGGGCGCACCAGCAGTCTCAGCTGCTGGGAATGAAAGCCAGATGTGTGTGCCCCCTTGTGGGCAAGTGCAGCATTGCGTCCTTGCGTCACTGCATCTGGTACCTGGAGATTGGAACTGGGTTCTTAGGCTTAGCAGGCAGGTGCCTTAATGGCTAAGCCATCTCTCCAGCCCAGTCTTTTCTTTTTTAAAAAAAATATTTATTAACCAAAAAGGAAAAAGTTCCTTTTGCGAGGCGTGGTGGCACACGCCTTTAATTCCAGCACTTGGGAGGCAGAGGTAGGAGGATTGCCATGAGTTTGAGGCCACCCTGAGACTACATAGTGAATTCCGGGTCAGCCTGGGCTAGAGTGAGACCCTACCTTGCAAAACCAATATATATTATTTGCAAGCAGAAAGAGAGAGAAAGAATATGAGTTCCAGGGCCTCTTACTGCTGCAAACAAACTCAGATACACATGCCACTTTGTAAATATGCCTTCCCTTGAATCTGGGCAAACAAGCTTTGCAAAAAAGTACCTTTATGTGCTGGAGAGATGACTCAGTGGTTAAGGTGCTTGCTTGTGAAGCCTAATGAACCAGGTTCGATTCCCCAGTACCCATGTGTGAGCCAGATGTACAAAGTGGCACATACATCTGGAGTTCGTTTGCAGCAGCTGGAGGTCCTGGCATGCCCATTCATTCTCTCTCTCTCTCTGCTTGCAAATAAATAAATATCTTTTTTTTTTTTTTTTTGGTGTTTCAAGGTAGGGTCTCACTCTAGTCCAGGCTGACCTGGAATTCACTACCAGGATGGCCTTGAACTCATGGTGATCCTCCTACCTCTGCCTCCCAAGTGCTTGGATTAAAGGCGTGCACCACCATGCCCAGCAAATAAATAAATAAGTTTTAAAAAGGAAAAAAGTACTAGTTTTAAAAAGCACTAGCCAGGCGTGGTGGCGCAAGCCTTTAATCCCAGCACTTGGGAGGCAGAGGTAGGAGGATCGCTGTGAGTTCGAGGCCACTCTGAGACTACAAAGTTAATTCCAGGTCAGCCTGGGCCAGAGTGGTGAGACCCTACCTCGAAAAACCAAAAAAAAAAAAGGAAAGTACCTTTAGCTGCTGACCCAGCTCTCCAACCTGTGAAATATAATTTAATGGCTACTCCACATTGAAGCTATCTGATTTTTTTTGAAGCACAATTATCAACTTTATTATGTTGATATTAATATTAAGTTGATATTAATATAAACTTTATTATGAGATAAGGGATGATCCAAGCTTTAGATGAAAACACTAATATTTAAGAGAGCCGGGCATGGTGGTGCATGCCTTTAATCCCAGCACTCAAGAGGCAGAGGTAGGAGTTTGAGGCCACGGTGAATTCCAGGTCAGCCTGGGCTAGAGTGAGACCCTACCTCAAAAAACAAAAAACAAAAAACAAAAAAAATTAAAAAAAGAGAGGAGAGAGGGGGGGAAAAGAAGGGAGGGAGAGAAATAACCTAAATGCCTGTCTCTATATATGATTTTATGGCTAAATTACATTGCTTAAAGGAGGGGTAAAGATGAATCAAATTTAAAACTATGTACAAAATGCAAGCTGATTTATTCTTATCTTAAAGAATTTTCTTTGTGTAAATCAAATTGTAAGGTGGTTTTATAGGACTTTTTGGGTTAAAGGATGACAGATGAGTGGTAATATTGTTAAATTCAGGTTATAAACATTCTGACCTTCATAAGCATAGTTTTTTTGTTTTAACATCCTTGTTTGTCTTTAGGGAAACTAACTAGCATTATCTCTGTAGGAAATTTTGTCAGCCAGAAACACAAAATAGATCTCAGTATGAGGGCCTTGTTTTCTTTCCTATGTTCTTTGAATTTTCCTGCCTTTCTATCCTGCCTCAGAACCATATCCATTGTGATTGATCTATATTTTCAAACTGTTCTTAAAGTGTGGTCCTAAAGGAACATCATCAGCATCACCTGGCAACTCCTTAGAAAGAAACACAAATCCTTGGGTCTCACCATTGACCTGAAGAATCAGAACTGTGCCGGGGGCTGGGAGGGGGCAAGTCAATCAACCTATTTTAAGAAATCCTTTATGCCTCTGACCACTTGGGAACTTCCAGCTGTGGATCCCAGCATCCCCCATCACCTAAAGCTAGACCAGATTCTTTTGCATGTCCTCTGGACATGGTGTGGAGTTGCGACTACTGACATGCTTTTGCCTTTTTTTTTTTTCTTTGTGGTTTTTCGAGGTAGGGTCTCATTCTAGCCCAGGCTGACCTGTAATCCACTATGTAGTCTCACGGTGGCCTTGAACTCACAGCGATCCTTCTACCTCTGCCTCCCAAGCACTGGGATTAAAGGAGTGTGCCACCACACCCAGCTTGCTTTTGCCTGTTTCCTTCTCAAATAGCTTGACCAGAACTTGAATTTAATTTGTAGATCTTGGTGTTCACCCTTCCTTCCTGTACTGAAGGAAGCAATGATGAACCAAAGTCTAGAAACCATATGGAGACCCCAAGGTGTGAGTCATGATAATAAAAGTGAGAGCATGAGCTGGCAGGATGGAAGTGTACGAGGTCTCTGCATCTTGGTAACGTCCTGGGGCCACTGAATAACTCCAGAGCCATTTACATCATCTCCATCTAGATATCTTTTTTTTTTTTTTTTTTTGGTTTTGCGAGGTAGGGTCTCCCTCTGGTCCAGGCTGACCTGGAATTAACTGTGTAGTCTCAGTGTGGCCTCAAACTCTCGGTAATCCTTCTACCTCTGCCTCCCAAGTGCTGGGATTAAAGGCATGCGCCACCACGCCCGGCTTCCATCTAGATATCTTATATAAGAACTAAGCAATGATAGAACTTAGGCCACTATTATTTAATCTTTTACATAGAAATAAGACTATACTAATCTTTTAAAAATTATTTATTTGCAAGGAAAAAGAGAGAGAGAGAGAGAGAGAGAGAGAAATGGGTGCACCAGTGCCTCTAGCATCTGCAAATGACCTCCAGTTACATGCACCACTTTGTGCATCTGGCTTTACATGGGTACTGGGGAATCAAACTCAGGTCATTAGGCTTTATGGGCAAGCACCTTAAGTGCTGAGCCATTTCTCCAGCTCAAGAGCACATTAATAATAACAGCATTAAAATACACGCTCTTACTCACACTGGCTTCTTCAGGCTCTATATACTTGTTTCACTTTAATAATAACCTTTAAGAGCATCAAGTTTGGGCCTTTCGACTATGGTAGACCCTGTGAAAATGTCCATCCTCCTGTTGAAGAAATGTCTGTCAGAGCTTTGAATTATGAGACTAAGCCTTTCCTGCAGGGAAGCCTCCTCTGTGCCATTCCTCCCCTGATAGTTTAATCATATCACCGCGAAAAAAAGATCTATCATTTCAACTGGGTGAAGTGACACAGTCCTATGAGCTGAGCACTTAAGAGGCTGACACATGAGGATCACAAGTTCAAGGCTGGCCTTTGCTACATAGTGGGACTCTGTCTCAAGCAAACGAACAACAATCTATCCCTCTTCATAGTTATCATTGACAGCACTTTTAAGATTCTAACAGAAGAAAATCTGATTGACATTGTCTCCCCAAACTCAACTCTTAGTTCTGTTGAGAAAAGGGTTGTGTCAATTTTATTCAGTAATTGCTGTGAAATTAATGTCCTTTGTCTCCCAAAATTCATATATTGGATCTAACCTCTAATATGAAAGCGTGGACTTGGGGATTAATTAAGTCCTGAGGGTAGAGCTCTTGTGAAGGCAATTAATGTTCTTATAAGA
Source organism: Orientallactaga sibirica (assembly GCA_036365145.1). Taxonomy (NCBI): domain Eukaryota; kingdom Metazoa; phylum Chordata; class Mammalia; order Rodentia; family Dipodidae; genus Orientallactaga; species Orientallactaga sibirica. Next base: position 57,815,957 of record JAEOAD010000005.1, read on the forward strand.
GAGCAAGGAGCTGTCTTGTATTTTTGCTATAAGAGAACACAGTGAGAAGTTGGTGGCCTGTAACCTGGAAGTCAACCCACCCCCAAACAGCCTGAAGAGCTGTCACCAGATGTAGCAGACAGCTTCAGGTTCGCTGAGATGAACTTTCAGACCAGGCACAGTTATGGAGGAAGGGATATTATTTATTGAAGCTTACCGATCCAGGGGAAGTTCCATAATGGCAGAAGAAGCAGCCTGCTTCCACAGATCCAAGCAAGAGAGAAAAACCAACCAACCACACAGCACACAGAGCAAAACTACAGCCCAAAACCACAGCACACTTCAGGAACTCCTATTAGGCACACTTTGTATATCTTTACAATGGAATCTCAAACCATCACCACACCTTAAAACCGGCTCCCAGTGACATTGCCTCTAGCAAGGTGATTGCAGATGCAAACTATAAACTAATAAAATACTGAATATATTGGGGGACATATATTCAAACTACCACACCAGACTATGTTAATTTGTGACAGTGTTCCACACTGACCAAGACACCATTATTCCCTATTGTCTACTTCATTTCTCCTGGCCTAGAGTTCTTATTGAAAATAAAACAAGTAGTAAATGAGAAAATACCTGAAACAAACAAAAAAAGAGATCCTTTATGTGATTATGAAAAGTTTGAATCAAAGTTTATGTTCACTTGAACCTGTTTAACTATTCACAATCTACTGGTGACAGCTAGCACTCTGCATGTGTGTATACATACAGTGTAGAGCCCAGGCCACAGATGCTCAATCCCAGTATCTGTGCTCCTCAGCCTGTGCGTTCCTCCTCTGACTGACATTGCTGTGAAGTTCACCAATACACACATTTAGAATTTTACAACTAGTACCCTTCACAAGGAACTTCCTGGGGATATTGGCATAAAATGAACATCCTAAAAGAACTGAAAGTTCATTAAACACAGAAAATATGGACTTACAGCTCTACAGAAGAACAAGGAGGCCAACTGTTAAGCCTCTTCAGTTTTGTATATCATGTCTTTGAGGGACAATGGAAGAGGAAGAGGAGACACATGTGATTCCTTGCATTTTGGTGCATAAAAATTACAGCCACATGCACCACTGCTCTGTGAACAATACAAGTACAGGGATGCCATAAAGCGAGAGGCGATGCAAAGGAGAACATAACATGGTTGGACTGCAGGTCTGTTACCACCGAGTGGCCTCACTTCCTCCTGAACAGGGCTCTTTTCCTGGGCCTCCTTCCCCTGCGCATCCTGGTCCACCATACTCTGTACTACTCTCTTGTCAGCAGTTGACTAGGCTGGGTAGGGTCCTAGGCTGCCCTAGCTGCGTGGGCAGCCCCAGCCCAGCTCAGGGCATCAGCTATCTGATTTTTTTCCCCTTAGGGTTTTTTTTTTTTTTTTTTTTTTTTGGTTTTTCGAGGTAGGGTCTCACTCTGGTCCAGGCTGACCTGGAATTAACTATGTAGTCTCAGGGTGGCCTTGAACTCTCGGCAATCCTCCTACCACTGCCTCCCGAGTGCTGGGATTAAAGGCGTGCGCCACCACGCCCAGCTCCCCTTAGGGTTTTAAAAAAAGTTCCAAGGCTGGAGATGCAAACAAACTACACCTGCATACACCACCCTGCATCTGCCTCTATGTGGGTACTGGGCATGGAACCCAGGTCACACACACAGAAAGAAAGAGAGAAAGAAAGAAAGAAAGAAAGAAAGAAAGAAAGAAAGAAAGAAAGGAAGGAAGGAAGGAAAAGGAAGGAAGGAAGGAAGGAAGGAAGAAAGAAAGAAAAGAAAGAAAGAAAGGGAAAATAGAAAAAAGCAAGCACCTTTAATCATCACTCCAGCACTTGTCTTTTATTATGGAAAGTACATCTATCTATCATCAAGTCTAAAGGTAAAAAAGTTCAAGTAGTAGGTAACTAAGTTTTGTTTGTTTGTTGTGAGGTAGGCTCTCACTCTAGCCCAGGCTGACCTGGAACTCACTCTGTAGTCCCAGGCTGGCCTCAAATTCACAGCGATCCTCCTACCTCTGTCTCCTGAGACTACATAGTGAATTCCAGGTCAGCCTGGGCTAGAGTGAGACCCTACCTGAAAAAAAAAACCCAAATTAAAAATAGTCTTGCGTACCTACAAAATAAGGATAAACTCTTTCCCAGCTTAAAACTATTAAAGTGCTCTCCCTACTACACTAATTCTCAGTAAAATGAATAAAGTAATGTTTAAATACAAGTACATTAAAACCAACAACAATTACAACAAACCAAGAGACTTATTTAGGCTTTATGGTTCTAAAATACAAATCTTTTAAAAATATTTTTATTTATTTACAAGGGGAGAGAATGGAGAGAGGCAGAGAGAATGGGTGCACCAAGGCCTCTAGCCACTGCAAATGAACTCCAGATGCATGCACCACTTTGTGCATCTGGCTTTACACGGTACTGGGGAATCAAACCCAGGTCATTAGGCAGTGCAGTTCCATAACTGCAAGCCATCTCTCCAGTCCCTAAAATACAAACTTACCATTAAGAGTACAAAGTCAAGCTGAGGTCTCAGCTAGTCCAGGAGCTGAGCTTCAACTTAATCCACCTGAAAATAGTGGAGAGGAGACTAGATGTCATTAATTAAGATGAGGTAAATGCTATTAGAGTAAAGTAAACCCTAAAATATAGTGTGTAGGAGAGGTGGCTCAGAGGTAAATAGTGTTAGTCTAGCAAATGTGAGGCTGTAGGTTCCAGCCCAGGTAGGAAGAAGGAGGGGAGAAACGAACAGAGCCATAGAGTCCCCAAGTACTACCAGAAGTTAATTGGGACGATTTTGTTTCTTCCAGAACCTGAGGACATGGCTGATCCAGGTATGGATAAACCCCCCTCTAGGTCAGAGAGTCCTAACCAGAAAGGTGGAGGCTCAGAGGACAAATTGCTGCTCCATCAGAGGCTGGCCATCAGGGAGCTCATCGACACCGAGGACTCTTACTTGCACTTGCTCCGACTCTGTGCCTCTGACATCAGGAGTGGGCTCCAGCAGGTACTCAGGTGGGGCTACCCATGGTCTGTCCTTATAGGGTCACATGTAGATCTCTCTGCCTTTGAGAACTCACATCCGTTCCTGGACAGGCTTGATGGAAAGTAAGCATGGAGGGTATAAGTCTGACAAACCTGGATATAAGCCCTAGACTTTACTGATTGGTCATGCAACCTTCAGCCTTAAGTCTAGGACATTCATCAGCTAAATGGAGAAAGAAACAATCAGCTCAGAGAATTAAGTGAGCCATTTGATAGGCTGCTTTCTAGCTTGGAACAGATTGCTTAAACTGACCTACATTTCAGTTGTCTCATTTGCAAAGTGTTGACATGCAGAAATTACCATTCTCATGGGTTTCTGCTCCAGTGTTCATTTTTCACTGATTTTTTTCTGCTGGTTTCAGAAATAATACAGGCTCCTCCTAGTATTCTGTTGGCTGTAAATTTGTTATAAATAGCCTTTATTATATTGAACTATGTTCCTTCTATTCCTAGTTTCTTTAGGACTTTTACCATGAAGGGATGTTGGATTTTGTCAAATGCCTTTTCTGCATCTATTGAGATGATCATGTGATTTTTGTCTTTTAGTACATTTATATATTGTATTACATTTATTGATTTGCATATGTTGAACCATCTCTGCATCTCTGGGATAAAGCCTAGTTGGTCAGGGTGAATGATCTTTCTGATGTATTCTTGTATTCTGTTTGCCAATATTTTGCTGAGAATTTTTACCTCTATGTTCATGAGGGAGATTGCTCTGTAATTTTCATTTTTGTTCTTTTTGTAGTTTTGTTATGAGGGTGATACTGGCTTCATAGAAGGGTTTGGTCGTATTTCTTCCTTTTCTATTTTATGGAAAAGTTTAAGGAGCATTGGTATTAGTTCTTCCTTGAAGGAAAAATTTGTCTGTGAATCAATTTGGGCCTGAACTTTTTTTAGTTGGGAGATTTTTTATAACTGCTTGGGTCCCCGTACTTGTTATAGGTCTATTTAAATGGTTTATCTCATTTTGTTTTAATTTTGGTAGGTCATATAAATCAAGCAAATCATCCATTTCCTTCAGGTTTTCAAACTCAGTGGAGTGTATGTTCTTAAAGTATGTCTTCATGATTTTCTGAATTTCATTAGTATCTGTTGTAATGGTGCCTTTTTAAAAATCTCTGATTTTATTGATTTGTGTCTCTTCTCTCTTTTTTTTTTTTGATCAGATTTGCCAAGGGCTTATCTGTCTTGTTTATCCTTTCAAAGAACCAACTCTTTGGGCTGGACAGATGGCTTAGTGTTTAAGTGCTTGTCTGTGAAGCCTAAGGACCCTGGTTCAATGCTCGATTCCCTAGTACTCATATAAGCCAGATGTACAAGTTGGTATGTGCATCTGGAGTTCATTTGCAGTGGCTGGAGGCCCTGGTGTGCCTATTCTTTCTCTCTCTCTGCCTCTTTCTCTCTCTCTCTGTCGCTCTCAAATAAATAAATAAAAATAAACAAAAAAATTATTAAAAAATAACCAATTCTTTGTTAAATTGATTTTTTAGAGGGGGGGGTGTTTCTATTTCTTTAATTTCTGCTTTTTTTTTTTTTTGAGGTAGGGTTTCACTCTATCCGAAGCTGATCTGGAATTCACTATGTAGTCTCAGGGTGTCCTACCACCTCTGCCTCCCGAGTGCTGGGATTAAAGGTGTGCACCACCACTCCTGGCTCTCTAATTTTTTTTTTTTTTAAACTTAAATTTTTTAAAAAAAATTATTTATTTGAGAGAGAGAAAGAGGCACAGAGAGAGAGCGAGAAAATGGGTGCACCAGGGTTTCCAGCCACTGTAAATGAATTCCAGATGCATGTGCCTCCTTGTGCATCTGGCTTACGTGGGTCCTGGAGAATCGAACCAGGATCCTTTGCCTTTACAGGCAAATTCCTTACCCGGTAAGCCATCTCTCCAGCCTCAACTCTCTAATTTCTTAATATAGGCACTTAAAGCTATAAATTTCCCTCTTAGGACTGCTTTCATTGTGTCCTAAAAGTTTTAGTATGTTGTGTTCTCATTACTATTTGATTCTACGAGTTTTTTGATTTCCTTCTTGATTTCTTCATTGACCCATTCATCATTTAGTAGTGTACCATTTAATTTCCATGATTTTGTATATGTTCTGTAGCTTTTCTTGCTGTTGATTTGTAGTTTAATCCTATTGTGTTTAGGTATTGTACAGGAATCATTTCAATTTTTCTGTATTTGTTAAGATTTGCTTTGTGTCCTAACATATGGTCTATCTTAGAGAATGTTCCATGTGCTGCTGAAAAGAATGTGTATTCTTTAGCATTCAGATGGAATGTTCTGTACATCTTGGTTAGGTTCATTTGTTGTATGAGCTCATATAATCCAGATGTCTCTGTTTATTTTTTGCTGGGATGACCTGGCAATTTATGAGAGTGGTGTATCAATGTCATCCACTACAATTGTGCTTGGTGTTATCTGTGACTTTAAGTCTAATAGTGTTTGTTTGATGAAATTGGGAGCATTCATGTTAGGTGCATATATATTTAGGATTGTAATGTTCTCCTGTTGGAGTGTTCCTTTAATCAATATAAAGTGACCTTCCTTATCTTTCCTCACTAATGTTGGTCTGAAGTCTACCCTGTCAGGAATTAGGATAGCAACACCTGCTTGTTTCCTATGCCCATTTGCTTGAAATACCATTTTCCATCCTTTCCCCCTAAAATAGTGTCCATCTTTTATGGATAGGTGAGTTTCTTGAAGACAACAAATTGAAGGATTCTATTTTTTTTTTTTTTTTTTTTTTTGAGGCAGTGTCTCACTCTAGCCCAGGCTGACCTGGAATTCACTTTGTATTTTCAGGGTGGCCTCGAACTCACAATGATCCTCCTACTTCTGCCTCCTGAGGGCTAGGATTAAAGGTGTGTGCCGCCATGCCCAGTGGATTCTGTCTTTTAACCCAGTCTGCAAGCTGGTGTCTTTTGCTTGGGGCATTGAGGTTCTTGATATTAAGAGTTATTATTGAAAGGTGTGCATTTATTCTTGCCATTTTTCTTGTTTTATAGTTCTTCCTGATTTTCTTTGACTCTGTTGTATTAACTATTATTTGAGTGTGGTTTATTTTTTCCTGTTTCTTTATGTGTGTGTGCTTTTTTTTTCTCTTCATTATGAAGGATCCCTTCAAGTATTTTCTATAAAGCTGATTTAGTGGTTATATATTCCTTTAGCCTGTTTTGTTGTGGAATGTCTTTATTTATCTATCAATTTGGATGGATAGCTTTGCTGGATAAAGTAATCTTGGTTGACAGTTGTTATCTTTCAGAACTTGGAATACATTATTCCAAGCCTTTTTGGCTTTTAAAGGCTTGCCTTTAATTTTATTTATTTATTTATTAGACATGGAGAGAGGGAAAGACAGAGAGGGAGAATGAGAATGGGCATGTCAGGGCCTCTAGCCACTGCAAACAAACTCCAGATGTGTGCGCCCCCTTGTGCATCTGGCTTATGTGGGACCTGGAGAATTGAACCGGGGTCCTTAGGCTTCACAGGCTTGTGCCTTCCATCTCTCTAGCCAGGGCTTACCTTTATATGTGATTTGATTTTTCTCTCTAACTGCTTTCAATATATTTTCTTTAGTTTGTGTGCTTAGTAGTTTAATTATAATATGGTGAGGAAAAGTTCTTTCCTGGTTTTGTCTGTTTGTTATTTTGAAGGCTTCCTGTATCTGTATTGGTATCTCTTTTCCTATTTGGGGGAAATTTTATTCTGTGATTTTTGTGAAAATACCTACTATGCCTTTGGAGTGAAATTCTTCTCCTTCTACTATAGCCTGAATTCTTATGTTTGATCTCTTCATAGTGTCCTGAAAGTCTTATAATTCCCATTCATACCTTCCTATTATTTTGCCTTTCTCTTTGTTTAACTGTATTAGATCTGTCACCATGTCTTCTAGTTTAGATAATTTGGTCCTCTCCTTGACCCATTCTCTCTCTTTTTTCTTTCTTTCTTTCTTTCTTTCTTTCTTTCTTTCTTTCTTTCTTTCTTTCTTCTTTCTTTCCTCTTTCTTTCTTTCTTTCTTTCTTTCTTTCTTTCTTTCCTCTTTCTTTCTTTCTTTCTTTCCTTCTCTTTCTTTCTTTCTTTCTTTCTTTCTTTATTTTTCGAGGTAGGGTCTCACTCTAGCTCAGGCTGACCTGGTATTCACTACATAGTCTCAGGGTAGCCTCGAACTCACAGCAATCCTCCTACCTCTGCCTCCCAGGTGATGGGATTAAGGGTGTGCATCACCACATTCAGCCCCCCCCCCCTCTCTTTTTTTTTTTTTTTTTTTTTTTTAACAGATGACCAGGATTATTTAATCAAAGTTCCATGCTCCACAGGACCAAGCAGTGAAAGCCAACCAGCCACCACAGCACAAGATGGCTGCTATTTGCATATCTTTTGCATCTCAAACCCATCCCTTAAAGTGCCCCAGTGACCTTGCCTCTAGCAAGGTGATTGAAGATACAAACTATTGCACTGAATATTTCTTTCTACAGGATTATTTAATCAAAGTGAAAGCTGTACACAAGATGACTCTTGCATTTGGCTTTCTGTTCCAGGATCTTCTTGTGGTCTTTATCCAGTTTTAGCTTGGTGATAACCACCTTGCTGGGGTAAATGCCCACATGGACAGTTGTGCCATTAGCCTTTTCCCTCTGTTCCTGTTCAGTGTAGATGACATATTTCTTCCTGTAAACCTGGACTACTTTGCCATTCTGCTGACATTTATAGTGTCCTTGCACAACCTGAACTTCATCATCCTTTTGGATAGGCATCGAATGAACATTGTACTTCTGTCTCAGCTCTTTGGAAGGCAGGAAGATAGAATTTTCCTCCGGATGTGGGAAGGCGCAGTCAAATGCCTTTTACCGTTCTTGCTTTGGTCAGAAGTCACAAAGGGATTGAACTTCATTTTGGCAGCTGCCACTCTGGCGATGGCTGCTAAAGGGAAGAGAGCTCTGTGATCCATTCTACTGGTGAGACTTTCTACAGAGTTTTCTATTTGACTTACTATGTTTTGTATTTCTAGTAATTTGAATGGGTATTTTTTCATAATTTCTACTCCCTTAATCGTATTTGCCTACTTATTTCATTAAGTTGGTTTCTTTTGTTTTCTTGGGATTCCTTCAGGTTTTTGTTTTCTTCTTTGATTCCTTCTTTGATTTCTTTGAACAGAGATAGAATCATTCTTCTGAATTATTTCTTATGTGGGTCGTGGAGAATTGAACTGGGATCCTTTGGCTTTGCAGGCAAATGCCTTAACTGCTAAGCCATATCTCCAGCCCTAGATCAGCTTTTGTTCCATACTAAAGTCTTGCTGCCTTTCTTTCTTCTTGTATAATAATGAGAATACCTAATTTATAAGATTCCCAAATCCTTCTAAATATTCACTGGGCAGTCAGCCTTTCTAAGAGTAGTGGTCTGCAAGCTTGGGTCTATTCTCCAAAGCCTGCCAATATAGACTCTCTACCATACTCCCAGCCTCCTTCCATAACTTCTTTGTTCCTTCTAGCTGCCACAGGGAGATCTGGATGTCCTGTTCTCAAACATTGATGACATCATCCAGGTGAGCAGCAGATTTCTTCATGGTCTGCAGGAGACAGCTTCCCAGGAAGAGGAGCAAGTACAACTAATTGGTAAGCAAAAGACCCAGGGACTTGCTGGCCTTGGCTTCTCAAGGAATTATCCTCAATGTATGCTCACTGCAGAACTGTCTCCAGAGTGTCTGGCAAATGCAGTGCAGGGAAGTCTGTTTGGGGACCCCCAAAGCACAGCATGTTAGGGGCAGCAGGGCCCTCAGAGTGTCTCATCCTTGTGGCCTACTCCCCTCTTAAAAGTCCTACTCTAAACACTAGTACATAATAGACTGAGCTTCTGACACATGAATTTTGGGGGAATACATTGACAACATAGCACCTCTTCATCCTTCATCCCTTGTGGTTAGCCAAAAAGCACAAAAGACCCACATGGTCTACTTGGAGTGAATGTGTGCCAGGTCAGGCCACTCTGACCTCTGCCAGCTCACTCTTTGTTCTCCTAGCAGCCATCAGGCTTTGCCACTCAAAGAAAGGAAAGCCCATGGGATTTTCCTTTGGGGATCATTTTTGGCAAGACTGGTTTAACAGGATAGTAGCAGACTTTTCCCTCCCAAATGAGTCAGCACAAGAGAACAAGGAAGCCAGGCATGGTGGCACAAGCCTGTCATCTCAGACAGAGGATTATGAGTTGGAGACCAGCCTGGGCTACAGAGCAAGTTTCAAACTAACCATAACTATACATTGATGTTTATGAGGAGGAGGGAAGGAAGAGAAGGAGGGTGAGAGAAAAACAGAAAGAGAGAAAGAGAGAGAGAGAGAGAGAAACACCTTTAGATTAGAGTCCTATGCTTTCATTCATTGTGCTTGAATTCCTGAAACACCCTGCCCCTGGTCACATGATTATGACAGTTTCTTTGGTGTGTTTGTTATACTCCTGAGGACATCCTTATGTTGAGAACATAGGAACCATAGGTTTCATGGACCGTTCCAGTGGGCTCATCTCTGCAGTGGCTGGCCTCTTTGTGTTCCACATTGTTCCTAGCTGTGGCTTTGGGGCCATTTTTTCTGATTTGTTCTTCCTGGCTCTGGAGGCTTCTGGGAGTTAGTTATTCTTGAAGATTGGCTGGACCTACACTGGTGAAAGGGGCTTGTTCTGGGTTGCTAACCTCACCATCAGGGTCTTTCCTGAGATGGGACCATAGTACTCTGATGTGATACCATCTGATATGTCCACAGGAGGTCTGATTCAGGTCAAAGGCCTGGCAGATGGCTTGGGCAGTCCATAGGGATAATGGGACTTCCTTTGTTCCCTGATTGCCACCTATCCAATTGTGGTTAATGTACTTGTCTTCATTCTTCCCACTTCCTTCCCGATGGGCTGTGAATATGCTTGCCTGGGTATTTCTGGGAGCCTTCTAACAGCTATTCCTTATAACATTTTTTGTTGTTGTTTTTTCGAGATAGGGTCTCACTCTGGCCCAGGCTGACCTGGAATTCACTATGTAGTCTCAGGGTGGCCTCAAACTCATGGCGATCCTCCTACCTCTGCCTCCCTAGTGCTGGGATTAAAGGTATGTGCCACCACGCCCGGCTTCCTCATAACACTTTTGACTCTTAGTTTAGTCTCAACATGGTATGAACTTTGTTTTTTAACTAATAGACTATTTTTAGAGCACTTAAAAATATATTTATTTATTTAAGAGTGAGAGAGAGGGAGGGAGGGAGAGAATGGGCACACCAGGGCCTCCAGCCACTGAAAACAAACTCCAGATGCATGCTCCCCCTTGTGCATCTGGCTTACATGGGCCCTGGAGAATTGAACTGAGATCCTTTGGCTTTGCAGGCAAACGCCTTAACCGTTAAGCCATCTCTCCAGCCAGAAAAGTATTTTAATGAAGCAGTGCTTCCCTCTCTCACACTCCTACAAGTGCCACCCCCATTCCCTCAGTCTTCCCATTCTGTTCCACTCACTCCCTATCAGTAACCTGTCGTGTTAGTTTCTTTTTTTCAACAAAAAATGTTTATTTATTTATTTAAGCAGAGAGAGACAGAAGAGAGACAAAGAGAGAGAGAGAGAATGGGCATACCAAGGCATCTAGCCACTGCAGACCAACTCCCGATGCATGTGGCACTTTGTGCAACTGGCTTTACATGGGTACTGGGGAATTGAACTCAGGTTGTTAGGCTTTTCGGGTAAACACCTTAACCGCTGAACCATCTCTCCATCCCCATGTTAGTTTCTTTTCTTTTCTTTTCTTTTCTTTTCTTTTCTTTTCTTTTCTTTTCTTTTTTTTAGTTTGTCTGTTTGTTTTGTTTTGTTTTCAAGGTAGAGTCTTACTCTAGCCCAGGCTATCCTATAATTTGCTATGTAGTTTCAGGGTGGCCTTGAACTCACAGCAATTCTCCTACCTCAGCCTCCCAAGTGCTAGGATTAAAGATGTGTGCCACCACACCCAGCAGTTTCTTTTTTAAACAAGTGGTTTCTTTTTATATTTATTTATTTGCAAGCAGGGAGAGATAGAAGATAGACAGAGACAGAGAGAACAGGTGTGCCAGGGCCTCCAGCTGCTGCAAGTGAACTCCAGACGCATGAGCCACCTTGTGCATCTGGCTTTACATGGGTACTGGGAAATTGAACTCTGGTTCTTGGGCTTTGCAGGTAAGTGCCTTAACTGCTGATCCATCTCTCCAGCCCTGGTGCTAGTTTCTTATGAAAGGTATGGAACATCTGAGGAAATTGCACAGAGGCTTGACTCATTTTCATGTTCCATGGTAGTGAACTTGCTGTTGAAACAGAAAGCAGACTGTAGTTCTCTGCTCAAAGCCCTCCCATTCCTTACTCCACTGTCAGAATAAAAGCTGAGCACTTAGAGACACCCTGCTTACTTTGAGATCTTATGGAACCTGGCTTTTTCAGTGTCCCATTCATTTCCTCTCCTTTATGCCCTGTCTTGCTCTGTTCCAGCTGCACCTACCTCTTTTGGCTGCCCTCATGCCAAGGCTCTCCTGCCTCTGAGCTTTGCCTTAGCCATTTGCAGGCCTGAGAGCTGCCCTTCCCCTCATGTTTTCAGGACTGGCAACTTCTGGTCTGGTAGATGCTTGCATTGTTATAGAGGCCTTCCTCAAATATATTTCTCCACTCTCAAACTCTTTTATTTGGCTTTGTGTTAACTTGTGTAATATGTAGTCATCCTTGGTAACAGCAGAGGATGGGTTCCAGAACCCTCCGCAGATACCAAAATCCACAGATGTTCAAGTCCATTGTATAAAATGGCATAGTGTTAGCATAAAAGCTAACCACATTCTCCTTTTTAAAATCACCTATATACTGCTTATAATATCTGGTATAAATGTATAATCTGCTAATTAAATATCAGGGAAATGAATATTAAAACTATAGCATGTGACTGGGGAGATGGCTTAATGGTAAGAGCTCTTGCAGTACAAGCTAGAGGATTTCCATTTGATCCTCAGAACCTGTGTTTAAGAAACAAACAAACAAACAAAAAGCTGGGTGTGACCATGCATGTCTGTAACCCCAGTCCTGAGTGGGCAGAGACAAGAGAATCAATAGGGATCCCTGGTTAGCCCGAATGACTGAAAAACGGCATCTCCAGGTTCAGTGAGAGACTGTCTTAAGGACATAATGTGGAAGTGATAGAGGAGGCCACCTGATGTTCTCTGGCCTCTGCATGTGTGTGCATAGGGCATACACTATACATATACCACACACACAATGCACACACAGATGTGTGCACAGTAAAAACCCTACAACACACACAAAGTGAATATTAAAGATTTACAAGCCAGTCACGGTGGTGCACGCCTTTAATCCCAGCGCTCTGGAGGCAGAGGTAGGAGGATTGCTGTGAGTTTGAGTCTGCCCTGAGACTATAGTGAATTCCAGATCAGCCTGAGCTAGAGTGAGACCTTAACTCGAAAAACAAACAAACAAACAAACAAACAAACAAACAAACAAACAAACAAACAAACAAAGACTTACAATGCTGGTGGTGGTGGTGGCTGAGACAGGAGGGTTTTCATGAGTTCTAAGCCAGTCTGGGGCTACAGAGTGAGCTCCAGGTCAACCTGAGGTAGAGTAAGACATCACATTGAAAAAAAAAAGTTTGCCTGAGACTACATAGTGAGTTCCAGGTCAGCTTGGGCTAGAGTGAGACCTAAGACCCTACCTTGAAAAAAAAAAAAAGTTCAGGGCTGGAGAGAAGGCTTAGCAGTTAAGGTGTTTGCCTGTGAAGACTAAGGACCCAGGTTTGATTTCCCAGTACCCACGTAAGCCAGATTCACAAAGGGGCCCATGTCTCTGGAGTTTGTTTGCAGTGGCTAGAGACCCTAGCCTGTCTATTCTCTCTTTCTCAATTAATTAAATAAATATATAAAAATTTTTTCAATTTTTCAAGACCAGCCTGAGCTACATAGAGAGACCATCAGGGTCTACATGGAAGCAAATCAAAGCAGAGTGTAGAAGAGCAAAGCACAGCAAATCAAGGATAAGTTGGGGCCCCTGGAGAGCCTGCAGGCAGCATCCACTAAAGGAAATGCATCCAGGAGCTGTGGTTCCACTTCTAGACTTGAAACAAATACTTCTGAGTGACATGAGATGAGGACATTTATGAGTGTTGTTGATGAAAATGCTCACCTTGAGCAGGTTGGGGAAATGGTGCATGCAGGAGGCAGAAATGACCCAGCAGCAGGACCTCATGAGACCTGCTCTCTGGGGTCTACAAGGTGCTGTGTAGATTCACGTATGTCCATGGCCTGGTTGTCCCTGTCTATGGCCATGCTACCTCCATCTTGGTACCCAGAGTCATAGCAAGGGCCAAGAGTCTCGAAGGCTTCTAGGCCTGAAGGGAGGTCCTGGTAACATTGTAAGGATGAAGTATCTTGGCCAGAGCTCCAGGACATAGGGACCCTGAGGCTAGACTGGAGGCTGTTGCAGTTGGGCTGCCCTCCTGGTTGGTATACCCCGCCAGGTGGCAGCAGAAGGAGAGGAGGCTTCTCTTTGGCAGGAACTGCCAGTGCTGAGTGGAAGGAACCTGTCACTCACTCAAACCTTCTGCCCTGTTGCAGAGGAGCATCTTGTAGAAGTTGAGGGACGACATGGGTTCTTGGGATCCAAACTCTAGTCATCAGGCTTGTGCAGCAAACACTGAGCATTCTCTCTTTCTCTCTCTCTTGAGATAGTGTTTCATGAATCCTAGGCTAGCCTAGAATGTAACAGAGAATGACTTTAAACTTCTAATCCTCCTGTGTCCATCTCCTGAGTGCTAGGATTACAGAGGCATGTGCTACCATGCTTGGTTTTATGTGGTGCTAGTGATGGAACCCAGGGCTTCCTGCATGCTATGTAAGTGCTCTACCAAGTCAGATAGACACTCTGCCCCTAAATATAGCATTGTTTCTTTTTAAACAAATACTTATTTATTTGCATATGTGTGTGTATAGGTGGGCCAGGGCCTCTTGCCACTGCAAATGAACACTAGATGATTATGTCTGGCTTATATGGGTGGTTTGGGAATCCAACCTTGGATGGCAGGATTTGCAAGCAAGTGTCTTTATTGATGAGCCATCCTACCACCTCCTAAAGCATTATGTTTCTATAAGAGCAGAAAACTTTGTGTGTACAGTAAAAACACTGCAATTCATAATCTGAGCCAAGGTGCTTCAGGCAGCACTTGAAGTTGCATGGCACAACAGCATGTGCAGTATAAATAAGGCATGCACATTGTGTGTTCAGAACCAAGGTCGCAGTGAAGACATGTGATGTAATACAGGTGAGCTCCTCCAGAAACTCCTTGGATTCATTACCGAATTTTTTATAATTTGTCCCCCAACCCCACATTTAGTTATGTAACCCCATCTGAGGGTCCCATCTCACAGTCTCAGAAGCTGGGCTCTCTACCATTCTGTCACTCCATCTTTTAGCAACCTTACGAAACAGATAGAAAAGAGAAAGAGGAAGGCAAGGAAACCTACCCGCGGGCTTGAAGGCTCACTATGAGCTGGGATGGCTCATCTACTACCTCCCCTTGGTAATCCTTGTTGCTTGTTCACCATCAGGTAACTTGTTCCTGCAATTCCACGAGGAGTTCGAGCAAGTCTATAAGGTCTACTGTGCTAACTACGACCAGGCCCTGCTGCTGGTCAATGCATACAGGAAGGAACCGGAGCTGCAGCAGGAGATCCAGGGCATCATTGAGGCAGTTGTGTGAGTAGCATGACCGCAGAGCCCTTGTTCCTGCCCCATTGGCCCAGTGCCGTATCAGTCAGGATAGGCCAGGCCACACTGCTGAGACAAGCAGCACCCAGATCTCAGTAGTTTCGAACAACAAAGTTTTATATCTTCTGTATACTCCCTTGTAGCCATTTCCTTTTCATTTTACATTTCTTATATATTTTACATGTATGAGCAATTACACATGTTTAGTCTTATTTTTCTAATTTTTATTTTATTTTAAAAATGTTTTTGGGTGGGCATGGGGGCACACACCTTTAATCCCAGCCTTAGGAAACAGTGATAGGAAGATCACTGTGAGCTCCAGATCAGCCTGAAACTACAGAGTGAGTTCCAGATCAGCCTGGACTAGAGTGAGATCTTACCTCAAAAAAAAAATCAAAAAAATATATAAATATATTATATTTATTTGGGCTGGAGAGATGGCTTAGTGGTTACGGCGCCTGCTTGCTAAGCCTAAGAACCACAGTTCCAATCTCCAGGTCCCACGTTTAGCCAGATGCAAAGTGACGCAAGGGCGCAATGCCACACTTGCCCACAAGGGGGCGTACACATCTGGATTTCTTTCACAGCAGCTGAGAGGCCGCTGGCACGCCCATCTCTATCTGTCTTCCTCTCCCTCTCTGTCTCATCTGTGTCTCTTCCTAACAAAAAAATTATATTTATTTATGTTTGTTTGAAAGAGGGAGAGAGTGAGTATGGCACACCAGGTCCTCTTGCAGCTGCAAACAAACTCCAGATGTATGCACCACTTTGTGCATCTGGTTTTATGTTGTTTCTGGGGAATTTAATCCAGGGCTAGCAGGTTTTGCAAGCAAAATCCTCGAATGAGCCATCACCCTAGCCTCTTATTTTCTTAACTTTTAAATGAAAGCTTGTATCTTTATTTAGCCAGGTTATGTACATCTCTTTCTTAGAGGTCCTTCCATTTCAACACATATTATTTGTGGACCTTGAATCTCAAGGTCCTCAACATGCTCTTGCTCCAGGTGGCCTTGCCAGTTTGTTTTAATGTGTGTGTGTGTATTTGCTTTATTTCTGTTCTTTTGATATTCAGGTAGCACTACAGAATTTATTCAGGAACTGCAGTGGTCTTACATCTTTGCAAGTCTATGTGTAAAATATATTTCCAGCCAGGTATGGTGGTACACACCTTTAATCCCAGCACTCAGAAGGCTGAGGTAGAAGGATTGCAGTGAGATCCAGGCCAACCTGAGTTGGTGAATTCCATACATAGTGGATTTGACACATAGTAAATTCCAAGTCAGCCTAGGCTAGAATGAGACCCTACCTTGAAGCACCAAAAGCCAAACAATAACAACAATAGCAACAACAAAAATATTTCCACAAGTTGAATTGCTAGATCAAAGGACAAAAAAAAAAAAAAAAAACTATCAATATTTGGATAAGCTGTGAAAATTTCCTGTGTAGAGGCATGTCAGTTTATATTCCTATCTGTAATGGACAGAGTCTGTTTCCCCACCTTTTCCAATACGGTGTGTTGTTAAACTTTAGGATGCTTGCATTGGGATAGGTGAAGATGGGGGTCTCAGCATTGTTTCATATTTTCATTTACCCTGTCTCTTAAGTTGGTTCTCGTTCTTTATATTCAAGAGTCCTTTGTCCATCCTTCCTTGTGAATTGTACTGCTTCTTTTTTTTTTTTTTCAAGAGTCTCACTCTAGCCTGGGCTGACCTGGAATTCACTATGTAGTCTCAGGGTGGCCTCGAACTCATGGCAATCCTCCTATCGCTGCCTCCCGAGAGCTGGGATTAAAGGCGTGCACCACCATGCCCTGCTTACTGTTTCATTTTCTGTATTAAAAGGGCTATGGTTGCCGGGCGTGGTGGCGCATGCCTTGAGGCCACCCTGAGACTACATAGTGAACCCCAGGTCAACCTGGGCTAGAGTGAGACCCTACCTTGAAAAACCAGAGAAAAAAAAGGGTTATAGTTGGCACATAGCTGTAATCCCAGCACTCAAGAGGTTGAGGAAGGAGGATTGCTGTGGTTTGAAGGCCAGCCTGGGTGACACAGTAACCTATCTCAAAGAAAAAAAGAAACTAAAACAAAAGTAAGCAAAGAAGTGCTGTATTCTTTCACTGGCCAGGCTCATTGCCTGAAGGTGGATGAAGGTCATTTTCCAGAAAGCGGAGTAGTGCAGGAAGGACGCAGGCATTGTTGTTATCTTATTCAGATGTTCCTTTTACACTTTAGAGAAAGAACAGAAAAGCAGGTGTTTACAAATCAGATTGTCCCACATGAGCCCCCTCCCTCCCTTCTCTTTTCTCACTGCTCGTCCTACCTCTTCCCTCAGTGTGGCCTTTCCAAGTGCCCGTGGTCTGGATGCTCCCTCCCTCCCTCCCTCCATACAGGCTATACTCATTTTCCATCATCTGTCTCACAAAGATAGGTTTCTGCAAGGGTCACTGAATACATTCTTTTTAAAAAATTTTCGAGGTAGGGTCTCACTCTAGCTCAGGCTGACCTGGAATTCACTATGTAGTCTCAGGTGGCCTCGAACTCATGGTGATCCTCCTACCTCTGCCTCCCAAGTGCTGGGACTAAACGCGTGCACCACAATACCTGACTTCTGAATAAATTTCTTTCTTTCCTTTTTTTTAATTTTATCAAGGTAAGGTCTTACTCTAGCCCAGGCTGACCTGGAATTCACTATGTAGTCTCGGGCTGGCTTTGAACTCATAGTGATCCTCCTACCTCTGTTTCCCAAGTGCTGGGATTAAAGGCGTGTGCCACTACAGCTGGCACCAAATACATTTCTATAGGAGGGAGGCACATTACAGAAACCAAGGAAGCAAGGTGCCCACTGAGGGACATGTTTCAGTAGGTTTGCATTGCTGGTAGAAATCACCCAACCAAGAACAGCTTGTGTGGGGAAAAAAAGACATTTATTTTGGCTTACAGGCTCAAGGGGATGCTCCACGATGGCAGGGAAAATGATGGCATGAGCAGAGGGTGAACATCACCCCCTGGCCAACATCAGGTGGACAACAGCAACAGGAGAGTGTGCCCAACACTGGCAAGGGGACACTGATTACAATACCCATAAGCCCACCCCCAACAATACACCACTTCCAGGAGGCGTTAATCCCCAAATCTCCATCAGCTGGGAATCCAGCATTCAGAACACTTAAGTTTATGGGGGACACCTGAATCAAACCACCACAGGCCAGAAGGGAGTATTGCAGACTGTAGTAAACAGGAGATGACAGACTGTGCAGAGTGCAGGTATAGCCTGTTCTTACGGGATTGTTGCTGTTGTAGCTTTTGCTAGCTAACAAACCACCCCCAAACAATAGCTTAAAACATTCACTTAGCTTCCACTGCAGCATAGCATCAGTGTTTTTAGGCTCAGCAAATGATTCTTCTGGTCCTGACTGAACATCTGCAGTATCTACAGTCAGCTGCAGGTCAGCTGTGCTGATCCTGCCGGGCTCTTTCATGTATGAGACAAGAGCACACTCAGTTCTCGTCACATGGTCTCTGTCCTGTTCAGAGGCTGGTGACAGGGCTCACCACAGGGAGAGAGCAAAACCTTTGGAAGTCTGCTGTCCCTCAAATCAAGTCCCATCCCAGCCCAGTCTTAAGGGTGAGGGAAACACTCTACTTCTTGGTAGGAGGAGGGCCTTCAAAGTTACTCTCAAAGGGCAAATCTGCCTAGGTTGCCTGATGTGGCTCTTCTGTGGACCAGAGCCTTGGATTTTTCTAGAGAAAAATCCAATGTTGGCATCTAGTTCAGACAAGTGAGAAGCACTGACTGATTGGCACAGAAGCTGTTGTTTGTCCATTCCTCTTCAGGCTAAGCTGTTCCTGGCAGCCCTAAAGCCAGGCTGCCTAGTGACAGATCTGACTCAGCCCCTTACTGTGAGTGCCATTTCACATCTCAAACCTATTATGAGTCAGATGAGAGTCATAACAGCACCTGGTGGAACGTAGACATATGGCACACGAGGAACACTAAATAAGTTCCAGCTATTCTCGTCATTTTGGCTAGGTGGGGGTTCTGTTTTCTTTGAGATCACACTGTGGCTCTCAACTCTATCAGTGCCAATACCTACTTTTACAATAAATATTAAACACACTTATTATTCTGCAGTGCATGTGAAAAACACATTCTGCCTACATATGCAAATGAAAAGTCAATATAATGGTTACTATAATATAAAGGAGAAATAAAAGGAAAATAGGGGCTGGAGAGATGGCTTAGTGGTTAAGGCACTTGCCTGCGAAACCTAAGGACCTAGGTTGGGCTCCCCAGAACCCACGTAAGCCAGGTGCACATGGTGGTGCATGTGTCTGGAGTTTGTTTGCAATGGCTGGAGGCCTTGGCATACCCATTCTCTCTTTCTCTTTCTCTCACACACATACAAATATAAATAAAATTATTATTGTTATTGGTTTTTCGAGGTAGGGTCTCACTCTAGCTCAGGCTGACCTGGAATTCACTATGTAGTCTCAGGGTGGCCTCAAACTCATTGTGATCCTCCTACCTCTGCCTCCTGAGTGCTGGGATTAAAGGCGTGAGCCATCACTCCTGGCTAAAAAATATTTTTAAGAAAGGATAATGGGGGGCTGGAGAGATGGCTAAGCAGTTAAGGCACTTGCCTGTGAAGCCTAAGGACCCAGGTTTGATCCCCAGTACCCATGTAAGCCAGATGCACAAAGTGGTACATGCATCTGGAGTTTATTTGCAGTGGCTGGAGGCCCTGGCATGCCCATTCTCTCTCTCTCATAAATAAGTAAATAAAATTTTAAAAAGAAAATCACTTTTAATAGGATTTCAACGTGCATTTGTGTTGCCATCTAAAGTTTAGATTCATTTTCTCCACAGATTAAAGAATTAAAAAGAAGCCAGGCATGGGAATCCCAACACTTGGGAAGCTAAGGTAGACTCCCCTTGAGTTAAGAGGCCAGCCTGGAGCTACAGAGTGAGTTCTAGGTCAGCTTGGGCTAGAGTGAAACTCTGCTTCAACACCCCCACCCCCCAAAATTAAAAGGCAGGAAAAAAATTTAAAGGCAAACCAGGATAAAGTTTATTTCATGTGAAAGAGGCACAGAGAACAGAGCTAATAGCCCACCATGCTCATGAGAGCTGAATCTTTCTTGGCTAAGGGAAGCCTCTCCACCCCAATGTCCAGAGTGGTCATCTCAAACAGAGATGTGGGCATTGATTGGTCCATGATGCACTGCGTAGGTCCCAGAAAGCTTGCCAAAAGAGCCGCAAGCAGGAAAATTTACCCACTGGGGAGAAGAACCAGAAAGTGAGCCTCCTCTCCACCATCTTAGGTCGCCGTTTTGGGTGGGGGGGGCATATTATAAAAGAATAGAGCTGTTTTACCTGGGGCTCTTTCTCCCTATCTATCTACCTAGCCTGGGAAACTAGCTTCTAAAGTCCCTCACTTGGGCACCATGACATTAAAAGATAAAATGAAGCATTCTGATTCTTGCTACTTATAGTGACTAAATTTGCATTTGAGGAAAGAAAAGCCTGAAGCCATTCTGTGTAAGAAGAACAAGGAGATAAAGGAACAGAGAATGTGTGTACCCAAGAAGAGCAACTAGGAGTGGAAATCAGCCAGACTTCTTGCATATGACACACAATAAAGGAAAATAATACAGTCCTTCACAGAGGAAGGAGGCAGAGAGGGTGAGGAAGGCTGATGTTCTTGCATAAGACCTGAGTCTGAGGTATGAAGATAGAATCACAGTAGTCCCTAGAGCTATGTCATGTGGTGATGGAGTCATAGTGTCATAAATCTGTTTTGGTTTTTGGAATCGCAGTACATGTTGAAGCCCTTGCTCAGGTTTTGACTGTTCAGGGGGACATGTGGAACCTGGAGTTATTCTGTGTAGGACAGGTCTGTGCATGCAAGACATCCAGGTGTCTGGTCCCTGCCCACCAAATACCTGTGTCCCTCAGGGCTTGCAGGTTTCCAAAATGTCCTCAGTGAGAATGACTGGTACAAGGCTGTGCCAGGAGTGACATTCTTCCCATCAGCATGACTGCTGATCTCTTCCTCCTTGTAGCAACCCCATCAGCATGACTGCTGATGTCTTCCTCCTTGTAGCAATGATCCTGGCCATTCTGTGCCTTTGACCATAAAATACCTTCCTGAATATGACTTGCTGGAATGACCATACTACACTAGCCATAAACTGTTCCTTCTCAGCTGCCCCATAGATAATATTTCTAGATTCTTTGCGATTTCAGAATGCAGGTTGCCCATCTTTGGGTGGGTGAGCTGTGGAGGATTTGGCTTAGCCTGCCTTTGAAGGCAGCTCTACTGCTAAGAGCCAGGACTCAAAGACTCAATGTTTGCAGAGGAAGGAAGCTCTGCTTTATCAGGGGAGGCCCTTTCACATCATGGGGTAGAGGAGGGGCCCTGGCAGAGAAGAATCAGCCCTGGAACCTGTAAGCCACAGTGCTTGGAAGAGGCACCTCATCTCTTTTCCCTTATCAGCTAATTGGGTTTTTAAAAATGTAAACATAATGTTCAAAACAAACACAAATATATCACATAAAACTATACTCTCCTTTGTTCATCCACTTGTCCAGCCCTCCCCCAAAACTTATCATTCTCTGTCATATTCTCTTCTGTATATTTCTAGACAGATGGATACATAGGTAGATAGACAGGCAGACAGATTTTAAATTTTTATTCATTTATTTATTTATTTGAAAAAGAAAGAATGGGCATGCCAGGGCCTTTAGCTACTGCAAACGAACTCCAGATGCATGTGCCACTTTGTACATCTGGCTTACATAGGTCCTGGGGAATCGAACTTGGGTCCTTTGGCTTTGTAGGCAAGCACCTTAACTGCTAAGCCATCCCTCTAGCCCTCATTTTTTATTTATTTATTATTATTATTTTGGTTTTTCGAGGTAGGGTCTCACTCTGGTCCAGGCTGACCTGGAATTAACTATGTAGTCTCAGGGTAGCCTCGAACTCTCGGTGATCCTCCTACCTCTGCCTCCCGAGTGCTGGGATTAAAAGTGTGCGCCACCATGCCCGGTTTAGCCCTCATTTTTAAAAAGGCACTCTTATTACACATATTATTCTAGAACCTTTTCACATACTCATAGCCATTAGTATCTTTTAAAATATTTTACATTTATTTATTTTATTTATTTATGACACAGAGAGAGAGAGAGGCAGAGAAGGGGTGTGGTACATCAGGGCCTCCAGCCACTGCAAATGAACTCTACACACATGTACCACCTTGCACATCTGGTTTATGTGTGCTCTGGGGAATTGAACTTGGGTCCTTTGGCTTTATAGGCAAGTGCCTTAACTGCTAAGCCATCTATCCAGCCCCATGAGTATCTTTTCACAACAGTATGAATAGTTCTCCCATATTCCTTTTAAAAATATATATATTTATTTGCAAGCAGAGAGAGAGAAGAGAGACAGAATGGAAGCACCAGACCCTCCAGTGGCTCTGCAAATGAACTCCAGATACATGTGCCACTTTGTGCATCTGGTTTTACATGGGTCCTGGGGAATAGAACCCACATTGTTAGGTTTTGCTGGAAGTGCCTCAATCACTGAGCATTTCTCCAACCCTCCCATTTAATGGCTATGCAGAGTTCTTTCCAGTATAGCTCACAGTTTCTGGATGGGTTTTGAGGTTGCTTCCAGTTTTCTTTTTTGCAACTCTGGAGTTACTGAATAAACTACCTTTACCCTGGTTTGCTTGAGCAGGCAGATATCTAGGCTGGAGTTGGAAGAGCAAAGGGTTTATACATTTTTGTAAATTGCTTAGCAGTTCTGCGATAGATCTCTCCCTGTAATACTCCCAGGAGAATGTCAGAAGCCCTCTTTCATCACACTCCCCCAAACTTACATATTATCTTTCTGTTCTTCTTCTATCTGGCAGGCTGCATAGAACACTTTTCCAAATAACTTTAGAAAGGCTATAAATATAAACACTTTCCACCATTCTGTAGTCATTCTTTGATGACTATTGGTCACTTCTTGAAGGACCCTCTGTCCTCTGATTTGAAAGGTGGCAGGTGTCCTCAGGAGGCAGCTGGCTCTTTCCCATGGAATGCCCAGTGGATGGAGTTTTGCAAATATCTGCTACTGTTTCCACTTCCACTGCTCAGGGTCAGCCAAGCTCAGGAAACCCTTGGAAGAGCAGATGGACAGTGTAGGCGTGCTCTGACCGTAATCCACCTCCAACCCCCTCCCCGACTCCCATAGCCATTGTGGGCTCCCACCTGCTCTGTCTATTCTTAGCTGCAAGCTGATCTTTTCTGGACATGTGGTCTGGAGATTTTTCCTTAGGAAGAAAAAGAGGCAAGAGCTTCATTGTGGAAGTTTTGGAGGTTCCCAGAAGCATTCATGAGGCTTCTTGGAGCTGAGCAGCTTGGACAGTTGAGGGCTGAAACTCTGTAGGCTCCTCAGAAGCTGGCAATCAAGGACAATGTGCTAGAACCTCTTCCTAGTTGCCCTTGACCTGGGGCTCCTGACACCCATCAATAAAAAGGCTAGACATGGTCATGTAGGTGTCAGTGGAGTGGACCTCAGCACCACTCAGTATAGTGCTTTTCTTCTAGTACAAATCATTCCAAACCTATAGAAAATAGGATAATGTAATGAACATTCTCACATTTGCCTCCAGAAATGAGCACAAGTAAACATTTTAATTTAAAAAAAAATTTTTTTAGAGAGAGACACAGAGAGAGACAGACAGAGGGAGAGGGAGAAGGAGACAGATAGAGAATGGGCGTGCCAACAGTCTCTCAGCTGCTGTGAACGAAATCCAGATGTATGCACCCCCTTTTGGTCAAGTGCGACATTGCACCCTTGTGTCACTTTGCATCTGGCTAAACGTGGGACCTGGAGATTGGAACCAGGTTCTTAGGCTTAGCAGGCAGGCACCTTAACCGCTAAGCCATCTCTTCAGCCCACGAGTGAACATCATATATATATATATATATATACACACACACACACACATTATATATATATATGGGTTTTTCAATGTAGGGTCTCACTCTAGCTCAGGCTGACCTGGAATTCACTATGTCATCTCAGGGTGGCCTCCAACTCACAGCAATCCTCCAACCTCTGCCTCCCAAATGCTGGGATTAAAGGCATGTGCCACCACACCTGGCTTCTGCTGTTTTTTTTTTTTTTTTTTTCTAGGTAGGGTCTTGCTCTAGTCCAGGCTGACCTGGAATTCACCATGTAGTCTCAGTGTAGCCTTGAACTCACAGCAATCCTCCTACCTCTCCCTCCTCCCACCATGCCCTGCTCTTTTAGTCTTTTTATACCATCCGTTGAGATGAGTCAGGGTCCTGCTGATCATGTGGATTCCCTTGAGAGCCCTGAGGAGCTTTTCCTCTGTCTTGATGCTCCTCTTGCAGACTGTCCACTGGTTGGAGCGAATCTCTAGGTCTCCATGGCCTCTGATCAAGAGGACAGGTGCCTTACCAAAGCTATAGGACCTTTTTGTAGAAAAGAAAAGAAAAAAATATATATATTTGCAAGCAGAGAGAAAGGGCAGGAGGGGGAGTGTGGGGGAGAGAATGGGCTGCCAGGGCCTCCAGCCACTGCAAACAAACTCCAGATGCATGTGCCACTGTGCAACTGGCTTTATGTAAGTACCGGAGAATCAAGCTGGATTGTTAGGCTTTGCAGGGAAGCACCTTAACCACTGAGTCATCTCTCCAGCCCCTGTGGTACTTTTAAAAATGTCCTGTCATCTCACGGGGCCTGCTTGACCTGGGGACAGGGACCATCATACTGGTTGTCCTTTCAGCCCCTATACCCTCATAGGCTTTTGTTTCCAAGAATGATTACTGAACACACAGAAGATCAGTTATACCAGTCTTAAAAAAATTGAAAACAAGCCGGGCGAGGTGGTGCACACCTTTAATTCCAGCACTTGGGAGGCAGAGGTAAGAGGATCGCCATGAGTTCAAGGCCACCCTGAGAGTACATAGTGAGTTCCAGGTCAGCCTGGGCTAGAGTGAGACCCTACCAAAAAAAAACCAAAAAAAAAAAAAAAAAAAAAAATTGAAAACACATTTGATTAACTTTGGTCTTTAGCAAAATAGATCTTTTATTTGAATTCATAAGGCAACATTTTAATATGATAAAGTTCTGGTATCTCTGTTTTAAAAGATTTTTTAAATCCATATATCTCTGCAGGTAAGCATATTAATTACTTAAGGAAGCTGAATACAGAGATAAGTCATTGTTTCAATATAGAAGAGTCTAGATCATCCACCAGATAAAGGTAGCTATTCCTGAGGTACCTGGATCAGGAACTTCACCTATTTTATGCTAAACTATTAATTTCAAAGAAGTTCAGACTTTTGTCCCTAAATAAATGCATCTCTAAAAATTATGTTCCTGTGATTTAAAAACTATTTTTAAAGCAACAGACAATTTTGTTAAGTAAACTACCCTGTAGATAGTGACTTAGAGTTGTGCTTGGGAATAGATTTGATTAGAGGTGTGAGGTTGGCAGTTGAGTTGCTCAATGTGTCTGAAGGGAAGATGGATGTGGAGATGCGGATGTGGGGTGTATTTAAAGTCATACGGGGGCTGGAGAGATGGCTTAGCAGTTAAGGCACTTGCCTGCGAAGCCTAAGAACTCTTGTTCAAATCTCCAGGTCCCACATATAGCCAACGCAAAAGTGATGCAAGTGTTCAATGTTGCACATGTGCACAAAGGGGTGCACACATCTGGAGTTCATTCACAGCAGCTGAAACGCCCTGGCATGCCCATTTTCTCTCTCTCTCTCTTTGCCTCTTTCTATGTGTCTCTGCCTTTCTCTAAATAATAATAATAAATAATAATAATAATAAATAAAAGAAAGTCATAGGACCAAGGGAGGTCACCAAGATGAGAGGAGGCTCCAGGACACTCCAGCATCAGGGAGAGGCCAGCGGAGGAGACAGAGAGAGTGGCCTGTGAAATGAAGAAACACTATTGGACAGAGGGGCCTCTGGGCCTACTGAGGAACACTGGTCAAGGAAGAGGACTTGATGGCATAGTCAGCAGTGTCTGCTACTGAGAGCTGAGGGAAGATAAGCAGAGAACAGATTTGGGACAGATCAAGAAGCAAGGGTTAGGACTAGCATTGCCCATCTAATATCAAGACCTCACAAATTACAGAGGGGACCACAGGTGACCTGCTTGAGGTTACACAGTGATTAGGTGGTAGGGCTAGGCCCGTATCCAAGCTTCTCCACCCCAGGAGGCCCAGAAGGATGGATTTTGCTTGCCTAATTGTAACCTTATTCCTCAGGCCACAAGCTGGACCTTCAGGTCTCAGTTTCTTACTGGTCACCCCCTTGCAGAGGATTACCAAGTACCCTCTGCTGCTGCAGAAGATCCTGGAGAACACATTGCCCAGTGCCAGTGCCTACCCTGTCCTTCAGAGGGCTACCTCTGCACTCCAAGACATTAACAGTAACATCAATGAGTACAAGATGCGCAAGGAAGTGGGTAAGGACTTGGGCATTTAGGAGGTACTAAAGGAGAATGCACTGTTACAAACCTTGTCTCAAACTGGCTCCCCCCCACAAAAAAAAGACAGTGAAGAAGCATGTACAAATATAAATCCAGAGGCAATATGGCTTCATTTCTCTGTAACTCTCTTGTTTCTGATCTTTACTATGCAATGACTTGATTTTCAGGTTAGTTTCTGTCACAATAATAAGTAATTATTGCTGGTCTAAGAATCACATCTGGATACCACACTCTTCATAATAAGGAGAGTTTTTCTTCCCTTAGCCATAAAAATTCAATCAGCACTTCATTCTGGTAAGCCCTACTTTGTGTCATGTGCTTACCAAGAAGCAATCACCATAGTTAGGAGAATGTCCATGAACTGATTGGTTTAGGCCTGGGATATATGCCCTTCTTGGAACCAGTCAATGTTGACCATTGGATGGGCTTATTCTAGCCAGCACCCACCCCATGAGCTGAAGTGGGTCACTCCCAGACAAGCCACATGGCCACACCATAATGGACAAAGGAATGCTGGGAGGTAAAGAGCTGTGTATAGTTGCAGGGGTGAGACTGGGAGTGATCCCTGCAGTGGAAGTGTGTGTAAAGCAAAGCCACAACTCAGTTGTACACTGAGACAGCATGGTCATAAAATTTAGCTAATGTTTCCTTTTTAAATCATTCCTTTAATGGTACAAATATTTGTGGGGTACAGTGTGATGATTCAGCATATATCCCCAATGTGTGGTAATCAGATCAGAGTGGCTGGTAGTTTTTGAGGATCAACTCTGCTATACTTTTACTTACTTGATTCCTGTGCCAGTCCCCTGAGATTGGCTCCATTGGTCCCACTTCGCAGTTGGGTAAATGAGAGCTCCTGAGATTTGCTCCTGGTCACAGAGCTGGGAAGAAACACAGGTTTCAGACTCAGGCCTGGAGTCTTGAGCACTACACCGTGTTATATTTGGTGGCTTTGGATGTCCCCTGTGCTTGCTTGTCCATCCACGTGGTGAGGTCACGGAAGGTGTGAAGCCCTGAGTCAGGAGTGAGGAATTTGACACCCCACTTGGCCTGGCCACAGCTGGCTAAAGGACCCCAGGGAAATGGCATCTTGCTGGGTCTTTCTATTTAGGATGTCCCTTCACATCTGTCTTATGTGACCCTCCCAACATTCCTGCAAGGTGGCGAGCCTGTTTCATAGACAAGGAAATGAAGGCCACAGGGAGTGGTGACTAACCAAAGTACAACAGGCAGGACACTTTTCAGCCTGGGATGGAGGACCCCAAGCACTGGTTTCCTTGTGACTCACCATTCCCATGGAGCAGCCTGCCAGATCAGCTGTGTCGGGGTCTTGCTTTCCTGGGTCACCTTTGGTCACCCAGGGGACCCTCCTCTTCTCTGTTGCTGCAGCCTCAAAGTATACCAAAGTGGAGCAGCTGAGCCTCCGGGAACGGCTGGCGCGCATCAACACCCACACCCTGTCCAAGAAGACCACTCGGCTGAGCCACATGCTGAAGCAGGAGGCAGGGCTCGTGCCCAGGGTGGGTGTGTGTTGTGGAGATTCTCACCCCAGCCACTCACAGGGGCCAGACTAGGTGCCAGGGGGAGGCAGGGGGAGGTTCCTGTGGAAAGCGAGGTAACTTAAGCTGAGAGTGAGGGGCTAGGAAGAGGCATTCTGCCTGATTGTCAAGAGCCAATGTTAGGAGCCTCTTTCTCATGGGCTGTTTGCAGATAGGAGAGCTGGGCTCTGGGCTGGGACAAAGAGCCAGATCCAAACAGTGACTAGTTGTAGCTAGGCTGAGAGATCTCCCTGCACCAGCATTATTTGATCCACACAGTCAAATAGGTATTCTTACTCCTTCCATTTGCTTTTGTTTTTCGAGGAAGGGTCTCGCTCGAGCCCAGGCTAACCTGGAATTCACTATGTAGTCTCAGGGTGGCCTCGAACCTCGGCGATCCTCCTACCTCTGCCTCCCAAGTAGTAGGATTAAAGGTGTGTGCCACCACACCTGGCCTCTCCATTTTTTTTTTTTTTGGTTTGTTTTGTTTCGTTATTTGTTGTTTTCAAGGTAGAGTCTCACTCTAGCTCAGGCTGACCTGGAATTAACTATGTAGTCTCAGGGTGGCCTCGAACGCACAGTGATCCTCCTACCTCTGCCTGCCAAGTACTGGGATTAAAGGCATGCACCACCACGCCCGGGTTTTAAATTTCTTATTTATTTATTTATTTGAGAGAGAGAAGGAGGCAGATATATATATAGAGAGAATGGGTGCGCCAGGCCTCTAGCCACTGCAAATGAACTCCAGATGCATGCACCACCTGGTACATCTGGCTTTACACGGGTACTGGGGAATTGAACCTGGGTCGTTAGGCTTCACAGGCAAGCACCTTAACCATTAAGCCATCTCTCCAGCCCATTACCCTGCCTTTCAACTGTCCCACTCAGCTTTGGAATTGAAAGAACCAGCTCTGGGGGTGGGCATAGGGAAAGGGTGTCCCCAGTGAGGACCTGAGACACAGACACCAGTTGCACAGTGTCCCCGTGTGTATTTTCTCAGCTTTTGCATGTCTGCCTTGATTTACAGACCGAAGACAAGGAATTTGATGGTTTAGAGGAGAGGTTCCAGTGGGTGTCACTGTGTGTGACTGAGCTAAAGAGTAACATGGCTGCTTACTTGGATAATCTGGAGGTAGGACCCTGTTGGTTCACAATGGGTGGTCTGGGCTGGTGGCTAAACCCACAAGTGGCAGAGGTACCAGGTGCAGTGATCCTGGGGGCATTAGTTAAGGGTGCTGGCAAGCATGCTGCAACCAACAGCTGAGAGACTTCTCAGCCCACAGGGTCAAAACTCACTGGGAAATGAGCTTGGTGGCACATGCCTTTGATCCCAGCACCCTGGAGGCTGAGGTAGGAAGATTTCTGTTAGTTTGAGGCCAGCCTGGAGCTACAAAGTGAGTTTGAGATCAGCCAGGGCTAGAGAGAGACACCCTGTCTTGAAGAAATACACAAACAATTCACTGGGATCAGAGCCCCTAGAAGAACAGAATTAGGGGCCAGAAGGGGATACTGATGAAGGAGGAAAGCAGAACACAGGCAAGATGTGCTAACTGGAGCCTAATATCTTTTTTATTTTATTTTAATTAATTAATTTGTTTTGTTTTTTTCAGGTAGGGTCTCATTCTAGCCCAGGCTGACCTGGAGTTCACTATGTAGTCTCAGGGTGACCTCAAACTCACAGCAATCCTCCTACCTCTGCCTCCTGAGTGCTGGAATTAAAGGCATATATCAACATGCCCAGCTGGAGCCTAATATCTAACAAGATATTTGTGAGATATTTTGGTAAACTTAAATGTAATACTTGGATTCAGATGGTAGAATGAATGAATGATCTAAAGGAGCAGCTATTACTTGGCTCTAGAGATTACTGTGTAGGAATATGTGTCTGTTGCATTGATTCTTATAACATTTTTTGTTGTTGTTTTCAAGGTAGGGTCTCACTCTAGCCCAGGCTGATCTGGAAATCACTCTGTAGTCCCAGGCTGGCCTCGAATTCACAGTGATCCTTCTACCTCAGCCTCCCCCGTGTGCTGGGAATAAAGGCATGCATCACCATGACCTGGTTAGTTCTTCTGATTTTTAAAAACTTTTTCTTTTCCTATTTACAAACTCCAGATGTATGTGCCATCTCATGCCTCTGGCTTATGTGGGTCCTGAGGAATCAAACCAGGGTCCTTTACCTTTGCAGAAAAGTGTCTTAACTACTAAGCCACCTCTCCAGCCCTTTAAACATTTTTATTGACAACTTCCATAATTATAGACAATAAACCATGATAATTCCCTCCCTTTCCCTATTTTCCCCTTCACAAATCCACTCTCCATCATATTCCTTATTATGAGGGTCTTGTATAGGTAGTCCTAGGCACTGCTAGGTCATGGGTAGCGAGGCTAAATTGTGTCTGTAAGCAGTCCTACCCTTCCTTTGGCTCTTACATTCTGTCCACCACCTCTTCCACAATGGAGCCTGAGCCCTGGAGGGTGTGACAGAGACATTTCAGTGCTGAACACTCCTCTGTCACTTCTCAGCACTTTTGTGCCCTGAGTCATCCCAGTGGTCACTGCTATCTTTAAAGGGAAGATTCTCTGACCAAAAGTGAGAGTGGCATTAGTATATGGGTAAGAAAAGTGCTTACAGGGCAGTTTGGTGAGCATAATATATGCATTTAGCCAGACAAGAGCAGGCTTTATACCCTAGGGCTGCTGAATTCCCCCATCATAGGCTTTTGATTAGGTTTTCACGGGCATGTATTCCCTCCTGTGAAGTGGGCCTCCGGTCCAATTAGAGAGTAGTTGGTTTCCCCCATTAACAGATATGCCACTATTGCATCCATTGAGTAATTTGGCCGGGCTGGCCAAACTTAAGGCTTGCAGTGTCCACTATTGTTTATTTATCACCACATGATGCTTTTTCCATCTTTCTGTTAGCTGGTCAGGGAGGAGGTTTTCAGCTCAGATCCAGGGCTAGGGTCTTACCATCTGTTGCAGACAGCTTTTGTTCTCTGAGATGAACTTCCAGACCAGGCACAGTTATGGAGGAAGGGATGTTAGCTCCAGGGGTTCCATAAAGGCAGGAGAAGCGTCCTGCTCTCCACAGGGCCAAGCAGAGAGAGAGAGAGAGGGAGCAAAACTACAGCCAAAAGGTTTTCAGCTCAGCTCCAGCTTGATCTTTTTCTCAGTGACCTAAAACCGCCCCCAGTAACATTGCACAGGTGATTGAAGATGCAAACTATAAACTAATAGGAATATCTTGGGGACATATATTCAAACTATCACACCATCTATTTCTGGTGGGAAACCAAGAACCTTGGCAATGGCCTATAATGTTTTGGGGGCATCAGGGACCTCCCTGGCCAACAACTCACTGGAAGATATCTCATTCCTGGCACTGAAAATTTTCTAGTAACAATCTATGACTTCTGGGTGTACCATTGTCCAAAATAGTAGGTTTCCACATGGCTTATTCATAACATGTTAGATTTTTATTAACCCTTCTGCTTCCTTTACTCAATCTTCCCCTCACCCCACTTAGGCCATTACACCCCCAGTAATCTGTTCATCTATTTACTTATATACAATACCATCTTCTTAAGTCCTCCCCTCTCCTCCCTCCCTTATACCCTTTCTAGCTTTCTGGCCTCTGATACCGATTTTTACTCCAACTCACACACAAGTCTAAACATTTGTAGCTAAGATCCACATACGAGAGAGAACATGTGACATTTGGTTTTCTGGGCCTGGGTTACCTCACTTAGTATAAGCCTTTCCAGATCCATCCATTTCCCTGAAAATTTCATAATTTCATATTTTTCTTTTTCAAGGTAGGGTTTCTCTCTAGCCCAGGCTGACCTGAAATTTACTATGTAGTCTCAGGGAGGCCTGGAACTCATGGAGATCCTCCTACCTCTGCCTCCCAAGTGCTGAGATTAAAGGTTTGTACCACCACACCTGGCTAAAATTTTATTTTTCTTTACCACTGAATAGAACTCCATTGTATAAATGTACCACATCTTCATTATCCATTCATCAGTTGAGGGACATCTAGGCTGGTTCCATTTCCTAGCTATTGTGAATACAGTGGCAATAGAATGGATGTGCAAATATCTCTAAGGTAGTAATAAGAGTCCTTAGGATATATGCATAGGAATGGTACAGCTGGGTCATATGTTTTTAGCTGTCTCAGGAACCTCCACACTGATTTACACAATGGCTATATCAGTTTACATTCCCACCAATGGTTTAGAAGGGTTCCTCTTTTTCTGCATCTTCACCAACATTTATTGTCATTTGTTTTCTTAATGGTAGCCATTCTGACAGGAGAAAGATGGAATCTCAAAATCATTTTAATTTGCATTTCCCTGGTGGCTAAGGATATAGAACATATTTTTAGATGTTTATAGGCCATCTGAATTTCCTCTTTTGAAAACTCTCTATTTAGTTCCATAGCCCATATTTTAATTGGGTTGTTTGATTTCTTATTATTTAATTTTTTAAATTTTATTTATTTATTTACAAACAGAGAGAGAGGGAGAGAGAAGAGAGACAGAGAAAGAATGGGCATGCCAGGGCCTCTAGCCACTGCAAATGAACTCCAAATACATGTGCCCCTTGTGAATCTGGCTTACATGGGTCCTGGAGAATCGAACCTGGGACCTTTGGCTTCATAGGCAAATGCCTTAACTGCTAAGCCATTTCTCCAGCCCTTATTTATTTTTTTTGAGTTATTTTTATATCCTGGATATTAATCCTCTGTCAGATTTATAGCTGGCAAATATTTTTCTTCCATTCTGTAGGTTGCTTCTTTGCTCTATTCACAATGTCCTTTGCTGTACAAAAGCTTTTTAATTTCACAAGGTCCCAGTGGTTGATCAGTGGTTTTATTTCCTGAGTGACTAGGGTTATATTCAGAAAATTGTTGCTTATGCCAATATGTTGATGTGTTTCCCCTATTTTTTCCTCTAGCAGTTTCTGAGTTTCAGGTCTGATATTAAGGTCTTTGATCCATTTGGACTTGCTTCTTTGCATAGAGAGAGATAAGGATCTATTTTCATCCATCTACATATAGATATCTAGTTTAAAAATGCTGTCTTTTCTCCAATTAATATTTTTGGCATTTTTGTTGAAGATCAGATGGCTATTGTGGCCCAGACTTACATTAGCGTCCTCTATTCTGTTCCATTGATCTATGTGTCTGTCTTTGTGCCAGTACCATGCTGTTTTTGTTACTATGGCTTTATAATATAGCTTAAAATCAGGTATGCTGATACTGCCAGCCTTATTTTTGTTGCTCAAAATTGTTTTGGCTATTTGAGGGTTTTTGTGCTTCCAAATGAATTTTAGGATTGTCTTTTCTATTTCCGTGAAGAATGCCATTGGAATTTTGATGGGGATTTTATTAAGTATATAGATTGCTTTTGGTAAGATTTTCACTTTCACAATATTGTTTCTTCCTATCAAAGAAAATGGGATATTTTATTTCCTAGTGTCTTCTGCAATTTATGTCTTGAGTGTTTTAAAGATTTCATTGTAGTGATCCTTCACTTCCTTGGTTAGGTTTATTCCAATGTACTTTTTTTTTTTTTTTTTGAGGCAATCGTGCATGGGAGAGATTCCCTGTTCATCCTCTGCATGCTTGTTTTTAGCTATATAGGAAAGCTACTGCTTTCTCTGTGTTTATTTTG
This sequence comes from Orientallactaga sibirica, assembly GCA_036365145.1. Classification (NCBI taxonomy): domain Eukaryota; kingdom Metazoa; phylum Chordata; class Mammalia; order Rodentia; family Dipodidae; genus Orientallactaga; species Orientallactaga sibirica. Next base: position 57,849,530 of record JAEOAD010000005.1, read on the forward strand.
TATCCTGCTCACTTTTAAAAGTGTTTATCAGCTCTAACAGTTTGCTGGTAGAGTTTTTTTTTTTTTTTTTTTTTTTTTTTTGGGTAGGGTTTCACTCTGGTCCAGGCTGACCTTTTTTTTTTTTTTTTTTTACCTCTGCCTCCCGAGTGCTGGGTTTCACGTGCACCACCAGCCCAGGCTAGGGATAGCCCAGGCTGATCTGGAATTCCCTGTGTAGCCTCAGGGTGGCCTTGAACTCTCATGGTGATTCTCCTACCTCTGCCTTCCAAGTGCTGGGATTAAAGGCATGTACTACCATGCCCAGCTGCTGGTCTTTAGGGTCCTTTATTTATTGAATCATATCATCAGCAAATAATGATAATTTGATATCTTCTTTTCCAATTTGGTGTGTCTCTTGCCTTATTGCTATAGCTAATACTTCCAGTACTATATTAAATACAAGTGGGGAACAGTGGTAACCCTTGTCTTGTTCCTAATTTTAGTGGAAAAGCTTCAAATTTTTCTCCATTTAGTATTATGTTGGCTGTAAGTTTGTCATAAATAGCCTTTATTATGTTGAGATATGTTCCTTCTATTCCCAGTTTCTTTAGGACTTTTACCATGAAGGGATATTGGATTTTGTCAAATGCCTTTTCTGTATCTGTTGAGATGATCATGTGATTTTTGTCCTTCAGTCCATTTATATAGTGTATTACATTTATCGATTTGCATATGTTGAACCATCCCTGCATCTCTGGGATAAAGCCTACTTGGTCAGGGTGAATGATCTTTTTGAAATATTCTTGTATTCTTTTTGTCAGTTTTTGTTTTCAAGGTAGGGTCTCACTGTAGCCCAGGCTGACCTGGAATTCACTATGAAGTCTCAGGGTGGCCTCGAATTCACAGTGATCCTCCTACCTTTGCCTCCCGAGTACTGGGATGAAAGGTGTGTGCCACCATGCCTGGTTCATCTTTTTGTCAGCATTTTGTTGAGAATTTTAGCATCTATGTTCATGTGGGAGATTGGTCTGTAATTTTCTTTTTTTGTTCTATCTTTGTCTGGTTTGGGTCAATGTAATGCTGTCTTCATAGAAGGAGTTTGGTAGTATTCTTCCCTTTTAAAACTATTTAATGGAAAAGTTTGAGAAGCATTGGTGTTAGTTCTTCCATGAAGGTCTAGTAAAATTCACCAGTGAAGCCATCTGGGTCTGGACTTTTTTGAGTTGGGAGACATTTTTTATATAACTGCTTCAATCTCTGTGCTTGTTATAGGTCTGTTTAAATGGTTTATCTCATCTTGATTTAATTTTAGTAGGATATATATATATATACATGTCCATATCTTTCAGATTTTCTCCATCAATTTGGATGGATAGCTTTGCTGGATAAAGAGCTTGTCAGTTGGTGTCTTTCAGAACTTGGAAGATGCCATTCCAAGCCCTTCTGGCTTTTCAAGTTTGTGTTGAGTAATCTGCTGTTATCCTGATGGGTTTGCCTTTGTATGTGACTGGATATTTCTCTCTTCTATGATTTTGTTGAAAATGCCAACTATGCCTTTGGATTGAAATTCTTTTCCTTCTAACTATACCCTGATTTCTTATGTTTGATCTCTTCATAGTGGCCTGAACATCTTGAAATTCCCATTTATACCTTCCTATTCGTTTGTCTTTCTTTGTTGGACTGTACTAGATCTGCCACCATGTCTTCTAGTTTAGATATTCTGTCCTCTACTTGATCCATGCTACTGGTGAGACTTTCTACAGTTTTCTATTTGACTTATTTTGTTTTGTATTTCTGGTATTTCTGATTGTTTTTTCTTCAATATTTCTATTTCCTTATTCATGTCTTTTATTGAACTACTTATTTCATTAAGTTGTTTTCCTGTGTTTTCTTGGGATTCCTTCATGTGTTTATTTTCTTCTTTGATTCCTTTGAACATAGATATAATCATTCTTTTGAATTCTTTGTTAGGCATTTGGATTTATAATCTTTGGTGGAATTATATTGTCTTGTTTTTTTGTGTTTCTTATATTATAATGAGGAGATTTTTGCATCTTGAGTTAATTTGGTGCTGAGGTTTTCTAATTATCTGCTGTATTGTATACATGTTACATATCTTCAGGGTAGGTATTTAAGGTGCCAGGTGTGGCTGTTATATTACTCCCAGAGTAATAGCAGAAGGGACTGTAGGTTGAGTTTACCTGCTATGCAAATATTCTAATAGGCTGGGTGGAGCAAAATACAGGCAAATTCTAAAATTCAACTAAGCAATATACACATTCAAACAAAACCAGCTTAGATTATTTATATAAGAGTGGGGATTAAAACAAACAGATAATGTAACAAAGTCAAAGTCCCTAAGGGTGTTTGTTGATCTACACCCTTAATTCTGTCAACGGGGAGGCTGAGATTTCTGGTCTATAATGGGTTCCAGGTTAGCCTGGGACTGAGTGAATCCCTGCCTCCAAGAAAGACAGAAGAAGAAGGCACTATAAATCAGTAAATATCTAAAACAACACAAGTCAACCCCCAAACACCACGTATTTAAGAATGGTAAAGCCAACCATGAATATATCAATCAAATCTAACACATAATCTGCCCCTGACATGAAAGGTGCAATTAGCACTTCCAGAGCAGGCCTATGCAACTAGGGTTTGGGGCGGGTATTGACCCGGAGTAAGTAGGGCATGTTATCTTTTGGGATGGGTTCTGTCTCACCTATGTTGAGTGCCCACGTGGGTCCCTCTTTGCTGTGCTGTGCACTTGGCTAGGCAGGCAGGGTCAGGAGATCTGTTGTTTCTATTGGCTGTGCTTGATGCTGTGTGGCCGTCATCTCTTAGAGTTCTCCAGTGGTTGCCAGTGCTGGCAGTTGGTGGAAGGGAGGCTGTAGAGGGTGCCTGATGTTCCTAGATGCCCAGCTGGTCCCTGTTGTCTTCTTCAGGTTTCTTGACTTTGTGGAGCTGGTGTGAGTGGTGAATCCCTTCAATGTGGTTGTGCTCCTGCAGCTCAGACAGGGCAGGTGTGTACATAGCTCTTTCCAGAGGAGCGTGCAGTGGGAACTGATTCTGGCTGCTTGTGTGGTTGCTAGAAGTTCTGGGTCTCTCCTACTTCTCTTCTGTGGTTGGTAATTCCTTATACACCTTCACTTTTTGTTAGAAGAGTGTCTTGTGCTGTTTCTCTGCTTATTTCCGCCCTACTCCCCCAGGGTGCTTTGGCGTGGCTACTATGCTGCCATCTTAATTGGAAGTCCTGTTTGGTTTTTTGAGGTAGAGTTTCACTATAGCTCAGGCTGACTTGGAGCTCATTCTGTAGTCCCAAGCTGGCCTCAAACTCATGCTGATTCTCCTACCTCTGCCTCTGGATTGCTGGGATCAAAGGCATGCTCCACCATGCCTGGCAGTTCTTCTAATTTTTAAAAATTATTTTATTTATTTACTTATTATTTGAAACTGGGAGAGGGGAAGAGAGAGATAGAAAGAGGCAGATAGAGAGAGAGAGAATAGGGTATGCCAGGGCCTCCAGCCACTGCAAACAAACTCCAGATGCATGCACCACCTTGTGCACCTGGTTTACATGGGTACTGAAGAATCAAACCTGTATCCTTGGGCTGTGCAAGGCAAGTGCCTTAACCACTGAGCCATCTCTCCAGCCTAGTTCTTCCAATTTTGAAAGGGAAGAAGAAACCCTGGAAAGTTAGAATTTTGGGTGTCATCTCCTGATATGTCAGCGTAAACATTTAGTTAAATAAATTGAAATGATTTGCAGGCCCAAGAAGTATATCTCCTCAAACTCAATTCAGCCCATAGGACAAGTAGTTGATGAGCATGCCCACCTACTCTTGTCAGACAGTGGCAGAATCAGTGCTTGTCTTTGGTGCTGCCTGGCCCTCGGTGGCATTGTTCTTGGTTACATCCACCCGCACAGAGCAGCGCAAAAGAAGGGGTTGTGGTTGCACACCCCTCCGTGTGTGGGTATCAGGTCTCCCTGCTTATTCATACCTCATCTGGGGTCCCCAGATTTGAACAGCTGGAATCCTGTTCTACCACAGGGAGCCTGGAGGGGAAGGCACTCAGAGCCAGGGCATGGGGAAAGAAGGCCCTCTGTGGGGATTTGGCCTTGAGAGACAGAAGCCAGAGGGTTAGGTAAATGTGCAGAAACAATGAGGAATCCTAGTGAGGAAAAGATCCCTGCCTCTAGCCATCTGGCCGATTCAAGTAGCCTCTGCTTATATGTCTTTTAACACATGCAAGGGTGGGGAGTGCTCAGCAGAGTGATTCCCAGGAGGACTTAGTAATATTGTTTGGTTTTTATAGCAATTATTTTCATATGTTTGTCCAGGTGAATTATTACTGGTTTTCCTTTTATGGAAGCATCAAGTATCATAAGGTGTTTTGTTGTTGTTGTTTGGGTTTTTTGTTGTTGTTGTTGTTGTGTGTGTTTTTGAGGTAGGATCTCACTCTAGCCCAGACTGATCTGGAATTCACTATGTAGTCTCATAGTGGCCTCGAACTCACAGCAATCCACCTAACTTTCCTACACCTGTTTTGTTTTTTCTTTTGATACATCAGTTTAAATAGGAATGGTTAGTTTATTTAAAGAAAAACACTAAAGCTGGGCATGGTAGTGCACACCTTTAATCCCAGCACTTGAGAGGCTGGGGTAGAAGGATTACTATGAGATTGAAGCCAGCCTGGGCTACACAGTGAGTTCCAGGTCAGCTTGGGGATAGAGTGATATCTTGCCTTGAGAAAGAAAAAACACTCTAATAGAGTCTGTGGAATATGCACATGGCAAAAGAATCACCAGTGTGGCACATAGATACAGGTGAAGTTTGGAAGTACCTCAGGAATGACGGGGGAAGATGTGGGCTTAGTCTCAGGAATGCCTTTCTAATCCCCCAGGCTGAACCAGGACAGAACAGTCTGTGTGTGTGCTTGTCATGGGGTGAGGTGTGCAGAGGGCCTGGACAATTCCTGGGGAAGGTCTGCTGAAGGTGGTGCAAGGCAAAAGATGGCCATGGTAGGCCATGACTGCCCGTTTTCTGTTGATCCTGGGCCCAGGCTTTCCTCCGCTTCCGGCCACATGAATGCAGTCTGGACATCCCCGAGGGCCCTGCAGAGCAGTACTGCAGCCTGGCAAGAGATCTTCAACAGGAAGTCTTCATGGAGTTCGTGAGTGCGACTTCATTTCTTTGTCAGGCAGGAGGCAAAGCCAAGAGTAATATTTAAAAGCTGGGCATTTTATACAATTGTCACTTCCAGCAGGGGAGGGACTACTATTCCTGAACTTCCTGATAAACATTAGCTCAGCTGATGTGCAGTGAGTGGCACTTTCTATGGTGCCGTGCCCCTTCTGTGTCACCTCATTCCCTCTTCAGCACATGCTTTAGGGAGAGATACTATTATAGACCCTTTCTGCAGATGGGCGCTCCAGACTCAGGAAGCGTGAGCTCCCAGGCTGTTTACACAGATGGTCAGTGGCATGTTGGGGTCTGAGTCCCGAAGACTGTGCCCCTGACTATCATTCTAAATTACTTAATTAACTAATTAGTTAATTTGCAAGCAGAGAGAGAGAGAGAGAGAGAGAGAAACAGACAGCAATATGGGCATACCAGGGCCTCTTACCACTGCTAACGAACTCCAGATGCATGTGCCACTTTGTGCATCTGGCTTTACATGGGTACTGAGGAATCAAACCTGGGTCACAGGTTTTGCAAGCAAGCATCTTTAACCACTGAGTTATCTCCTCAGCCCTTTGACCATCATTCTGTACAAAAATTTTTCAACAACACCAGGAAGTGAGTATTTCTACTGTGTTCCACTCTGTGAAGCTGGCTGTAAGCCATCCTGTTTTCAAATCAGAGAGGCCCAGAAAGGTTAGAGTAGAACTTCATTCATGACACCTTTTTGCCTGATACATACCATATATATTTTTTTCAAGGTAGGGATTACCCTAGCCCAGGCCGACCTGGAATTCACCCTGTAGTCTCAGGCTGCCTTGAATTTACAGCTATCCTCCTACCTCTGCCTCCTGAGTACTGGGATTAAAGGTGTGTGCCACCACCCTCAGCTTGCCTGAGGTATTTTTAATGTAGCCCTGGATATATAGGTGTGTGTATATATATTATTTACAGATACTAAATCATAAAGAAATTTACTTTAAAGCCATTCTTTGAGATATATAAATAAAAATTTGCCATTTATTAAAGATGGAAGTAAGTTTGCATACTAATGAGATGGATGTGCTTATTTATTTTTACATAAAGAATTAAATCATGCCAGGTGTGGTGGTGGTGCACACATTTAATCCCAGCACTTGGGAGGCAGAGGTAGTCAGCCTGGACTAGAAGAGTGAGACCCTACTTCCAAAAACAAAAACAAAAGCAAAAAAAAAAAACAAAAAAGAATTAAATCTCAGGGTTGGAGAGATGAGTTAGGAGGCAAGAGCTTGCTGTACAAGCATAAGGACATGACTTCTATCCCAAGCACCCACATAAAAAGCTGGGTATGGTCTCACGTGTCTGTAACCCTAGTGCTGAGGGGGATGGAGACAGGAGGATCACTGGGGCGCTCTTGATCAGCCAGCCAAGCTGAAAAACAGAGAGCTTCAGGTTCACTGAGAGTCTGTGTCTCAGAGAAATGAGGAAGTGCAACTGGGGAGGACACCAGATGCATGTTCATAGAGTGCATGCATCTGCATGCGTGTGTGTGCTTGCACGTGCACACACACACACAGAGGAATTAAATCTTAGCTGAGTGTTTGATACTACAGGATATAGAGCATCTTTAAGGTTTGTTAGAGCTGATTGCTATTTTGATTTAATAATAACCAATGTTGACAATGCCACTTTGCATTTTGAATAAATACATAGTACAAAATTAATCACTGGGCTGGGCGTGGTGGCACACACATCTAATCCCAGCACTCAGGAGGCAGAGGTAGGTGGATTGCTGTGAGTTCAAGGCCACTCTGAGACCAAACAGAGAATTCCAGATCAGCCTGGGCTAGAGCAAGACCCTATCTTGAAAATCAAAATAAATAAATAAATAAAAATCATTAATCACTGTGAATTCAGAAGTTTTGCTGTTGCCAAAATTTTTGTGGCCCTCCCTCATGTTCAGACATGCAACCCCATATCTACAGGTTAGGAAGCTAAGGGTTAGGTAACACACTACAAGTCACAGCTTGGCTACAGGGGGGCCTAGGACCTGAGCTATCTGCCTCCAAGGCCCTGTCTTCCAGTCCTTGCCTTCTACCACCCTCCACCCCTTGTCCAGGCTCCCAGGTACCCCAGCTTTCCTCTTTACAGAAGCAGCGGCTAGAAGGCCTTGTGTGGCATCCACTGTGCAGCCTGGCCAGAGTCCTGGTAGGACCTCAGAACCTGATCAAGAAGCGTCTGGATAAACTCCTGGACTTTGAACGAGTGGAAGAGAAGCTATTGGAAGTGGGCAATATTACCTATGACGAGGAGGCAGCCCGGCACACATACCAGGCACTCAACTCCCTGCTAGTGGCAGAGTTGCCACAGTTGAACCAACTGGTCATACAGTGGCTGGGCCAGATCCTGTGCACATTTGTGGCCCTCCAGAAGGACCTTGCAGATCAGGTTCTGCGGAAGGCAGAGAGCAGCATGGCCCAGGTAAGGCTGCTGGGGTTAGGCCCCGCCATGGAGCCTAGCCAGGCAAGGCCCCTGCCCCCCTTCAGGCAGCTGTTGGTTAGGTGGGGATGGAGTGAGAGTGAGCCTTCCCAACTGCCTGTCTAGCTTCCAGGAGTGCAGTGGGGACTTTTGAGATCTTTTCGTGCCCTTTTCTCCTTCTTCAGTGGAGTCAGACCATGAAGGCAGGGACAGGACTAGGACCCCAAGACATCTTAAGTCTTGGGGCTCAGGAGGGTTTTCTGGTAAAACAACAATATATCCATCTCTAGAGGATTTAAGTTGGTGACTGAAAACACGATTCAGTCATTCTCTAGCTGGAGTTGCCACTGCTACTTCTAGCAGCCACCTCCTGGCTGGCACTTGTTGTGCACGTATTTGGAGCACTGTCCCACTGAATCTTCACAGCAGCCCTACGGAGCACATGTTATTATTGTCCTCATTTCAAAAACAAAGACTCCAAGGCTCAGGGGATGAAGTAGCTGGTGTGAGAACACACAGTTAACTGTAGGCTTTGCACCCTGACTGTCAGCTGAAGGCTTACATAGACGCCAAAGAGCTTTGCACAGACCTCCCAGTGAAAACTTTGAGTGTAGAATTTTGAGCAGGTCGGTCTAGGAGGGAATATGCAGCTGATCCACATCTTACTCTGCAATGTCAATGTCAGAGCTGAATGGCTCTTCATTCCAACCCTGCCTCCTGTGTTTCATTGCCATCTGATCCCCGTTTCCTCCCAACCCATAGCCTCATTTTGTTCCTGTAACCTATCCCTTCAGCCCACTGCTTCTGAGTGTGACTGTAGTTCCTTTGCACAAATGGCGTCTTCGCCTGGAACGTCCCCTGGGTCTTTCACAGTTTTAGCATATAATGTCAGGTATCAGAAATCCCATTTCGCTGGAGTGGTGAGGATCCACAACCCCTGTACTCCACAGACCCTGCCTTCTGCTGGAGTGAGTGGGGTATGGGGGACATGTTTCTTCTCATTCAGGGTGGGGGGTGACTGCAGCATGGGTGCTCCCTTTTTTGGTCCTGTAAGCATTTAGTATAGGGCTCTGCCTAAGATAGTCTTTCTGAGTTGAAGTTAGGCCCCAGTCTTATGCAGAAGACAGAAGAGTAAATCTGATTGGATGATCTTTTCTCTCTCCTCCAGCTCCACCCTCTCCATCTATAGCTGGGAAGATCAAGGCTGGGGAAGCCAATAGGATGAGGTCAAGTTTACAGCCACAGAAAGGAAGAGAGCAGGGGCATCTTCTGATTGCTCCTATATATGGACAGTTAGGGTTTGTCTGGGATTGCTGCCAGCCTCCCTCATCTGTGTCCAATGTTCTGTTCACCTGGACCTGTTCCTGTGGCACCTGGGCCAGGCCTACACAGCAGAAACTCATCTGCCTGCAGCCTGAGAGAAAGAGTCTGGGTCACAACTAAGAGCAGCCAGTCTGGTGACAACTCAGAGAGCTGGACATGTGCTTGTTAGCTGTGGGGTCTCACTCACTCCTGGATTGTCTGATAAGAATTCAGGAGAGCCTTAATAGGGTCAAGTTCTCAGGATAGAGCATTACTTAGGCACTCCATGAGTGGCAGGTGATATAAACCCAAGCTGAAATAGCTGGAGCATAAAAAATTGACTGACTTGCATACACAGAGGCCAGGAGGGGCTTGGGCCTCAGGCATGGTCTCTTGTGGACATGTAATGTTGTCAGGGCTCTTTTTCTCCTTTGTTTCCTTCTCCAGTTGGTTTACTTTTCAGGCAGACTTTGTTTCTGCATGATGGAAGATGGTTAGGGAGGGTTGCAGGCCCACAGCCCTCATAGCCCCTGTGTCTTAGCCTTCCCATCAGATGGGAGGGTTCCCATTGGCCTGGTCCTGGTCGCTGTTGTCATCTATGGACCACTCATAGTGGCTGGGGGGAAGGGATGCCAGAACTTCCAGTCCTATGAGGACTGAGGAGCAGAGGCACTGCACCCCCTGGAGAGATGCTTTCTCAACAGGGGGGACCAGCAGGCAGACAAAAACAGCAGTTGGGCCCAATAAAGAAGAGCCCATTGTGACATGTCTGGGGCTAGAGCGTAAGTGGCCAGGGACTCCCTGATTCCATGCAGAGGCTGTGCTGACTGTATCTTCTCACCCAGCTGCCCCACCACCACATCTCGGAGCCAGACTTCCAGAAGCTGCTAGAAGACACACTAGACCAGACCAGTGGCCAGCTTCACTCATTTAGAGAGAGCTTGGAGAAAGCAGTGCCCCCCACTGCCCAAGTAAGTGCCCCTCCCTCCCTTTCCTGAAGACTGACCTGTTCCTCACCCACAGCAGGATGAGGCTCAATCCCTCCTTTCCTTTCCTTTCCTTTGCTCTTCTCATTATTTTCTATTACTCATGGAAACCTGTTCTCTTCCAGCCTCTTTCTTTCTGTGAGTTGGGGTTGGTAGGATGCATGGCCACACATTCATCTATTCTTCATGGCCAGGGAACATTAAGTTAAGAATAAGAAAACTTGCCAGACACATCTGTAATCCCAGCACTGGGGAGGAAGAGGCAGGAGCGGGCCGAGGCCAGCCTCACAACATAGCAAATTCCAGGCTAGCCAAGGCCATGCCGTAAGATCCTGCCTCAAAAAGCAAAATCAGACCTGGAGATACTGCTCAGTGGTTAAAGGTTCTTGCAAAGCCTGACAACCCACAGAACCCACATAAAGCCAGATATAAAAGTGGCGCATGTGCCTGGAGTTCGTTTGCAGTGGCAGTAGGCCCTGGTGCACCCACTCTCATTCTCTTTCTGCTTGCAAATAAATTATTTTTTTCCCAAGGCAGGGTTTCACTTTAGCCTAGGCTGACCTGGAATTCACTCTGTTGTTTTAGGCTGACCTCAAACTCACAGAGATCCTCCTCCTTCAGCCTCCTGTGTGCTGGGATTAAAGGTGTGCACCACCACGTTCAGCTAGAGACATTTTAATATGAAGGTGAAATTAGACCAAAGGATGGTGATAAGTGGCATTTGTATCTAGAAGCCTAGAACTCCTTCACATTTCCCCCAAAATGTATTCTTTTCCCTTATTGCTTTCTAATCCTGGCTTTAGTACTGTATCACTTACTTTTCTTATTGCCATAACAAAATACCTAACAAAGCAAGTTAAGGAAGGAAGGGTTTGTCTTGGTTCACAGTTTGAGGGTACCATCTATGACAGTGGGAAAGGCCTGGCGCTGAGAGCCCCTGGCTCCGCTTTTGCAGCAGGTACTTGAGTGCTGGTTAGGAAGCAGAGGTGACTAGCAGTACTCAGATTGCTTTTTTTTGATTCAGTTTGGCATCTCAGCCCAAGGAATAGTGCCACCCACATTCAGGGTGGGTCTTCTCAGTTTAATCTCTCTAGAAACCCCCTCATAGATACATCTAGATGTTTGTTGCTTAAGCGATCCTAAATCCTGTCAAACTCTCAAGACCATCATCACAAATACCAATATTCAAAAAAATAAAATAAAATTGGGCTGAAGGATGTAACTCCATGGTAGAATGTTTGCCTAGCTGTGCAAACATTGTCCTGGGCTCAATCTCCAATATCACCTTAAAAAATACAAAAGCTGCCGGGCGTGGTGGCGCACGCCTTTAATCCTAGCACTCGGGAGGCAGAGGTAGAAGGATCACCATGAGTTCAAGGCCACCCTGAGACTACATAGTGAATTCCAGGTCAGCCTGAGCTAGAGTGAGACCCTACTTTGAAAAAAACAAAACAAAACAAAAATACAAAAGCTGGGCTGGAGAGATGGCTTACCAGTAAAGGCACATTCCTAAATGAAGTTCGTTTCCAGGTCCCATGTAAAGCCAGATAAATAAGCCAGGCATGGTGGCGCATGCCTTTAATCCCAGCACTCGGGAGGCAGAGGTAGGAGGATCACCATGAGTTCAAGGCCACCCTGAGACTACTTAGTGAATTCCAGGTCAGCCTGGGCTAGAGTGAGATTCTACCTTGAAAAACCAAAAAAAAAAAAAAAAAAAAAAAAGAGGGCACACGCATCTGGAGTTTGTTTGCAGTGGCTAGAGGTCCTGGTGCACCCATTCTCACTCTCCCTCTTGCTCTATCTCTTTCCCTCTCTCTGTCTCTAATAAATAAATAAAGCTGGGCGTGGTGGTACATGCCTTTAATTCCAGCAGAGGTAGGAGGATCACCATGAGTCCGAGGCCACTCTGCGACTATATAGTGAATTGCAGGTCAGCCTGGACTAGAGTGAGACTCTACCTCCAAAAAAAAAATACAAAAGCTATAGATCATTGTTTGTTTGGATATGACTTTTTTTATTTATTTGATTTTATTTGAGAGAGAGATAGAGAAAGAGAAAGATAGGTGGATGGATGGATGGATGGATAGAGAGAGAGAGAGAGAGAGAAAGGGAGAGAGAATGGGTACACCAGGGCCTTCAGCCACTGCAAATGAACTCCAGACACATGTGCCATCTTGTGCATCTGGCTTACGTGGGTCTTGGGGACTTGAACCTGGATCTTTTGGCTTTGCAGGCAAGTGCCTTAACTGCTAAGCCATCTCTCCAGACCTGGATATGATATATATTTTTAAACTTTTAAAAATTTTTTATTATTTTTTTTGGAGAGAGACACAGATAGAGACAGAGAGAGAGAGAGAGTGAGAGAGAAAGAGAGAGAGAGGAAGACAGAGATGGGCGCGCAGGCAGTGTCTCAGCTGTTGCGAATGAAATCCAGATGTGTGCGCCCCCTTGTGGTCAAGTGCAGCATTGCGCCCTTGCATCACTTTCCATCTGGCTAAACGTGGGACCTGGAGATTGGAACCGCTGGAGATTGGAACCAGTGTTCTTAGGGTTAGGAGGCAGGCGCCTTAACCCCTAAGCCATCTCTCCAGCCCGATATGATATTTTTAAGTTATAAAGGAAACTATTATCAGCCACACAATGGATTATAAAGCTTTGGTTGGCTAATCTTTTGCTCGTTTTTGTTTTGATTGTTTCGTATTATAATACTGGGAATTGAACTCTGCGCCTTGAGTATGTTTGACAGGTGCACTACATCTGGGCTATTTCCACAGCCCCTTACTGGCTAATTTTTAATATTTTTCTCTAAAATGCAAGTCCAGTCACAGAGTACACTCAGGTGGCCTGTGTTTGTTTTATTTTATTTATTTTATCATAATTTATTTTATTTTTTTGAGACAGGGTTGTGTAGCTCAGGCTGGCTTTGAACCTGCTATGTATCAAGGTTTGGCCTATGCTTTTATTTATTTATTTATTTGGTTAGCCAAAGGAAGGGTAGAATTCCTTACAATGTGCTCCTCCAGACACAAAATGGCCTGTATATCCATGACCTCGCAGTGCCTGACACTACCTACACAAGACCATCGTAATAGGAGGAAAAGATGATTACACCAAAATAAAAGAGAGACTGATTGATAGGGGGAGGGGAAATGATGGAGAGTGGAGTAGAGTGAGGTAGAGTCTCACTCTAGTCCAGGCTGACCTGGAATTCACTATGTGGTCTCAGGGTGGCCTTGAACTCATAGCGATCCTCCTACCTCTGCCTCCTGAGTGCTGGGATTAAAGGCGTGCACCACTATGCCCGGCTTTATTATTATTTTTTTATTGACAACTTCCATAATTGTAGACAATATCCCATGGTAATTCCCTCTATCCCCCTCCAACTTTCCCCTTTGAAACTTCACTTTTCCTCCTATTATGAGGGTCTTGTGTAGGTAGTGTCAGGCACTGTGAGGTCATGGATATTCAGGCCATTTTGTGTCTGGAGGAACACGTTGTAAGGAGTCCTACTCTTCCTTTGGCTCTTACATTCTTTCCGCCCCTCTTCTGCAATGGACCCTGAGCCTTGGAAGGTGTGTTAGAGATGTTTCAGTGCTGAGCACTCCTCTGTCATTTCTTCTCAGCATCATGGTGCCTTCTGAGTCATCCCAAGGTCACTGCCATCTGAAAAGAGAAACTTCTCTAACCAAAAGTGAGAGTAGCATTAATATATGAGTATGAACATTAAAAGAAGTCCTTACCAGGCAGTTTGGTGAGCATAGTATATACATTTAGTCAGACACCAGCAGACATTACACCCCTAGGGCTCATGACTACCCCTGTTGTAGGTTTTCAGTATCAGGGATGTATTCCCTCCCATGGAGCGGGCCTCCATTCCAATTAGAGAGCAGTTGGTTTCCCCCATAACAGACATGTCACTGTTGCACCCATTGGCTCATTTGGCCTGGCTGGCCAAATTTAAGGTTTGCAGTGTCCACTGTTGAGTATCTTCACTGGTAATTTCTCTGTCTCCCATTGTACTGCATTCAGTGTAGCATTTTCCAGCTTTCTGTCAGCTGGTCCACCTGGAGGAGGCTTTCAGCTCAGCACCAGCAGGGTTTCTCAGTGACCTTGCAGCCCAAGTATGTGGAGTCTTCAGCAATAGGGTCTTACCATCTTCTTGATGGTAAACCAAGGGCTTTGGTAATGGCCTGTAATGTTTTGGGGGTATCAGTGACCTCCCTGCCAACAACTCACTGGAAGGTTTCCCATCCCTGGCACTGAGAATTTTCTACTAACAATCTATGGCTTCTGAGTGTTCCATTGTCCAGAAAAGTAGGTTTCTGCTTATTTATATCCTCTTGGATTTTGATTAGCCCTCCCTCCACCTTTCCTTTACTCAATTCCTTTCCCTTACCTCACTTAGGCCTTTTCACCCCCATTAGTCTGTTCTTCTACTTACATATATACAATACCATCCTATTAAGTCCCCCCTCCCTCCCTTTCTATTCCCTTTATATCCCCTTTCTAGTTTACTGGCTTCTGCTACTGAGTTTTATTTTTACTCACTTAGAAGTCCAATCATTTGTAGCTAGGATCTACATATGAGAGAGAACATGTGACGTTTAGCTTTCTGGGCCTGGGTTACCTCACTAAGTATAATCCTTTCCAGACTTTTTTTGTTTTTTTTTTGAGGTAGAGTCTCAGTCTAGTCCAGGCTGACCTGGAACTCACTCTGAGTTCCTGACTGGCCTTGAACTCACATTGATCCTCCTACCTCTGCCTCCCACGTGCTGGGATTAAAGGTGTGCGCACCACACCTATGGCCTATGTTTTAAAGGTAACTGTAGTGGGGCTGAGAGATGGTTCAGCAAGTAAGAGCACTTGCTGTGCAAGGATGAGGATCTGAGTTCAATCCCTAGCAAAAACAAAAAACAAACAGTAAAAGAAGCCTGGTGGGGTTGTATATTCCTATAACTCCAGAGCTGAGGAGGGGCGGAGACTGGAGGGTTGCTGGTGCTCCCTGTCAACCATTAAGAAGTAACTGCAGCAGTGTAAGGAGAGGGAGCTCACACCAAGTGGCAAAACCTGATTTGAAGAAACTGACTGGCTTTTAAACACATCATTCCAATACTACAATTCTGAATTTAAAAAAAAAAAATACTAACCCAGTACCATTGTTCTGATAAAAACTGCCCTAATTTCTGTCTGGAGAAATCAGGCTTTCTAGATTTTTTTTTTTTTTTTTTTTTTTGGTTTTTCGAGGTAGGGTTTCACTCTAGTCCAGGCTAACCTGGAATTCACTATGTAGTCTCAGGGTGGCCTCGAACTCTCAGCAATCCTCCTACCTCTGCCTCCCGAGTGCTGGGATTAAAGGCGTGCGCCACCACGCCCAGCTTTTCTTGGTTTTTTGAGGTAGGGTTTTACTCTATCCCAGGCTGACCTGGAAAATTCACTATGTAGTCTCATGGTGGCCTCAAACTCACAGCAATCCTCCTACGTCTGTTTCCCAAGTGCTGGGATTAAAGGTGTGTACCATCATACCTGGCTTTTTTTTTTTTTTTTTTTTTTTTTTTTGAGGTTGGGTCTCACTCTAGCCCAAACTGACCTGGAATTTACTTGTAGTCTCAGGGTGGTCTTGAACTCATGGAATGGAGATCCTCCTACCTCTGCCTCCCAAGTGCTGGGATTAAAGGTATGTGCTACAACACCAGGCTCTTTTTTTTTTTTTTTTTTTTTTTTTGTTTTGAGGAAGGGTTTTGGTCTAGACTAGGCTGACCTGGAATCTCTTGGCAGTCTTAGGGTGGCCTTGAACTCACAGTGATCCTCTTACTTCTGCCTCCCGAGCGCTGGGATTAAAAATGTGCACCACCACACCTGGCTTTCCTTTCTTTTTCTGTGGTGCTGGGGTTACATACAGGACCTGTACATGCTGGGCAGGTGCTCTGCTACTGAGCTATATCTCCAGCCCAGTTCTGACTCTGTGTGTGTGTGGGGGGGGGTTGTACATGCATATATCTATGCATGTTCATGTATGCAGGTACATGTGCCTGTGTGTGCACATGTGTGAGCATATATGTGGAGGCCAGAGGTTGTCAGGTGTGTTTTGATCACTTTCCACTTTATTTACTGACCCTTCTCTTACTTGAACCCAGAGCTCCCCAGTTCATCTAGTCTAGCTAACCAGCTTTCCCCAGGGATCCCATTTCTCCACTTCCCAAGGGCTAGAATTTACAGGTGGACCACCATGCTCACCCAGTATGTATATGGGTTCTGGGGTCCAGACAGGTGTTCATGCTTGCATGGCAAGCACTTTGTCCATTGAGCCGTCTCCCCAGACCTGGTCCTGATTTGTAATGCTGGCTACATAAACTGAGGGAGAGCCAGGCATGGTGGCACACACCTTTAATCCCAGCACTTGGGAGGCAGAGGTAGGAGGATCACTGTGAGTTTGAGGCCACCCTGAGGCTACATAGTGAATTCCAGGTCAGCCTGGCTAGAGTGAGGCCCTACCTTGAACAAAAAAATTTTTGCCAGGTGTGGTGATGCACACCTTTAATCCCAGCACTTGGGAGGCAGAGGTAGGAGGATCACTGTGAGTTCAAGGCCACCCTGAAGCTACATAGTGAATTCCACCCATTCCTGGTCATCACAGTGAGTTCCAGGCCAGCCTGGCTAGAGCAAAAACAAAAACAAACAAAAAAAACTTGCCTGCAAAGCCTAATAGCCCAGGTTCAATTCCTAGATAGCCATTTATATATAGTTTTGGGTTTTTGAGGTTGGATCTCACTCTAGCCCAGGCTGCCTTTGGAACTCACTCTGTAGTTCCAGGCTGGCCTCTCAGACTTATAGTGGTCCTCCTACCACTGCCTCCTGAGTGCTGGGATTCAAGGTGTATGCCACCATGGCCAACTAAATTGAGAACACATTACATTTACATGCATTTTGAATATTTAGTTTCTCATTGGCTTTACAGAAAAAGGGCAGTCAACCTTTTTACTGATGCTTTTGCTGAAAACAGTGACTGGAAAGGCAAAGGCACTGTCAGGAGGTTTGGGAAAGAGCTGCACTTGCCCGAATCCCTCTCCCCAGCACATGGTAGTTTCCATCCGAACAAAACTCTCCTATGTTTCTGCTTATTCCGGTGCCTGTGCATGGTAGGTGCTCAATACTTGTGGGCTGGAAACTCCTGGAGTCACAGATAGCCATGCCCCATCCACGTGTGTGCAAGCAGCTTGTCTGAGCCCTGTGTTGTCTACTGAAGATGCCAGGGAGCTGAGGTGCCCACTCCATGAAGCTCACAGCCTGGGAGCATTCAAAGACTTAGACAAAGCATTTTTTTTTAAATTTTTTAAAATTTCTATTATTCTGATTTTACATTCATAGTATTGGTTCCATTATCCTCCCCTGTCCTCCCTCTTCCACTGTGCATTGTGGGGGTCATCAAGAGTTCTGGGGGGTAGGTCCCAGTCTCAGACAAAGCATTTCTTGTGGAATGACTTAGCTTGAGATTGTGGGCAAAATTAGAATACAATCCTATGAGTTCTGTAACAGGTGTATCCACACTTGAATTAGTATTAGAGAAGCCCAGAAGTTAGAAGTTTCTTCTAATATGTTGCTAAGAGCCAGCTATGTAATAGAGGGCACAATTGTCCTCATGAAAAAGGGCCCCTTCAGTGACAAAGGCAGGACTGCATAGGACTCTGCTTTCAACACATGTTGACTCTTAGCTCAAGCTCTTTTGTCTGTCTCTGTCCTCCCCCAGCCACTCCTTCCAGGCTCTGAACGCCAGATGCAGGCTCTCCTTAGCAGGTATGGCCCTGAGAAGCTGTACCAGGTGACAAGCAATATCAACGGGACTGGGACTCTGGATTTGACAGTTCTACGGGGTCAAATTGTGGCTCTTCTACAAAACAAGGATACCAAAGGCAACAGAAGCCGTTGGCTGGTGGATACTGGGGGTAGGTAGGCCTTTGTGGACCCTTCCGGGAAAGCCTGCTGTCAGGAATCCATGCGGAGGCACAGGTCCTCCTGTGTGCCAAGGTCTAGCTGTGCCAGCCCAGGATGGGGTAAGCCTGGGACAGATGCAGATTGGAGCTCAGCCAGCTCAGAGTGACTCAGTAGTGCGTGAAATGTCAAAAAAAAAAAAAAAAAAAAAAGACTCGGTCTTCCATTACAGCCTTCTTCATCCAGAACCCGAGTGTTGTGTAGATAAGACCAGAACCCTGCCTTAGGAACCTCACAGACTACTGGACTGGTCAGCTGTGTGGGAGACACTTGGGCTGCATCCTGAAAATGGAGACATGCAGGGAAAGGGGTACCTGGACCTCAACCACACTGACAGCCATGACCCACGGGATGAGGCGAGCACAGGCTTATGGACCACAGGGAGCACAGTTTCCTCCTTTAAGTGGAGTATTGTAATTTTTACTTAAGTATTTTAATGTGCATTAGAGAAAATAAAAGTAGTCCCTAAGCCTGTGATTATATCTGCATGGTTGAATAGGATAAGACTAAGTTTTAAAAAGTCTGCCAATTTAAATAATCAAGAAAGTGGACCCAGGTGTGGTGGTGCATGCCTATAATCCCAGCACTTGGAACACAGAGGCGGGAGAATCACCACATGTTCAAACCAGCCTGGTCTACACAGTGAGTTCCAGGCCAGCCAGGGCCACAGCAAGACTGTCTCAAAAAATGAAAACAGGGATGGCTTAGCAGTTAAGGCACTTGCCTGCAAAGCCAAAGGACACATGTAAAGCCAGATGCACAAGGGGGCACATGCTCTGGAGTTTTTTTGCAGTGACTAGAGGCCCTGGAACACCCATTATTTCTCTCTCTCTCCTCTCAAATAAATAAAATATTTTTTAAAAGATGAAAACAGAACCAAGCATAGTAGCACACACTGTTAATCCCAGCACTCTGGAGGCAGAGGTAGGAGGATCACCATGAGTTCAAGGCCAGCCTGGGACTACAGAGTAGGTGCCGGGTCAGCCTGGACTAGAGTGAGACCCTACCTTGAAAACAAATTTTTTAAATGTTTTTATTTATTTATTTATTTTGAGGGAAGGAGAGAGAGAGAGAGAGAGAATAAGCACACCAGAGAATGGGCCTTTAGCCATTGCAAATGAACTCCCAGATGCAAGTGCCACCATGTGCATCTGGCTTCCGTGGTTCTGGGGAGTTGAATGTAGATCATTAGGCTTCACAGGCAAGCACCTTAATCACTAAGCAATTTCTCCAGTCCTCAAAAAAAAAATTTTTTTAATGAAAACAAACAAAACATGTGGTACCAGCAGTTCCAAGCCAGTGAGGTGAGGAAATAATGTTAAGGAATATCAAAGCAATGTCCTCAGGGCCTTAAGGATCAGGTTGGGTCTCAACTCTGCCCTTTCCTAACTGAGCGTTCTCAGGTCATGAAGCTTCTCAGCATGAAATGAAAGTAGTGACACCAAGAGACCTCAGGCTTGCGGGAAGGACTGTAACCCAGCTGGCTCTGGCAGTTGGGAAGTGGCTTCCAATTGTAGTGACCATAGCCAGGCAGCACTGAAGTAGCTGCTCCAGGAGAAGGAACCTAGAAGGAACTGAGTAAGAAAAACAGCAGGGTCTGGAGAGAGGGCTCAGCAGTAAAAGTGCTTGTTTGCAAAGCCTGATGGTTAGGGTTCAATTCCCCTGTTCCCACTTAAAGCCAGATGCACAAAGAGGTGCATGCATCTGGAGTTCATTTGCAGTGGCTGGAAGCCCTGACATGTTCATATTCTTTCTCTTCCTCTCTCTCTCTCTCTCTCTCTGCCTCCTTCTCTCTCAAATAAATAAATAAAATAACTTTTTTTTTTTTTTTTTGGTTTTTCAAGATAGGGTTTCACTCTAGTCCAGGCTGACCTGGAATTCACTATGGAGTCTCAGGCTGGCATCAAACTCATGGCGATCCTCCTACCTCTGCCTCCCAAGTGCTGGGATTAAAGGCGTGTACCACCATGCCTGCTCTCTCTCTCTCTCTGTGTCTCTTTCTCTCTGTCTCCCTCAAATTAAAAAAAAAAATTTTAAATAATGATGGTGGGAGAGATTGCTTAGTGGTTAAGATACTTGCCTGTGAAGCCTAAGGACCCATGTTCTACTCTTCAGATCCCACATAAGCCAGATACACAAGGTAATGCAAACACAGCAAGATCGCACATGTGCACAAGATGGCACAGGTGTCTGGAGTTCCATTACAGTGGCTGGAGGCCCTGGTGTGCCAATTCTCTCTCTGTCTCTCTCGCTCTCTTGCACAAAAAAAAGGCCAGTCTGCCGGGCGTTGTGGTGCATGCCTTTAATTCCAGTACTTGGGAGGCAGAGGTAGGAGGATTGCCATGAGTCTGAGGCCACCCTGAGACTAAATAGTTAATTCCAGGTCAGCCTGGGCCAGAGTGAGACCCTACTTTGAAAAACCAAAGGAAAAAAAAAAGGCCATTCTGGGGCTGGAGAGGTGGCTTAGCGGTTAAGGCGCATGCCTGCAAAGCCTGAGGACCCCGGTTTGATTCTCCAGGTCCTACGTAAGCCAGATGCACAAAGTGGTGCGTGCTTCTGAAGTTTGTTTGCAGTGGCTGGAGTCCCCGGGGTGCCCATTCTCACTCTCTCTGTCTTTAATAACTAAATAAATAAATAAATAAAAATAAAAATTTTTTTTTTTTTTAAAGGCCAGCCTGTTGGGCTTGCCTCAAAAATAAATAAACAATTAAAAATAAAAATACATGAAGAGGGCTGGAGAGATGGCTTAGCAGTTAAGGCGTTTTCCTGCAAAGCCTAAGGACCCCAGTTCAACTCTCCAGGTCCCATGTAAGCCAGATGCACATATGGTGGCGCATACGTCTGAAGTTCGTTTGCATTGGCTAGAGGCCCTGGCGCGCCCATTCTCACTCTCTCTGTCTCTCGGTCCCTCTCTCTGTCTCTAATAACTAAATAAATAAAAATTTAAAAAATTTAAAAAAATACATGAAGAAAAGCAGCAGCAAAGCAGGCCAGTGCTGGGAGGAGAGGGAACACAGCCTTGCTCTGGGTAGCCACCAGAGGGCTCAAAGCAGTGGTGGAGTTTCCATACCAGCCCAAGGATGACCTCTATCTCTGTCAGTTGTTTCAAATAGCATGGGCTGTTCCAATAAGGAGCTCCCATTTGGGGGCAAGCCAGGAGCTGCTATAAACAGTGAGTGCAGAGTAGGATAGGGTTGTGAGGTTCCTTGAGGACCCTCTTGTGTTCCCTTAGTGACCAGACCAGCTGGAGTATGCACATCTGCTGACATCCCTGGAAGGGACAGCCATGAACATTTTCCATGTTCCCTAGGACACCGCGGGTATGTACCTGCTGGGAAACTGCAGCTGTACCGCGTAGTGCCCAGTGAGAAGGAGCCCAGAGAGCGGGTGGGGCTGCTGGAGGACTCCTGGCTTCTATTATCAGAGCCCACCCAAGTCCCTGACCCTGCTGCCCCAGCGATGACCCAGGTGAGTCTGGGAGAGGGCAGAGGGCTGGCGTCCCTTAGGCCATTGGACTGAGGCTTGGGTTTCCCTCTTCTGTCAAAGTGTTTACTGCTCCTATCCAGGGCTCCCCTCCCTGTGAGGCCTGGCCATGGTCAATGACAAGTCCCTGTCCTAGTTAGAGAAAGGGTCTTCCCTCTTCTGCCACATCAACAACAGAGAGCTAACTCCTCATCCCCCATCAGCACAGCAAGTGGAAATCCTTTCTTCCTTCCTTCCTTCCTTCCTTCCTTCCTTCCTTCCTTCCTTCCTTCCTTCCTTCCTTCCTTCCTTCCTTCAATTTGCCTGGTATGGTACCACACAAGAGAGACAGTGATGGACAAGAGCACATCAAACTTGCAATCTGAGGGAAAGCAAAGCTTAATAAATGCATGGATAACCGCAAAGTTATCCGCTGTGGTAAGGGCCAGGGGCCTAGGTGTGGAGAGGATTTCCTGAGAATGATGCCTTTTCTCAGAGGGGAAGGGCAAGTAGGATTAACTGATAAAGGGAGTGTAATGGGGTGGAGGTAGCATACATTCTCCAGAAAGCATACACAACACATGTGAAGCCCAGTGACAGGAGAGGATTATGAACTGAATGAAGCCAGTGGTTGGAGGAAGATTAAGGCATTGAGGTGAGGCAGAATGGAGTGTGGCATTGCAGGCAAAGTCTACAGAGGCAGGCCAGCAGGGCCCTGTGGCCTTGGTGAGGGTATCAGCCTTTCTCTAGTTATTTGTTTTCTTGTAATTTTTTTATGAGAGAGAGAGAGAGAATTGGCATACTAGGGCCTCCAGCCACTGCAATTGAACTCCAGATGAGTGCGCTAGCTTGTGCACATGTGTGACCTTGTACCACCTTGTGCATCTGGCTTATGTGGGACCTGGAGAATTGAACATGGATCCTTAGGCTTCGCAGGCAGGTGCCTTAACCGCTAAGCCATCTCTGCAGTCAATTGGGCTGAATACGTACTGCTAAGTAAAAAAAAAAAAAAAAAACACAAAACACAAAGACCACATAGGCTAGGATTCTATTTACATAAGTTTCCAAAATAGGCCAAGCAGTAGAGAGGAAGTAATTCGCGGTCAGCAAGGGCTGAGGGGAGGTGAAGTGGGAGTAACTGCTCGCTGGTGTGGGCTTTCTTTTGAGTAATGAGAATGTTCTGGAATTAGATAGCGGTGATGGTTCCACATTATCTGTGAATATAGTAAAAACCACTGAGTTATATACTTTAAAAGGTAAATGTAGTCAGGTGTGGTGGTGCAGTCTGTTAATTCCATCACTCAGGAGGCAGAGGTAGGAGGATCACTGTAAGTTCAAGGCCAGTCTGGGACTACATAGTGAATTCCAGGTCAGCCTGGGCTAGAGCAAGACCCTACCTTGAAAAACAAAAAAGAAAAGAAAAAAAAAGGTGAATGTTAGGGAATATGAATTATATTTAAAAGAAATTCTGACGGTTGGAGGGATGGCTTAGCAGTTAAGGTACTTGCCTGTGAAGCCTAAGGATCCAGGTTCAGTTCTCCAGACTCCACTTGTATAAGCCAGATGCACAAGATGGCACATGCATCTGTAGTTCGTTTGCAGTGGCTAGAGGCCCTGGTGCGCCCATTCTCTCTCCTTCTCTGTCTCTAATAAATAAAAAATAAAATACTTAAAAAATAATAGGGGCTGGAGAGATTGCTTAGTGGTTAAGGTGTTTGCCTGCAAAGCCAAAGGATCCCAGTTCAATTCTCCAGGACCCATGTAAGCCAGATGCATGAGGGAGCACATGCATCTGGAGTTTGTTTGCAGTGGCTGGAGGCCTTGGTGTGCCCATTTTCTCTCCCTCTCTCTTTCTCTCTTAAATAAATGAATAAATAAATAAACTATATTTTAAAAAAGAAAAAAAGAAATTCTGGGTAGTAGGGATACAGCTCAATAGTACAGTACTTGCCTAGCATGTGCCAGGCCCCGGATGTTGATGTTGCAAGCCTCTGAAGATCTTGGCTTTTCAGGGGCAGAATTCTTGAGCAGCCCACTGGGTGGGAGGGAGGATTGGATAAGCTGGCGCAGCTGGGCCATCAGTGTCCATCAATGGAGGCTGCTTTGTTAGCCATCAACAGTCAAACAAGGTGGGGATCGTAACACAGGTGAGGGGTGAGTGACAGGAAGGCTTCAGACAGAAAGTGGCAGGGGTCTGAGACATGGAGGACAGGTCATGGGATGCCTTGGGTCAGAGTGCTGAGCGTGGAGCCAGCTGCACAGATACCTGGGGTAATTGTACACTTCCACCATACCCATCTCCCTCAGTGTCAGCCAGAAGTAGTACACCAGGGGTACAAAGGACCTACAAGAGTCTGACCCCCTACTCAGCTCTAGCCCAGCCCCTCTGGCTGCTGTGAGGGAGTTCAGCAGCCCACCTGTTCCTTCCTCTTTTTTCCTGGGACCTCAGTGGGACTACCAGGGGACTCTCCCAATGCTGCTTATTGTTCCTGAGGCTTGGCCATCAGCAGTAACACTAATGGTAAAAAGAATCAAAGCAATGGAAATTGACTGAGCCCTTTCTCAGCACCAGGCCCACAGAAAGCCCTGCCTATGGACTCAATCATTCGGTTCCCTCAGGAATCCAGCCGGTAGGAGATCACTGGAGCCTAGAAATAGTAGCTTAATAAATTAAGTTCTTCTCTCCAATTATTCTCTCCAGCTTAGTGCTTTGCTCTAAAAAGTAACCATGTTTTCCAAACCAGCTGATCTGGGAGAGAGACTGGTGAAGCTGCTGGTGACATGGCCACAGGGGTTTGAGTATGTCTGCTCTGAAAGCAGGCAGTTCTGGCTTCATAGCTGTGTGATGGTGGATGAGTTTATTTTATTTTATTATTTTATTGATAGCTTCCATAATTATAGACAATAAACCATGGTAATTGCCCCCCCACTTTGCCTTCGCAACTCCACTTTCTATCATATCTCCTCCCCCTCTTATTCAGTCTCTGTTTTATTTAGATGTTTGATGTCATCATGTTTTCCTCCTAATGTGATGGTCCTGCATAGGTAGTATCAGACACTGTGAAGTCATGGATATCCAGGCCATTTTGTGTCTGGAAGAGTGCATTGTAAGCAGTCTTACCCTTCCTTTGGCTCTTACATTTTTTCTACCACCTCTTCCACAATGGACTCTGAGCCTTGGAAGAAGTGATAGAGATATTTCAGTGTTGAGCACTCCTCTGTCACTTCATCTCATCTCAGTACTGTGGTATCTTCTGAGTCATCCCAAGGTCACCACCATCTGAAAAGACAAGCTTCTCTAACCAAAAGTGAGTAGCATTCATACATTAAGAGAAGTGATCACTAGGCAGTATGGTGAGCATAGTACATACATTTAACCAGACACAGGCAGACATTACACCCCTATGGCTTCCTCCATCATAGATTTTCAGTATCAGGCATACTGGTAAAGAAAAATGAAATTATGAAATTTGCAGGAAAATGTATAGAACTGGAAAGGATTATACTTAGTAGGGTAACCCAGGCCCAGAAAGCCAAACATCACATGTTCTCTCTCATATGTGGATCCTAGCTACAAATGATTGGACTTCTATGTGAGTAGGAATAAAACTCCATTGCAATTAGAGAGTGGTTGGTTTCCCCCATAACAGACATGCCACTATTGCACCCATTGGCTCATTTGGCCTGGCTGGCCAAATTTAAGGCTTGTAGTGTCCACTGTTGTTTATCTCCACTGGTGATTTCTCTCTCTCCCATGGAATTGCATGCAGTGTAGCTTTTTCCAGCTTTCTGTCAGCTGGTCCACATGGAGGAGGCTTTCAGCTCAACTCCAGCAGGATTTCTCAGTGACCTTGCAGCCCAAGTATGTGGAATCTTCAGCAATAGGGTCTTACTATCTATTCCTGGTGGGAAACCAAGAACCATGGCAATGGCCTATAATGTTTTGGGACATCAGGGGCCTCCCTCGCCAACAACTCACTGGAAGGTATCCTATCCCTGGCATTGAAAATTTTCTAGTAACAACCTATTATTTCTGGGTGTTCCATTGTCCAAAAAAAGTAGATTTCCATGTAACTTATTCATACCCTCAGATTTTGATTAGCCCTTCCCCCATTTTCCTTTACTCAATCTCTTCCCCTGACCTCACTTAGGCTTTTCCATCCCCATTAATCTGTTCTCCTACTTACATATTTACAATACCATACTCTTAAGTCATCCCTCCCTCCCTTTCTGTTCCCTTTATATCCCCTTTCTAGTTTACTGGCCTCTGCTACTGAGTTTTATTCCTACCCACATAGAAGTCCAATCATTTTAGCTAGGATCCACATATGAGAGAGAACATGTGATGTTTGGCTTTCTGGGCCTGGGTTACCCTACTAAGTATAATCCTTTCCAGTTCCATACATTTTCCTGCAAATTTCATAATTTCATTTTTCTTTACCGCTGAGTAGAACTCCATTATTTAAATGTACTGTATCTTCATTATCCACTCACCAGTTGAGGGATATCTAGGCTGGTTCCATTTCCTAGCTAGTATGAATACAGAGGTCGTAAACATGGTTGAGCAAGTATCTCTAAGGTAGGGAGAAGAGTCCTTAAGATACATGCCTAGAAGTGATATAGCTAGGTCATATGATAAATGAATTTTTAGCTGTCTCAGGAACCTCCACACTGATTTTAACAATGACTGGATGAGACTGCATTCCCACCAACAGTTTAGAAGGGTTCCTCTTCTTCCACATCCCCCCAGCATTAATGGGCATTTGTTTTCATGATAGTAGCCATTCTCATAGGAGTGAGATAGAATCTCAGATTAGTTTTAATTTGCATTTCCCTAATGGCTAAGAATGTAGAACATTTTAGATGTTTATATACCATCTATATTTCTTCTTTTGAGAAGTCTCTATTTAGTTTCATAGCCCCCCTTTTGGGGGGGTCCAAGGTAGGGTCTCACTGTAGTCCAGGCTGACCTAGAATTCACTCTATTCTCAGGGTGGCCTTGAACTCATGGTGATCCTCCTAACTCTGCCTCCCGAGTGCTGGGATTAAAGGTGTGCGCCACCACGCCTGGCTACCATAGCCCATTTTTTAATTGGGTTGTTTGATTTCTTATTTAGTTTTTTGAGTTACTTTTATATCTTGGATATTAATCCTCTGTCAGATGTATAACTGGCAAAGATTTTCTCCTATTCTGTAGGTTGCCTCTTTGCTCTATTCACAGTGTCCTTTGCTATACAAAAGCTTTGTAATGTCATGAGGTCCCAGTGGTTGGTCAGTGGTTTTATTTCTTGAGCAACTTGGTTGTATTCAGAAAGTCTTTGCCTATACCAATATGTTGAAAGGTTTCACCTACTTTGTCCTCTAGCAGTTTCAGAGATTTTGTGTCTGATATTAAGGCCTTTGATCCATTTGGACTTAATTATTGTGCATGGAGAGAGATAAGGATCTGTTTTTATCCTTCTACAGGTATATATCCAGTTTTCCCATAACCATTTGTTGACGAGGCTATCTTTCCCCCAAGAGTATTTTTGGCATTTTTGTCAAATATCAGGTGGCTGTAGCTACCTGGAGTTATATCTGGGTCCTCTATTCTGTTCTATTGATCTACATGTCTATTTTTGAGCCAGTACCATGTTGTTTTTGTTAATATGGCTCTGTAATATAGATTAAAACAGGTATGGTGATACCACCAGCCTTATTTTTGTTGTTCAATATTGTTTTCGATATTCAAGGTTTTTTGTGCTTCCAAATGAATTTTAGGATTGTTTTTTTCTATTTCCATGAAGAATGCTATTGGAGTTTTGATGGGGATTGCATTAAATGTGTAGATGCTTTTGGTAAGATTGCCATTTTCACAATATTGATTCTCCCAATCCAAGAACATGGGATGTCTTTCCATTTCCTAGTGTCTTCTGTAATTTCTCTCTCTTGAGGGTTTTAAAGTTTTCATTATAGTGATCCTTCACATCTTTGGTTAAGTTTATTCCAAATTATTATTTTGAAGCAGTTGTGAATGGGAGTGATTCTCTGATTTCATCCTATGTATGTTTATTGTTAAGATAGAGGAAGGCTACTGATTTCTGTGTGTTTATTTTGCATCCTGCTATATGGCTATAGGTGTTTATCAGCTCTAACAGTTTGATGGTACAGTCTTTAGGGTCCTTTATGTATAGAATAATACCATCTGCAAATAATGATAACTTGATCTCTTCCTTTCCAATATGTATCCCTTTTATGTGTGTCTCTTGCCTTATTTGCTATGGCTAAGACTTCCAGTACTATATTAAATAAAAGTGGAGACAGTGGACACCCTTGTCTTATGCCTGATTTTAGTGGAAAAGCTTCAAGTTTTCCTCCATTTAGTATTATGTTTGCTGTGGGTTTGTCATAAATAGCCTTTATTATGTTGAGATATGTTCCTTCTATTCTCAGTCTCTGTAGGACTTTTATCATGATGGGATGCTGGATTTTGTCAAATGCTTTTTCTGTATCTAATGAGATGATCATGTGATTTTTGTCCTTCAGTCCATTTATATGATGTATTACATTTATCAATTTGCATATTTTGAACCATCCCTGCATCTCTGGGATAAAGCCTAATTAGTTGGTGTGAATGATCTTTCTGATATATTCTTGTATTCTGTTTGCCAATATTTTCTTGAGAATTTTTGCATCTATGTTCATGAGGGAGAGTGGTCTGTAATTTTCTTTTTTTGTTCTGTCTTTGTCTGGTTTTGGTATCAGGGTGATGCTGGCTTTGTAGGAGGAGTTTGGTAGGATTCCTTCCTTTTCTATTTTAGGGAAAAGCTTGAGAAGCAGTGGTGTTAGTTCTTCTATGAAGGTCTGGTAAAATTCACCAATGAATCCATCTGGGCCTGGACTTCTTTTAGTTGGGAGATTTTTGATAACTGCCTGGATCTCTGTACTTGTTATAGATCTATTTAAATGGTTAATCTCATCTTGATTTAATTTTTGCAGGTCAAATAAATTAAGGAAATCATCCATTTCTTTCAGATTTTCAAACTTAGAGTATATGTTCTTATAGTATGTCCCTATGATTTTCTGAATTTCTCTGGTATCTGGTGTAATGATGCCTTTTTCATCTATAATTTTATTAATTTGTGTCTCTTTCTTTTTTTTTTGTTCAGATTTGCTAAGTGTTTATCAATCTTGTTTATCCTTTCAAAAAACCAACTCTTTGTTTCATTGATTCTTTGGATTCATTTTTGGTTTCATTAATTTCATTTCATTAATTTCTGCCCTAATATTTATTATTTCTTCCCATCTACTGATTTTTGGTTTGCCTTGTTCTTCTTTTTCCAAGGCCTAAAGGTGGAAAATTAAGTTGTTTAGTTGTGACCTTTCTAATTTCTTCTTATAGGCAATTAAAGCTATAGTTTTCCCTCTTGGGACTGCCTTCATTGTGTCCCAAAGGTTTTGGTATGTTGTATTCTCATTATCATTTGATTCTATAATTTTTTTTATTTCCTTCTTGATTTCTTCATTGACTCATTCATCTTTTAGTAGTGTATTGTTTAGTTTCCATGATTTTGTGTTCTTGCTTTTCTTGCTGTTGATTTGTAGTTTAATTCCATTGTGATCAGATAGAATGCAAGGAATTATTTCAAATTTCCTGTATTTGTTAAGATTTACTTTGTGCCCTACTATATTGTCTATTTTAGAGAATGTTCCATGTACTGCTGAAAAGAATGTGTATTCTGCAGCATTTGGATGAAATGCTCTGTAGATATCTGTTAGGTCCACTTGTTCTATGACCTCATTTATTCTAGAAGCGTCTCTGTTTACTTTTTTGCTGGGATGACCTGTAAATTGAGAATGGGGTGTTGAAGTCACCCACTATAACTGTGTTTAGTGTTACCTGTGACCTTAGTTCTAATAGTGTTTGCTAAAATTGGAGTCCGCGTGTTAGGTGCATATATATTTAGGATTTTAATGTCCTCCTGTTGGAGTGTTCCTTTAATCAATAACCTTTGCTAACTAATCTTGGTCTGAAGTCTACCCTGTCAGATTAGGATAGTAACACCTGCTTGTTTTCTAGGCCCATTTTCTTGAAACACTGTTTTCCAACCTTTTACCCTAAGATAGTATCCATCTTTTGTGGGAAGGTGAGTTTCTTGGAGGCAACAAATTAAAGGATCTTACTTTTTAACCCAGTCTGCAAACCTATGTCTTTTGGTTGGGACATTGAGGCTGTTGATATTAAGAATTATTATTGAAAGGTGTGTATTTCTTCTTGCCATTTTTCTTGTTTTATAGTTATTCTAGTTTTACCTTTGCTCTCTTGTATTAACTAGTATCTGAGTATGATTTTTTTTTCCAGTTTCCTTATAGAAGCATAGAGGATCCTTTCAAGTATTTTCTGTAGAACTGGTTTAGACTTCATATATTCCTTTAGCCTGCTTTTGTTGTGGAATGTCCTTATTTCTCTGTCTATTTGAATGGACAGCTTTGCAGGTTAAAGTATCTTGGTTGACAGTTTTTATCTTTCAGAACTTAGAATACATCATTCCAAGTGTTTTTGGCTTTTAAAGTTTGTGTTGAATAATTTGCTGTTATTCTGAGGGGCTTGCCTTTGTGTGTGACTTGATTTTTCTAACTGCTTTCAATATATTTTCTTTGGTTTGTGTGGTTTGTGGTTTAATTTTAACATGATGGTAAGAAGTTCTTCCTGATTTTGTCTGTTGTTCTATAGGCTTCCTGAATCTGTATTTGCATCACTTTCCCTACTTGGCGGAAGTTTTCTTCTGTGATTTTGTTGAAAAGACCTGTTATACCTTTGGAGTGAAATTCTTCTCCTTCTACTATGCCCTGAATTCTTATGTTTGATCTCTTCATATTATCCCAAATGTCTTGAAATTCCCATTCATGCTTTCCTATTAGTTTGTCTTTCTCTTTGTTGAACTGTATTAGATCTGCCACTGGTCTTCTAGTTTAGATATTCTGTCCTCTCCTTAATCCATTTTACTGGTGAGACTTTCTACAGAGTTTTCTATTTGACTTACTCAGTTTTTCATTTCTAGTATTTCTGATTGTTAGTTTTTCATTATTTCTATTTCCTTACTCATGTCAGTAATGACCTCCTTATTTTATTAAGTAGGTTTCCTGTGTTCTTCTTCGGGAGTTTGTTTTCTTTGATTCCTTTTATTTTTTTCTTTGAGTATAGATAAAATCATTTTATAAAATCTTTATCAGGCATTTCATCTAAAGCAGTCTCATCTCACTAGGGGTCATTTCTGATGGATTTACAATTTTTGGTAGAAATGTATTGTCTTGATTTTTTTTGTGTCTTGTATTATAATGTAGAGATTTTTGCATCTTGAGTTAATTTGGTGCTTGGGTTTCCTAATTATCTGCAGGATTCTTAGCCATGTTAATCCGACTTTATATATCCTCAGTATAGGAGTTTAAGGTGCCAGGTATAGCTTTTATACTCCAAGAGAAACAGCAGAAGTGACCATAAGTGTTGAGTTTGCCTGCTATTCAAGTATTGTAGTAGACTGGGTGAAGAAAATTACTGGCAAATTCTAAAATTCAACTGAGTAATATAGAAATTCAATCAAAACCAGCATAGAGTATTTATACAAGCATTGGGATTAAACTAAACAGATAATCTAATAAAGCCCAAATCCCTAAGGGTGTATCTTACTCTACTACTCTACATCCTTAATCCTGTCAAGGTTGAGATTTCTAGTCTGAAATGGGTTCCAAGTCAGCCTGAGGCCAATCAGTCCCTGCCCCCAATAGTGACATAAGAAAAAGACAAAGGCAAGCCAAGCGTGGTGACACACGCCTTTAATCCCAGCATTCCACTCGGGAGGCTGATGTGGGAGGATTGCCATGAGTTCAAGGCCACCCTAAGAATACAGAGTGAATTCCAGGTCAGCCTGGGCTAGAGTGAGACCCTACCTCAAAAAACCAATAAATAAATAAATAAAAATACAAAGGCCTTGTAGATCAGGAAATGTCAAAGGAAACAATAGCACTAAAATATAGCTTATTTGAAAAGGGTAAAGCCAACCAAGAATATATTATTAAAATGTAATACATAACCTTTCCTGACATGGAAAGAGAGATTAGCACTTCCAGTGCAGGCCTATGTATCTGGCTTTGTATAAGTAGGCCCTGTTACCTTTTGCAATGGCTTCCAATCTCACCAATGCTGAATGCCCACCTTGATCCCTCTCAGTGCCAGGCAGCCAGGGTGAGTGAGTTCTCTGGACGTTCACAGCCCTGATGGTTGGTGGATGGGAGACTTTGCAGGGTGCCTGGAGTCTTACTGGAGCTGTTCAGCCAGTTCCGTTTGCATCTCCTTTAGCCACTGCTCAGCTGGTCTCTGCTGTCTTCCCTTCATGTTTCTTGACTTTGCAAGGAGGCTAATGTGAGTGGAAAATCCCCTCACTTTGTTTTCTGTTCCTGCAGCTTGGCATCACCATGCAGGTTCACAGATCAGGGCCGCTGGTGCCTTGGCAGAATTCTGGCAGATTTCTTCCTTTCTGGAAGATCTTGGTCTCTCCTGCTTCTCTGCTGTGGTTGATAATAACTTATACACCTTCACTTTTCATTAGAAGAGTGTATTTTGCTGTGTTTCTATTTATTTCCCTCCCTAGGCTGCTTTGGTGTGGCTAGTATCTGCCATCTTACTCGGAAGTCCATGAGTTTCTTGACTTCCCCAAGTCTCAGTTTCCTTATCTGAAAAAAAAATGTGACAAATACAATGATAGAATTGTAAAAACCAAAGCCAGGGACAGAGAGATGACTCAGAAGTTAAAGGCACATGCTTGCAAAACCTGACAGCCTAGGTTTGATTCCCCAGTATCTACGTAAAGCCAGATGCTTAAAGTAGTGCTTGTGCCTGGAGTTTGTTTGCAGTGACAGGAGACCCTGGCGGGCTCATACTTTGTCTCTCTCAAATAAATAAATATTAAAAAATAACAAAGCCCAGAAAAGCATTGGAACAGTGGCAGCAACACAGTGATTATTTGCTAGGGTGCTAGCAAGTGTCAAGGATATATTTGAGAGGTGGTGGATGGAGCTGGTAATGGAGGCCAGTGTGTGTGTGATGATGATGATGGCAGGAGCTGGGAGGGAACAGGAGGTCAGCCTCTGCATTGAGTTCATCTGTCTGACTCTTTCTGTCCCTTCTTGTGTGTTCTAGGTGGTGGCAGCATACCCCTTTGTGGCCAGGAGTAGCTATGAAGTGAGTCTGCAGGCTGGCCAGCATGTGAGCATCCTCGAGGCCCAGGACAAGAAGGGGAATCCAGAATGGAGCCTGGTGGAAGTGAATGGACAGAGGGGATATGTACCTTCTAGCTTCCTGGCCACAATCCCAAGCCCAGCTCCGTGGGGCTGGAGTCTGCCCTCTTAGGGTACCCTCCTTGGAGCCCCTTTTGCCAAGGAAAGGGAGAGGCTTGGAGGCTGTGACCTGCAGGCCAGAGACAAAGACAAAGCTAGAGAGGAGTGAAGGACACCCGGGTGGAAGCTGGAGGAGGTGAGCAGAACACCTCACATGGGTGGGCCAGCCAGAGTAGGCTCCAGCAGGAGCATTCTCATACCTGCATAAAGAAGTCATTCCAGAGCTTGGGACTACAGAGTGAGTTCCAGAAGAAGAAAAGAAAAAAGCAAAAACAAGTCATTTCAAGCAGGTCCCAGCTGATTAGCCAGGGCTTGCCACTGCTTGCACTTGTGCTTCCTTTGTGCCTTTGGGAGCTGGTCACCTACCACCCAGGTGAATATGACTTGCATGCTGGATGGCACTGAAGAAGTCCAGAGCTTCCTGGTCCCATAATTCCCTTTCTGCAGCACTATCAGGAGACCCTGTAGCTGACTCATCTCTTCTTTCTTCCTGTCTGGAGCTGAGTTATCTCTGATAGCAACAGGGAGCCCACTCACTGGGCCAGCCATGGTTCTGTTCTAGAGTGGAGAGGTTCCTGGGTAATTCCACTGGGATTAGAAGTGGGTGTGACCAGTCACACTTTTGGAATGTGTGTGGGCAGACTTGGAGGCGGTTTTAGGGAAGAGGGGGTTTTAAAGATGGATTAGTGGGGTGTGTGAGACTGCTGGCAGCAGAGTAGCTTGCCACTGTTTTCTCTGAACTAGGAGACAAAGGGACTTGGAAGCCAATTGTGAGGTAGGTGACTCCTGGCCTGGTGTGTGGGGAAGGTAAGGAATGGCTTGGTTTCTTGCTTCTGGATAGGAGTCCCAGGAAAATCCCAGTGACCTCAGGTTGCTTGTGAGGACCTGGAGGCAGCATCAGGTGGCTGTGGGGCCTCAGACATAGGACACGACTGTAGTTTTCCATTTGGCAAAAGCTAACTCGTAGCACTACGGTGAGGATGATGTGAGGCTAAGGACATGGAGACCCTCAACAACCAGGAAGTGTGGTACCAATGCACTGTATGATCAGTGGTATCAGGAAGGCCTCTACCATGGGCTGATACAGACTGGCAGAAGGAAGCAGTCCTGCCACCTCTTATACCCAACAGTGTCCTTTTCCTTAAACCCGGATTCTTGCTTGGAGTCCTCTTTAATATATTCAGCATGTATTAGCAATAAGAATATATTCTGAAGCTGGGCGTGGTGGCGCATGCCTTTAATCCCAGCACTCGGGAGGCAGAGGTAGGAGGATCGCCGTGAGTTCAAGGCTACCCTGAGACTACATAGTTAATTCCAGGTCAGTCTGGGCCAGAATGAAACCCTACCTCGAAAAAAACCAAAAAAAAAAAAAAAAAAATTCTGAGGCATGTGTTTTAGGAGATCTTGTTCCATATGAGTGTTAGAGAGTACGCACACCAACAGGGCTATGTTACTAGGCAATATAACCTCATGAGACCCTAGCCCTACATGTAGTCATACCTGACTGCTATATGTCACATGACAGTAGCACAGTCTAAATAGCCAATGTCCCAGTGTCTCAGAAGAGCTGAGTTGGTGGGTGTAGCCACTGCTCAGCAGCTGCTTTGGGCTAAGAGTCATTGCAAGATCCCCAGAAAATAGAAAAGGGGATCCACTGTGATCCTTATGCAGCCGACAAGTTCAGAATCGACCCTCCTGAGTATGTGTAAAACAGTGGCAGTTTCGATTTAATTTCAAGAATGCCTCCACATTATAACGAGAGTGCCTAATGCTGCTAGCTGAGACTTCCAAGGGCCTCTGGAGAAATGCAGCCTTGTCTGTGTCAGACAGTGTGTATGCCACATGCCTCCTCAGGGCTTGTTAAAGCATGAAAACTCTGCATAATGCATGAGAAAGTCTCAATTCCTCTTCTAGCCCCACATCCACTTCCCAAGACACTCTCCATGTAGTTTCCTTTCTGGGTCCTGCTCAGACTTCTGCTAAACTAGGAAGTTTGGAGGGACAGAAGACAAAGTAGGAAGTGTACCCCTGGGTTCCACACATTTTTATTGACACCTCACTGGGCTGGGACTTGAGCTTGGAGTTCTCAGCATGACTGCTTGCTACTACAGTCACATGGGCAGCTCTGAATTGTGCTGCAAGACGGGGGCCCAGCTCAGAGGCTGATGCCATTGATCTGGGACACTGCTGGGACTTCAATCCTAGGCGTCTCACATGCAGCCACACTGAGGACTTCAGGCCTCGATGTGCAGAGGTGGACAACTGGGCCTGGGGTCAGAGGTAGGATGGGATAAATTTGTATGTGTCCCAGCTGAGCTTTGTACTAGCTGTTTACAGGAAGCTTTGGAGGCAGTTTGAAATAGGATAGCCTGTTTTGTCAGGTCCCAGAATGGGCACTTATTAAGTGCCATTAAAAAGGACCAGAACAAAATTGGATGTTCTTGTAGGTATAAGGGAGAAGAAAACAAACTATGCTAGAACCAATGATATCTCATGAAGGGAAAATAAAAATGCATTCAGTAACATGTGGGTTATGGTTTCTCAGACTAGGGGATGAGATTAAAAGTCACTGAAGAGTAAGGAAACATGTACTGAGAAGATGGAGAATGGCCTGGATTGTCTCAGAGGAGTCTGGGTAATGTGCCTTTTTACTCGTGCCTAGAACCATTGCACTGTGTCTTATTTATTTCACTGTTGGACTGTCACACGCAAACTCGCTAAGACAGTTGCCTAAGAGCAAAATAAAACTCCCAGGAGTTGAAGGACAGTTCACACTGTGCCCCTTGCTTCCCACAATGAAGTCAGAACACTGCAAGTAACCCTCTGAGCTTCAAACATTAGCTTGTGAATGTATTATTGATAGTGACAAGCGCTAGCTTGATGAGTAACTGGTGTGACTGCAAGATGATAAAAGACTTGAGAGATAACAGTGGCTCTGGACTTTTGTTTGACTCAAACCATTCACTGTACTTGGTCATTCATGTGTTATTTGAGTGTTTACTGCACACACTTGTCTCTGAGAATTGGACTTGGATGCTGGGGATTCATCAAGACATCAGGCAAGTGAGCCCTGACATTCCCCAATCCACAGTCTGGGCAAGGAGGTAGAGGAGTCAGCAGTCAGATCCATGAGGGCCAGGCGGGGCAGGAGCTGGAGACCAAGAGAGGACTCAGACTTAGTGGCCGAGAAAGGCTTCCTGAAAGAAGTCATATCTGGCCACAGGCCCAGTGGGCACTTGGGGTTAGGTGGTCAGAAAGATATATGCAAAGGGCCAGAGGTGACAGCAAACTGAGTAGGTTAAAGGACAAGGTATATATAGGGGTGTTAGTGGGGGCCCAGCATGGTAGGGAGCCTCACACAGGTACTATGAAGGCGGTGCGGCCCACTGAGGGACTGGAAACAGAAGAGCAACATGTGCATTCAGGAGTGACAACAGGCTCTTGCCAGGCGCCTCATGTGCCCACAATGGCCGCATACTCTGAGGAGATGGGCGCTCCATCCCTGAACCTCCCTGTTGTCGTCACCTTCTTGTTGCTGGGGCAAACACCTGACCAGAAGCAGCTAATGAGAGGAAAGGGTTATTCCAGGCTCACAGATTCCAGGGGAAGCTTCATCATGGCAGAGAAAGCTGGCTCACTTCATACATCCATAGCAGAGCAAGAACAAACAGCCAGAGCTCAAGAGGCTCTCGACACCTTAGGGCTGGACTCAAGGTCCACTGCTAGTGACACACTTCCTCCGCCTACTAAAGACTTAAGTAGGAAGCTTGATTGCCAAAAACCCTGAGGCTATAGGGATGTTTACATTCAAAACTACCACACTCCCCAAGTCTTTGTCAGAGCCTCAAGTTAGAGGTGTTCAATGGATGTTGCTTAAATAAATGTCAGTGAGGGGGCAGAAGGACCAAAGCCCTGTCTTCATGTGGTCGCCTGTGGCTGGAGGTATATGGGCACCATACAGTTTTCTGGCCCTTCGAGGTGCAATGCCATTGGCATCAGAGGCTGCTATGGACTAGGCTTACAGGTGATCAGACAAGGGAGATGTGAGAGTCCTCAGGTGGTCACAGGAGGCTTGCTGGAGGAGGAGGGGCAGATTCTGGGTCTTATGGAAGATTAGAATTAGGGCAAGAATATGAGAAGGGAGGCTGCTTTCCTTTTTTGTATGTTTGGTCCCCTTGCCTGTCAGGCAGGGTTTCACACTTGCTCCAGCTGACCTGGAACTCACTCTGTAACCCAAGTCTGGCCTCCAACTCTGTGCTCCTCCTACCTCAACCTCCTGAGTGCTAGGATTAAAGTTGTGTGCCAGCATGCCTATAATCTTCTTGAGCTGAGAGGAGGCTTGGCTTTAGAAAATCGATGGTTAAAGGTGCTTCCTTGAAAAGCCTGGCAGCCCATGTTTGAATTCTCAGTACCCGTGTAAGGCCGGATGCACAAAGTGGTTCATGTGTCTGGAGTTCATATGCAGTGGCAGGAAACCCTGCTATACCCATTCTCTATAAATAAATAAAAAGTCTAGGGCCTCCTTGACCCCAGGTAAACAGTAATTCATTTGCTGTGGTCTTTGTGAAGTAGTTTAATGAGAGCTTCCTCCCCACAAGGGTTCATTGCACAGTCCTGGCTTACCGAAATGGATCTCCAGCTCTCCACCAGGATTAAAGTTCTAACATGGAAGGGTTATTTCAGGGAGACTGGAACTCTGAACAATTTTTCTACTTTTTTAGTTTTTGTTTTGGGTGGTATTGGGGACTGACCCTGGGGCCTTGTACATGCTATGAAAGTATCTACCAGTGAGCTTTGTCTCCAGACTTATCCATCTGTTTTCTTAGTGATCATTTCTGAACATGACTCTACTGTCCTGAAGTTCTTCTTGCAGGGTTCTTAAAGATTAAATGAGACAGAGAAATGGCCTTGAATGGGAACCAGTATCACTGATGTGTGTGGACAGGCTGTGTGAAGTGTGACCACCAGGGGGCAGGAGGGCTCTTCCAGTATGTTAATGAGGCCAGAAGAGAGATATTAGGGAAAGGTTGAGATTGTGTGAGAGCAGTGTGCACACCAGCTCTAAAGGGCTGCAGCTTCCTGGATCTAACCAACTGCTACTATGTCAGAGTGGCACTAGGCAGGCTGACTTTTCTTTCTTTAAATAAATAGTAGGGTTTTTTTTTTTTTGTTTTTTTGAGAAAGAAAATATGGGCAGGGTCTCCTGTCACTGCAAATGAACTCTAGATGCATGTGTCACTTTGTGCATCTGGCCTTGTAAGGGTACTGGGGAGTCAAACCTGGGTTGGTGCCTTTAACTGCTGAGCCATATTCCCAGTCCCAGACAGGCTGACTTTTAAAAAGAAGCCAGAAGCTTTGTTTGTTTTATTTCTTTTTTTCTTCTTTTTTCTCAAGGTAAGGTCTCACTCTAGCCCAGGCTGGCCTCGAACTCACAGCCATCCTCTTGCTTTTGCCTCCTGAGTGCTGGGATCAAGTGCCTGGCTTTGCTTTTGTTTTTGAGACAAGTCTCACTTGTAGCCCAGGCTGGGCTCAAATTTACAGCAGTCCTCCTGTTTCAGCCTCCTCAGGAGTGGGATTACAGGTATGAGCACCATACTTGGCTTTTTTTTTTTTTTTTTTTTTTTTTTTTTTTGTATGTCACATCTTTGGCCTAGAGATTGTGTGATCTACATCTGGCTTGTCTTCATACCTTCTGCCTGAATGGAGGTTGGTGTCTTCTCTGAAGAATTAGTTTTATATTTTTACTTCACTAGGCATTAACTTCTTTCCTTTGGCTTTGGGAAGCATTGTTTCCCTTTATGTTACTGTTCCTATTATTGCTATTATTGTCCTCAAATTTCTCTTAGCTCATTGGTCATATTTTTCTGGCTTACCAGTGAGGACTGCAGTGGTCCTATCCCCAGCCCATCCCTTTGAGAGAGTAAATGAGGCGCTGATCGGTCACTTTGCCCGGCACCCAACCCATTTGTGCTGGGTAAATACAGTTCTTATTATTATGGGAACTTCAGAAAAGATGCAGGGCATTTGGAAGGTTTTCAGGGCCTGTCTACTTTTCTGTATGTGGCATGGTGACACGGTCTGTCACCTCTCGTGCAGAAGCCCCTGGTCTGTCTACCTGTCACCAGTCCTAGGGATCAGGGCCTTCTTGGGACCTATGAATGTCAATCAAATTCTTCACAGCAGCTGCCCGCTAGGGCAGCCCTGAGCTTCAGGCAGCAGGATGGAGGGAGCATAGGCACTGTAGCCACCCCTGTTGAGTAAGTCCCTGTCTCCAGTCTTGGGTTCTTGCTTGCTCTTGTGTTTGTTCTCTGTGTGGTGGGTATACAACAAGGAACTACACTTCCCAGGCTCCTCTGGTTACCTGGAAGGTTGGGCCCATGAGAGGCCCTGGCCAGTGGTGGAGCCAAAGTATTTCCCCTCTCTCTGCTTGTCTGTTAGTGGCTGGTCGGCTTCATGGTTCCAGCTTATAATCCCCAGTGCCATTAGACAGGACCTGGCTTTGCTTCCGGCATCTGTTGCAGATCCTGGGATACTCCTTCTGACCCTGCCTCTTCTCTATTCCCCCAGCCTACGAGTTGTACTGTCCTTATGCTGTTGCTAATCCCTGAGGCACACCTCTCACCTATGTAACCCATTCCCCCTATTATCAGAAGGCCTGGAGTGAGTTCTGCTTTCTTTTTAGACAGTGACTGATAAACCAGCCAAAAGCCCCGGTGTAGGGACAGGCTGGGTTGTGACACCATGGATTTCCAGGTAATTCTGCCCCTCAGGTGGTCTGGCCTTTGAGGTAGATTGGGGACCATCCCTAGGTCTACTTGCACTTGGGCAGAGGAACTATCAGCCCTTCCCACCCAGAGCTCTGGAAGTATCTTTAGCTACAGACAGCTGAGTGGTCATGCTTCAGGAACAGTGGTTAGGGGAATCTGCTGAGTTGGCATGGTCTTCGTCAGCTGAGGCTATACTGCAGGACCCAGAACAGACAGACAGAAGATCCAAGGGCCACTGTGGCAGGGCAGAGCTGTGGGCAAGGCCATGTCCCTGGGGGAGGGAACAGGATGGGACACGACTCTGCAGCCATGGTGCTCCAGCAGCATTTGTATTTAGCCCTGCCTCAGGAGGTGCAGTGAGCCCCAGATCCAGGAGGTATAAAGTGGGGCAGGCTTCTGGCAAGGGAAGAAAGCTGCTTCTCTTGATTCTGGGGTCTCAGGCTCCCCAGCCCATGAGCAAAACCTTTGGTGTGGGGAAGTTCTGGCATGTTAGTAGCAACAACTATACCTTCTCTTCATTGCTTACAGAGCCGTGGGAAGGTGATGTGAGGTGATCTGCTTTACAAGCTTAACCCAGGGTCTGGCATGTAGAATGTTCTCAAGAGCTACAAGCTTAAAAATAAGAATCAAGCACAAGTCTTAACAGCAGCTATGGCAGCCAGCACCACAGAACTCATTGTGTAGGTTCCTCAGAAGATAAGCATTAAGATCACTTTTGGTTAGGGAACTTCTCTTTTCAGATGGTGATGACCTCTGGGATGACCCAAAAGTCAACACAGTGCTGAGAAGTGACAGAGGAGTGCTCAACACTGAAACATCTCTGTCACGCCTTCCAAGGCTCAGGGTCCATTAGAAAAGGTGGTGGAAAGAATATAAAGAGCCAAAGGAAGGGTAGGACTGCTTACAATGCACTCTTCCAGACACAAAATGGCCTAGATACCCATGACCTCTCAGTGCCTGGCACTACCTACACAAGACCCTCATAATGGAGGAAAAAATGATGACATCAAAAGAGACCAATTGAGAGGGGTAGGGGATATGGTAGAGAATGGAGTTGCAAAGTGAGGGGGAGTGAATTATCATGGTTTATTGTCTCTAATTATGGAGGTTGTCAATTAAAAAACATGCAGCACCAAAAAAAGAAAGAATATGTTCAACATTCTTAACCATAAGGGAAATGCAAATTAAAACAACTATGAGATTCCACTTTACACCAGTTAGGATGGAAATCATTAAAAAAATCAACCAACATGGCTGGAGAAATGGCTTAGCAGTTAAGGCGCCTGCCTGCCTAAGCCTAAGAATGCTGGTTCGATTCTCCAGGTCCCACGTTTAGCCAGACGCAAAGCGATGCAAGGGTGCAATGCCACACTTGACCACAAGGGGGTGCACACGTCCAGAGTTTGGGGAAAGAGAAACCCTAATTCACTGTTGGTGGGAAGGCAAACTTGTATAACCACTATGGAAATCTATACGGAGGTTTCTGAAAATGATGAAAATAGAGCTACCAACTGACCAAGCTATTACTTACTGGGCATCTACCCTAAAGGCTCCACTTTTCACTGCAGAGATATCTGCTCAACCATGTTTATAGCAGCTCAATTCACGATAGCTAAGAACTGGAATCAACTCTAATGCTCATCATTTGATGATTGGACTATGAAGTTGTGATCCATTTATACAATGGAATTCTACTCAGCAGTAAAGAAACATGATACAATGAAATATGTAGGAAAATGGATGGACTTGGAACAGATCATAGTAAGTGAACTCACACAAGTACAGAAAGACAAATGCTGCGTGTTCTCCCTCATCTGTGGGTCCCAACGTGGAACACTTTAAGTTGCAGGCATACCTGACAGGGAACTAGAGGGTCAAACAATAGGGATGGAAGACTTTTAGGGAAGGGGAAAGGGATGATATATACAAAACTAAATCCAAAGTGAATTCATTCCATAGAAACCTTTCTCCTGGATAGCAGAATAAATGATACAACCCTCAACAGGAGTATACAAGGATTGTCTGGTAAGAAAGGCTCTGGATAGACTGGGATAAGCCTAACCCTAAAACATCTGGGTCTGGCTTGTAACTCCCAGTACCAGAAATAGGTTACAATCCACATTGAGCTGTTGATTGGAGAGAACTATGCGATCCCATAAACAAGACAGGCGCTGTCAGAGCACTTGATTACCCTCCTGAAATAAAAGACCCTATTGTCGACACACCACATGTTGCCAACACAGAATGAGAGAGATCTGGCTGGACTCAGGAAGGAAGCCAGTTCCCAGATGGCTAGCCCATACAGTGCTGGGAAGCACTACATGAGTGGCTGAGGGAAAATGGCCAGCAACCTTGTGTGCTAACAGGGGACACAAAGGCAACCAGCCTGACAAGCTGGACATGCCTGTGCAATAGTGGCACCCAGCCTAGGTGGGTAACCAATGGCTCTCTGATTGGCTAAGAGATCCACTCAGTGGAAAGGAACCCTTAGCTGGAACTGGAAACCAAATTCAGAATCCTATGGAGACCAAAAATCATGGATTCTAACAAGAAGTTCCCACTAGTCTTTAGCCAAAAGAGAGTCTACACCCACCTAAATCTTTCTTAATTTATAATGCTTATCCCATCGAGCCTATGCTAACCTCATTCTCCTTTGGAGAATCTGTTTTTCTTTTTCAGAAGGCAATTGATTGACAAGATGAGAAAGAGTGCTGCTTCTATGGCGAGTCTGTCAACCAATACCAGGGTCATGGAGACAGATGCTGAGGATACTCAAAACGCACCAAAGCAGAAATCCAGAAGCTGCTGAGAGCACAACACTAAAGTAGACGTAAAACACAACCACCAAGGCTCAGGGAATTCTGGGGAAGAGGGGGTAGAAAGAATGTAAGAGCCACAGAGTGGAAGGGAATGTCCAGAGGCACTGCCCCTCACCTTACAATGACTGAAGCTCTCACATCTATACCCCACAAACCTTGGAGGAATACTAGCAATCACACTGAGGAGGGCCCTCAGCAGAATGGGAGCAGGGAGGAGAGAAATGATGGTACTAATGTATGATGTGTCCATACAAATTTCTATTTAGTTTTATAAAATGATCAAGCCAGGCGTGGTGGTGCACATCTTTAATCCCAGCACTTGGGAGGCAGAGGTAGGAGGATCACCATGAGTTTGAGGCCACCCTGAGACTACATAGTGAATTCCAGGTCAGCCTAGGCTACAGCAAGACCCTATCTTGGAAATATATATATATTGAGCCCAGTCCCAAGCCCTGGCATACAGAACCAGTTGCCAGAGCTGGAAAGGGTGAAGGAGCAGTGAGAGTGGGAGGGCATAGAAAACCCAGAGGACTCTCCCCAGGGATGGGAGGCGGGGTAGCAGGTGTCCATCAGACAGAGTCCCAATGGGACACTTGGGTCCAAGCAGGACAGAGATCAAAACCAGGTTCAAGTGGACAGCAGCATTCCAAGCTCTGGGCTACTGTTCAAATACAAGGCTCTAGGGACTAAGGCAGTTTAATGATGAAGCCATTGTGGCAGGAGACAGGGTTGAGAACTGGGTACAAGGTTGGGGTCCATCTATCAGTGCAAAGGACTTTTTACTGGACTTTGGGGGCTGGCTTAGAGAGGCTCAGACCTTTTGCATTTGGGGACAGAATGGTTCTGAGAGCTAAGGGAGCTGGACCCAGGGAACAGGTCTAGGGGAGTGTGTGTGAAGAGGTGGAGCCACCAGGAGCCCAGATTTCCCACCCAAGCTGCCTGATTTAAATCCTGACGCCACACTTACCATCCGGTTGACCTCTCTGAAACAAGTCACTTCACCTCTCTGAAACCTCACTTTCCTCTTTGTGGGTAAATCAGGAAATTATCCTGTCTCACAGGGCTGTTGGATGCTGAAATGGGAGAAAGCAGAACAGTACTGTATTTTCTATGCATAAAGGCTCAATGGAGAATTGATTCTTGGTCACACAAGTTCTTCCTAGCTTTTCTTCCAGGCTTCACAGGCTAAGACCCTGTGCTGTCCTATGGCACAACGCCAGGCACTTACACAGCCTTTCCCTCATGCCTGTTCCTGACCCCTCACCTTTACTACTCTGAAATGCCCTAGCATTGCATGAGTGGTTTCAAAACTGAAAGCAAGTAGAAGTTGCCAGAGGCCAAAGATCGTTCCCCTGGGAACTAAGTGTGCCCTGTCTTCAAATAACCCCTGATCAGTGTTGGCCATCTTGGATTACGTGAGGGTTTCCAAACTGCACACAGTGCAGTTGTAGACAGCCTTGCTAATAGGGTGGGTGCCTGGGAAGGTCTTTCCCTTCTTTTGGGGGATTTTTGACTTTTAAAATTTTCTTTATGTTTTTGTTTCATTTTTATACTTGTCTACTCAAAAGCCACAGGTCAGAACAGTAACAATGAAACACACACAGAGACACACAAAACCAAAACATTTGTTGTTTTCCCCTTTATATACTCCTTGCCTCCTTTCTCAGGCTAGAGGCTAGGTGGACTTCTATTAGGGACCATGAGCCCCTAACCCCACTGTGGAACCACTGTAAGAACATTTGCTTTCTGTAGTTTGTGTTGGGAAGATAATATGCTTTTGCTTTTATTTTTTATTATTATTTATTATTATTATTATTATTTTTTTTATTATTATTATTGGAGAGAGACAGAGAGAGAGAGAGAGAGAGAGGCGCCAGCAGTCTCAGCTGCTGCAAACGAAATCCAGATGTGTGCGCCCCCTTGTGGTCAAGTGTGGCATTGTGCCCTTGTGTCACTTTGCATCTGGCTAAACGTGGGACCTGGAGATTGGAACTGCTGGAGATTGGAACCAGTGTTCTTAGGCTTAGGAGGCAGGCGCCTTAACCCCTAAGCCATCTCTCCAGCCCTGCTTTTGCTTTTCTTAACATATGCCTGTAATGCTTTATTTTTATTCAAATTGAATGGTATTTTTTTGTTTGTTTGTTTTTCGAGGTAGGTCTCGCTCTAGCCCATGCTGACCTGAATTCACTATGTAGTCTCAGGGTGGCCTCAAACTCATGTGATCCTCCTACCTCTGCTTCCTGAGTGCTGGGACTAAAGGCATGTTTAATTTTTTAAGAAACTATTTTTAT
The DNA here is from genome assembly GCA_036365145.1 of Orientallactaga sibirica. NCBI lineage: Eukaryota > Metazoa > Chordata > Mammalia > Rodentia > Dipodidae > Orientallactaga > Orientallactaga sibirica. The sequence goes on from JAEOAD010000005.1 coordinate 57,894,132, forward strand.
TTATTTATTTGACAGAGAGAAAGGGGCAGAGGAAGATTCTGCCTCTAAACCCAGGATTCTCACTAAATGCAGAGCTCACCATTAGGCTAGTCTTGCTGGTTAGTCAGTCCTGGAGAGACCCCTGTTTCCCCAGCACTGGGCTTATAGACATGTGCCACTATGCCTAGCATTTCCATGAGAGCTGGGGATCTGAACTCAGGTCCTCATGCTTGTGTGAAAAGAGCTTCAGTGATGGAGCCATCTCTCCAGTCCCCAAGGCCTTTTCACCAGCTGTCCCTTTCTTTCTCTGGCACTCTTCTCTCCCGTGAATGTCAGTTCCTCAGTGACACTGTCACTGACCACTCAGTCACAGAGGCCGGCCCCACCAGCACCTGACTTAACTTACTTTCATTACAGAATGGATTGCTTCTTTTTTTAAATTAATTAATTAGTTTATTTATTTTGACAACTTCTATACTTACATACAAAAAAACATGATATTTCCCTCCCCTCCCCCCATTCCCCTTTAGAACTCCAGTCTCCATCATATCCCCTCCCTCTCTCCATTAGTCTCTCTTTTAATTTGATGTCATCATCTTTTTCTTCTATTTTTGAGGGTCTTGCGAAGGTATTGCTAGGCACTGCAAGGTCATGGGTATCGAGGCCAATTTCTGTCTGGGCAGTTGCATTGTAAAAAGTCATACCCTTCCTTTGGCTCTTCCATTCTATCCGCCCCCTCTTCCTCAATGGTCCCTGAGCCTTGGAGGGTGTGTCAGAGGTGTTTCAGTGCTGGGCACTCCTCCATCCCTTCTTCTCAGCACTATGTTGCCTTTTGGGTCATCCCAGTGGTCATCATCATCTGAAAAGAGAAGCTTCTCTAACCAGAAGTGAGAGTAGCATTAATATGTGAACATGAACATTAAGTGTAGTGCCCCCAGGGCAGCTTGGTGGGAATAATATATACATTTAGTCAGACAAGAGCAGGCTTTATACCCCTAAGGCTCATGACCTCCCCTGCCATAGACTTTTGCTTAGGTTTTTCAGTACCAGGTATGTATTCCCTCCTGTAGAGAGGGCCTTCAGTCCAATTATGGAGCAGATGGTTACCCCAAGACCAGACATGCCACTATTGCACCCACAGAATGGATTTTCTTTTTTTTTTTTTTTTTTTTTTGGAGCAGATGGTTGACCCCAAGACCAGACATGGCGATCCCACCTCTGCCACCCACAGAATGGATTGCTTCTTATCTGCTACTTGTTGTATTTCTTTGTGATGTGCTTCTCCTGTTAGAAGGTAGACTCCAAGCCGGGTGTGGTGGCACATGACTTTAATCCCAGCTCTCAGGAGGCAGAGGTAGGAGGATCGCTGAGAGTTCGAGGCCACCCTGAGACTGCATAGTGAATTCAGGTCAGCCTGAGCTAGAGTGAGACCCTACCTCGAAAAAAAAAAAAAAAAAAAAAAAAAAAGGTAGGCTCCTGGGGGGGGGCATTATCCACATTATTCAATGCCAAATTCAAATAATCTGGCAGAAGTATCCACTATTTATCTGACATTCAAACCTAACAAGGTGTCTTGTATTTCACCTGATCACCCTACTTGAGCTCCATGAGCCCATATCTGTGGACAAGGACCCAAGAGAAAGAAGCTGTCAAGAGAAGAGAAGAGAAGAGAAGAGAAGAGAAGAGAAGAGAAGAGAAGAGAAGAGAAGAGAAAATAAGATGGGGAGGGGAAGGGAATGGTGGAAGGAGAGGGATTATGTGTTTTGTGTGTGTGTGTGAGAGAGAGAGATTATAAGAACCAGAGAATAAGAGACGAAGAGTTACATTTGGACTCTGACGCCACCATTTAAGTCCCACAGTTCTGTGATCCAAGCTTAGCTCTACCCCTGGCTTTTTGGTGGGTTGTTTTCTAGACACTGATACATTCTCCCTTTACTTAAAAACAATAGCTAAGGGCTGGAGAGATGGTTTAGCAGTTAAGGCGCCTGCCTCCTAAGCCTAAGAATGCTGGTTCCAATCTCCAGCGGTTCCAATCTCCAGGTCCCACGTTTAGCCAGATGCAAAGTGACGCAAGGGTGCAATGCTGCACTTGGCCACAAGGGGGCGCACGCATCTGGATTTCATTCTCAGCAGCTGAGACGGCTGGCGCACCCATCTCTGTCTCACTCTCCCTGTGTCTCTCTCCAAAAAATAAATAAAATAATAAAAAAGAAATAAAAAACAGTAGCTAACATTACTTGAGTATTTGTATATTCCAGGTACTGGGCCAAGCTCTTTGGATGCGCTTTCTCTTTGATGCTGTTACCTCACAAGGATGCTCAGGATCAGGATGCTGTCAGTCACCCTAAAGAGGAACCAGGACTGTAAACAGCATTCCCAAGATGACAGAGACGGAAGCAGCAGAGCTAGGATTCAAGCCCAAGCAGGTAGTTGCCAGAGTACTTGGCCACTGCATGTGGTCATTGTTGCTTGTGACTAAGGAGGTCTGCGTGGCAAATGGGTGAAGCAAGCTTAGCAAAAAGACTGGCTTAGCCGGGCGTGGTGGCGCACGCCTTTAATCCCAGCACTCGGGAGGCAGAGGTAGGAGGATCGCTGTGAGTTCCAGGCCACCCTGAGACTACATAGTGAATTCCAGGTCAGCCTGAGCTAAAGTGAGACCCTACCTTGAAAAACCAAAAAAAAAAAAAAAAAAAAAAAAAAAAAGACTGGCTTGAGGGACTGTGGAGATGGCTTAGCAGTTAAGGGCACTTGCCTGCAAAGCCTGCCTGCCCAAGTTCAAATCCATGGCTGCCCTTGTGAAGCTAGAAGGGCATTCATTTGCAGTGGCAAGAGACCCTGGTGTACCCATGTACACACACACATACACAAATAAATAAAGATTTTTAAAAAAATAATTCCAGCTGGGCGTGGTGGTGCATGCCTTTAATCCCAGCACTTGGGAGGCAGAGGTAGGAGGATTGCTGATAGTTTGAGGCCACCCTGAGACTACACAGTGAATTCCAGGTCAGCCTGGGCTATAGTGAGACCCTACCTTGAAAAACAAAACAAAAATTTTGGGAGGCACTCGGGAGGAGAGGTAGGAGGATTGCTGATAGTTTGAGGCCACCCTGAGACTACACAGTGAATTCCAGGTCAGCCTGGGCTAGAGTGAGACCCTACCTTGAAAAACAAAACAAAAATTTTAAAAAGAATTCCTTGATACTAGGCTATGGGAAGTCAAATCCCAGTTCTAACCCATGGCATGACTTCAGGAAAGTTCTTCACTTTCTCTGAGCCTTGGCTACTTTTCTATCAATTGAACTGATGACAAAAGTCAACACCACCAACACACACAGCCAGTGCAGGGTGTGGTACAAATAAGGTGCTCAGGTTACTGTGCTGGGCAAGGAGGAGATGGGGCAGTGTTAACCAGGATCCTGATGACCACTGACTCAACACCTACCATGAACCAAGCATTGTGTTCAGTATCTTGTACACATCTTCTCAGTCTCCGTGACAGTTCTGTCACATAGGAAATGCTAGTCTTGTTTTAGATTTTATTTATTTATTTATTTATTTATTTATTTATTGAGACAGAGAGAAGGAGAGAGAAAGAGAGAAAGAGAGAGAGAGAGAATGGGCATGCCAGGGCCTCTAGCCACTGCAAACGAACTCCAGATGCATGTGTCACCATGTGCATCTGGCTTATGTGGGACCTGGGGAATTGAACCGGGGTCCTTTGGCTTTGCAGGCAAATGCCTTAGCTGCTAAGCCATCTCTCCAGCCCGCTAGTCTTGTTTTACAGAAGAGAACACCAACACTTGAGGCAATCAAGTGACCAGATAGTCACAGAGAGAGGTCCAGACCTAGGATCTCAATGGGGTCTGTAGAGGAAGGACTCCAGTTCTGTGAATGTGTTTGCTTTAACGAGACCCAGCAGTGGACTGACTGCATGGAGATGCTTTCCCTGGGGCTGAGTTTTGACCTTTTCCCAGTGTCTTTCCTGTCTTCCTTAGGCTCCATATAGACTAGCAGCAATCTTCCCATGCCCTGCTGTCTCCTTTAATGGGTGTGATGTGAAGGGAGCCCAGAGGCCCAGGAACCTGATAAAGGCCACCTAGGAGTTAAGAACAGAGAGGTTCTGAACCCAGCTTTGTCTGGCTCTCAATCAGTCTGTCCACTGTAAAGATCCCCCTGGCATGGCAGCCCTCAGATCTCTCCAAAGCATCTACTTTTGCCATCCTGGTGTGGGTTCCATGAGGACTTAGGTAGGATCCAACATGGCCTGAGTGCACCTCCCATTTCCAGTTCCTTCTGCTTTCCTTCAGGTCGTCACAAGGCCTCCTCCAGGTCAGCTTCAGATGAATGGTCTTTACACTGTCAGACGAGAGTCTTTGCACTCTTGATCATATCCACAGGTCTAGCTATTGTTTATCCCTCCTCTTTTTAAATTTGTTTGGTTTTCCGAGGTAGGGTCTCGCTCTAGCCCAGGCTGACCTGGAATTCACTATGTAGTCTCAGGGTGGCCTTGAACTCACAGCGATCCTCCCACCTCTGCCTCCCAAGTGCTGAGATTAAAGGCGTGTGCCACCATGCCCGGCTCCTTCCCTCTTTCTGAAGTCTGCTACTTGGCTGAGCAGATTCTTCTGCACTGGTTTCTGGCCTCTTTCTTCTGAGTGGAACACCCATCCCACTTTCCTTCTTCATGGTGTCTTTCAAATGTTGGTGATTGTCACTTCCTCTAGGAAGTCTTCCTTGCTTGGCTCAGGTACTTTTATTTATTTATTTATTTATTTATTTATTTATTTATTTATTTATTTATTTATGAGAGAGAGAATGGGTGCACCAGGATCATTAACTATGGCAAACAAACTCCAGATGCATGTGCCTCCTTGGGCATCTGGTACTGGGGAAATGACCCTGGGATCTTTGGCTTTGGTGGCAAGCACCTTAACAGCTAAGCCATCTCTCCAAACCTCAGCTACTCTTTCTATGTGTGCCTCAGTGGGGTCCTTCTCCTTCTATGGAGAAGCTTTATGGATGATCTCTTCACTGAGCTAGGGGCTTTCCCTAGGGCAGGGGCTAGGTTTATGTCCCTTAGGCTTTTCCCCTAGAGCCTGGCACCATGTCTGGCACATGGTAGATGTTCAGTGAAAAGGTGTTGGAGGGCTGGAGAGATGGCTTAGAGGTTAAGGCGCTTGCCTGGAAAGTCTAAGAAGCCAGCCAGGTTCGATTCCCCATAACCCATGTAAGCCAGATGCACATGGTGGCACATACATCTGGAGTTCGTTTGCAGTGGCCCTAGTGCACCCATTCTCTCTCTATCTCTTTCTGTTAAAATATTTTTTAAAACTGTTGGATAAATGAACAAATGAGGTTTCCACCACCACAACCACCATCATTACATTAGTAACCAAGTTCCATTTACTGTCAGATGTAGCCATTGACTGTCCAATGAAAGAATGACTGCCACGTCCAAAGGCCCCCTCGCCGCATCTCTTGGCTTTGCCGGCCCCTCCCAGCTGTGGCATTCTTTTGCAGACAAGAAGGTTCTCCTGCCTTTGGTTGTCTCCTTCACCAGGAAGAGGTTCAGGCTCGGGAGGCCTCTCCTGCTGGCAAGGGAGTCACAGCCCCGTTTCAGGATGGCCTCAATTGGCCCTGAGCTGACTAATAAAGTGTGAAATTGACTTCATCCTCCCCCATCTCCCCAGCCAGCACGTCCCTAGCATCTCCCAGCGCTCTAGCAGCAAGGCCGACATCGTCTCCGTCACGGCAGACTGCAGCGTCATCTACGCCCACGCAGCCCGGGGCCCGCTGCTCTGCAAAGCCCCAGACGCAACGTTATTTGTCCAGGAGCCAGGCGAGGCTTTTGATGCCTGAAGCAGCTAACACGAGTGTCTGAGGCACCCCTCAGTCAGCTATTAGCCCCTCGTGCCCCTACTTTCTTCTCCACCATGGCTTAGGTGGGGTGGGAGCCAAAGGGGTCACCAAATTTCAGAGGTTTGCAAGGGGAGCTCAGGGAAGCCCTGAATGGCCTTGGGATACAACGGAAGACCCCCTGAGTCCTCCTTCCATAAGCACAGATATATTTTGGGATCTGTTTGGTTGATTCACTCCTGTTGAAGATTGCCTAGGAAGAGTTTCTATGGCTCAATTGAATCCTAATTCCCATTTTTTCCCTGTGGAACAGAATTAACTGGGTGACATAGAAAATAGAGATTCAGAGGTAGGCAGTAGTTTTGTCTGCTCAGCACTCAATTCCTATTCCCCCCGAGGAGAGTCCCTATGTCCCCTTGGGGAGCCATCCCTGCCCTCTACACCACCAGTGTGATTGGAGGGGATCCTGCTTGATCCTCTTAGACTGTTGCAGCAGCTGCGCCCAGGACTTGTCAGAGCTGGAGAGGAAGAAATGTTGTCTTCCCTAGGAGGCCCTGGGTTGGCGGCTGTCAGCTTGGAACTGCCAGCTGAGAAGGAAGCCAACACTAAGGCAAATCAGGACAAGGGGTGAGAGAGAGGAGAGAGGCATCTGTCATACGAGTACCTTAGGTCCAGCCTTACCTTAAGTTGATTCTACTCATGTGCTCAGGTGAGGGAACAACCGTTCTGTCCCCACCTCAGCCCATTTGAGAGGTGCTGCTATCTCAGATCTACTGAACCTTGCGGATGGAGTCGGAGGGTCTGCATGTCTCAAAAAGCTCCCCAGGAAGTCCTGGTAAAGGGCTGTTTTTTCTTTGCTATGTAGGCTGAGTAAATACCTGAACACAGTGGGGCTCTCCCTCCGAGGAGGGAGGAAGGAAGAGATCCAAAGATGCTGGGGAGAGTTCACCACATGGCTCTTTTCCAACTCCTTGATTCTCTGTCATAGTTGGAATCTGGAATGTCCCCCCAAAGTCCCATAGATTGAAGATGTTATTGGGAGGTAGAGATAATTTTAGGATGTGGGGTTTAGTAAGTACACCCTTAGGTTATTGGGGGAGTTCCCTGAAGGGGACTGTGGGACCCCAGTCCCTTCCTCTCCCCATCTCCTCAGATGAGTGGTTTGCTGTACCATGCACCTCTGCCATGACATGCCATCACAGGTCCAAAGAAATGGAACCAAGTGATCAGGGACCAAAAGTCCTCAAACTGTGAGCCCAAATAACCCTTTTCTTAGTTGATTCTCTCCAGTGTTATAGTGACAGGAAGCCACCAACATGGTGGCCATTCTGTCTGCACTAGCCATGATGCTTGAAAGAAGCTCACCTCCCTGTCCTTCCTTTCAGCTTTGCCACAGCCCATAAAGCAACCTGAAGAAACAGAAGACTTGGCCTCAGACTTTTCCTGCTACTCCTCTTGGCTTGACAGCCCTCCCTTCCTATTGGATTCATACCAGTTCACTGTGTTGCCAGGACCAAGACACTGTGTGGTGGGCAATGCTGCTGCTTGCTTATCATCTAGCTCCCTGCTTCTAATTACAGAGTGCACATTGTCCACACTCAAGCCATGTTTTCTAAGCAACCCAGAGTCTCAGGGGATCTCCAGCTCTATGGGGTCCCCTATACCCTGCAGGTGGTATGTGCCCAGAGCATGTGACTTCGGGCCTGTTCAGTCACTGTGTTCAACAACTCTTCCATAAGACTTGATTTGTAGTCTTCCAGGTCAACGTGGGCTAGAGGGAGACCCTACCTTGCAAAACAAAACAAAACTTGATTTGTGATGGACCACTTATGATAGTCTGTTCCATGAATGTCATTTTCCAGGCCTTGGGCTCAAACCCTTGAGTGAGTTTCATTTCCACATGTTATGATATTTGAGCCTGGAGCTTTTAGGAATCATCTCACAATTTCTTGGAGAAATCTGGTCTAGGAGCTCAGCTAACACAAGTCAGAGTTAGAGCAAACCTAAGCTATTGGATCCAGCTGAACCTGACACTAGAAACCCTATATGTTTCAGTCACATGAATCACAGTCCCTTTGCTGGTCAGGCCAGTCTGCATTTGATCTCTCCCTGGTAACCAAAAAGCAACTAAGATAGTGTGTGGTTTTGTGTGTGTGCACGTAGGTGTGTATGTGCATGTGGAGGCCAGAGAACAAACTTGCTGTTGTTCCTCAGGAATGTTGTCCACTTCCTTCTTTTTGAGACAGGGTCTCTCACTGGCCTAGAACTCACCAAGTAGGCTAGACTGGTAGACTGGCTGACAGTGAGTCCCAGGGAGCTGCTTACCTCCACCACCCGTGATCTGGGTTTACCAGTGCACGGCACCATGCCTGGCTTTTTTTTTGTTTTGTTTGTTTTTTTGTTTTTTCGAGGTAGGGTCTCACTCTAGCTCAGGCTGACATGGAATTCACTATGTAGTCTCAGGGTGGCCTCAAACTCTCAGTGATCCTCCTACCTCTGCCTCCCAAGTGCTAGGATTTAAGGCGTGTGTCACCACGCCCAGCTTTTTAAAATTATTATTATCATTATTATTTTTTTAAGGTAGAGTTTAGCTATAGCCCAGGCTGACCTGCAATTTGCTATGCAATCTCAGGTTAGCCTTGAACTCAAGGTGATCCTCTTATTTTGGCCTCCTGAGCGCTGGAGTTAAAGGTTTGTGCCACCACGCCCAGCAGCCTGGCTTCTATTTATTTTATTTTATTATTTTATTTATTTGAGAGAGAAAGAAGCAGAGAGAGTGAGTAGTAGATAAAGAGAGAATGGGCACGCCAAGGCTTCCAGCTACTGCAAATGGACTTCCAGAGGCATGCACTACCTTGTGCATCTGACTTAACGTGAGTCCTGGGGAATCAAACCAAATGAAGTCCTTTGGCTTTGCAGGCAAGTGCCTTAACCACTAAGCCATCTATCTCTCCAACCCCTGGCTTTTTTTTTTTTATTTTTTTGAGAGTTGTATGAAGTAGGGTCTCACTCTAACCCGGATGACCTGGAATTCACTATGTATTCTCAGGGTGGCCTTGAACTCATGGCAATCCTCCTACCTCTGCCTCCCCGAGTGCTGGGATTAAAGGCGTGTGCCACCATGCCTGGCTTTAAAAAAATTATTTATTTATTTTTATTTGAGACAGAGAGAGAAAGAGGACACACACCAGGTCCTCTAGCCACTACAAATGAACTCCAGACACACGCACAACCTTGTACACCTCGTTTACATGGGACCTGGAGAATGGAACCTGGGTCCTTAGACTTTGCAGGCAAGCACCTTAACCATTAAGCCATCTTTCCAGCCCAGCCCATGGCCTATTTTGTTTGTTTTTTGTGAGGAAGGGTCTCACTCTAGCCCAGGCTGACCTGGAACTCATGGTTGTCATTCTATTTCTGCCTCCCAAGTGCTGGGATTAAAGGCGTGCACCACCACACCTAGCTAACAGCCCATAGCTTTAAAAAATTGTTTATTATTTATTTGCAAGCAGAGAGAGAGAGAGAGAGTGGGGAGGGAGGAGGGAGGGAGAGAAAGAAAGAGAACAAATGAGAATGCCAGGCTCCTCCTGCCACTGTAAATGGCATCTGGCTCCACGTGGGTACTGAGGAACTGAACCTGAGCCACAGACTTTGCAAGCGAACACCTTAGCTGCTGAGTCATTTCTCCCATCCCACCCCCTTTAAACATTTTTATTTTAATATTTATTTATTTATTTGACAGAGAGAGAGAGGGAAAAAAATAGAGGTAGAGAGAGACAGAGAATGGGCGCTCCAGAGCCTCCAGCCACTGCAAATGAATTCCAGACGCATGTACCACCTTGTGCATCTGGCTTATATGGGTCCTGGGGAATCGAACCTAGGTCCTTTGGCTTTGCAAGCAAACACCTTAACCTCTATGCTATCTCTCCAGCCCTAAAAAATTTATTGTATTGACAGCTGCCATATTATAGGCAATAAACCATGATAATTCCCTCCTCCCTCACTTTCTCCTTCACAACTCCCACTCTCCATCATATCCCCTCCCCCTCTCAATCAGTCTTGTGTATGTAGTGTGTATGTATGTAGTGCTAGGTAATGTGAGGTCCTACCCTTCCTTTAGGTCTTACATTCTTTCTGCCACCTGTTCTGCAATGGACCCTGAGCCTTGGAAGGTATAATAGAGATGTTTCAGTGCTGGGCACTCCTCTGTCACTTCTCAGCGCCATGTTGACTTTTGAGTCATCCCAGAGGTCACCACCATCTGAAAAGAAAAGCCTCTCTAACCAAAAGTGAGAGTAGCACTAATATATGGGTATGGAGCTGGAGACATGGCTTAGCAGTTAAGGCACTTGCCTGCAAAGCCCAAGGATCCAGGTTCAATTCCCCAATGCCCATGTAAGACAGATGCACAAGGTGGCATGTGTGTCTGGAGTTCGTTTGCAGTGGCTAGAGGCCCTGGGGTACCCATCCTCTCTCTCTCTCTTTCATCTCTATCTGCCTCTTTCTATAAAATAAATAAATAAATAAAATATTTAAGCTGGGCGTGGTGGCACACGCCTTTAATCCCAGCACTCGGGAGGTAGAGGTAGGAGGATCACCGAGAGTTCGAGGCCACCCTGAGACTACATAGTTAATTCCAGGTCAGCCTTGACCAGAGTGAGACCCTACCTTGCAAAACCAAAAAAAAAAAAAATTTAATATATGGGTATGAACGTTGAGAGAAGAACCTACTGGGCAGTTTGGTAAGCATAATATATGCATTTAACCAGACACCAGCAGGTGCTATATCCCTAGGGCTCATGACTTCCCCCATCATAGGTTTTCAGTACCAGACATGTATTCCCTCCTGTGGAGCAGGCCTCCAGTCTAATTAGAGAGAGGATGGTTTCCCCTATAACAGACATGCCACTATTGCACCCATTGGTCATTTGGCCTGGCTGACCCAACTTAAGTCCTGAAGTGTCCACTGTTGTTTATCTCCACTGATGACTTCTCTCTCTTTCCCATACAGCTGCATGCAGCATAGCTTTTTCC